>CM076575.1:1047020005-1047587725 GCA_034641835.2 Pinus albicaulis | reverse complement strand
TCTATTATCCACACGTGCAAGTACCCTAGATTTCTCGGGTTACCTCTCGGTATGAAATCATAGAGAAAAATGAAGATAATTTGAGTAATTATGAAATGCTATAAGATCCATTTTCTTGAAGGGATATTTCCTTGTTATCATTGGAAGAGCCTTTGTCTTGTTTTGTAGGAGTGGCTGCTGTATAGTTGGCTTGATTCTTAGTGGCAGTCATGGTCTAGGTTTCTGGTCTTGGAAGTTTCTTGAAGTTGATTCTATAAGAAGAGAATTATTTGGGTTTTCCCCTCGGGATGGGTTTTTCCATGGCTTGGAGCCTATATCTTGTGTTAATATTTATTGATTGTGATCTTCATTCCTTTTGTAATTAATTTGATGATAAGAACATAAGCATAATAATGAAGAAGAAGAGTAATGTCACAAATAATTGTAACGTATGAAAAGCAATTAAGTGATGCCCTTATCTAATTTTCCAATGCCCTCATCCCATCTGACCATTGGAAGGAAATATGAGAAGGAGGAAGGCGAGAAGGCAAGGTCCATGGAGGTAAAGGCCTTATCATCGGCCTTGGTCATAGAGGAGCACTAGAATAGTGCCCATGGGGTAAGTCTTATTAAGTCACCGTGCCATCAATTTTGTTTCAAAAGCATTAAAACTAACTCAAACAACCCGACAAAATAATACCCCTGACATGCATGCCAAGACAGATATTGTTGAGTCCCAAATTTGCATCTTTTCCATACATTTTTCCATACCTTTTTCACTCACCTAAACCTCCCAAATTGTCAATATCATGTGCAAAAGAGCATTTAACATGGTTTTTAATTATATTTTTGTGTTTGCTATTTGATCTAGATTTTGTTCATTCAGCTGCGGAATCTTGCCACTTTCCGTAGCTGCTGCAACTTTCCGCAGCTATTTTGTGAAACTCTATGCTACAGGTGTCTACAAGGGAAACAAGCCACATGGGCAGGTCAGGAATGACGTGGACATGGTTCGTGTCCTATTGGTTCAAGCAAACTCATCCAAAGAAGCCGCGGTCAAAGGCGTCCACATGGAAGTCAACCATGGAGTTTCATGTCGGCCGAACTCTGTTTCGTGTCACATGAAGACCCATACGGCCGTTTCTAAGCCTGCGGAGGTTAAATCGACATCTGTACAGGGTTCTAGAGTCGAATTCAAGCATCCACCTCTCGTAGATCTACTTTCCAACACGGCCATACTCCTATATCCGTGGACGTAGTGGTCTACGTGCTCTCCACTAGCATGAACTTTAGGAAATAGTTATAGTTTGTTGTTATATATATTGTGTTTGCATACGCATATGAAGTTAGTCGTTATTAGTGAATGTAGTCTCTGTTATCTTTTGATTAGTCTGCTCTGTAGTGATTACGCTGCACTTGTGCCGTAACATTACCATTCTGTAATGACTGCTTTTTAATATGAGAAGACTCTGTTTTTCAACTTAATTCGTATTTGAGGACCGTTGCCAAGGCTATGTAGAGGGCCCCTGCTCAGCTAAGGTTTTGTGTATTAGTGTATATTTCTCATTTCGTTTCTTTAGAAATCATTGTATCATAATCCATTCATATGTTCATACTTTGCAGTTGTTTCATTTCTGTTTATACACTTCCATAATTTCCATTTCATTTCGGTCTTTCATGCTTTATGATTGTTAATCACTGATCAGTATTTATGTTTTTCAGGTTTTAGATGGGCAGCCCAGGCATTTTTATAGCTTTTTGACTAATGACATGAAACTAACATTGTTCTGCTGCTAGTTTGTTTTTCATAGCTTTTGTTTAACTTCAGTATTGCTCTGTTCATTTCAGTTTTGTTTATTTGCTTCAGTAGTTAAAATTTAGATATACTAATCTGCTCATAGCATCTTCAGTTGCCTCCGAAAGCCACAGCTGGACTGATGGTGAGGGATTTCATTATGAAATGTGTAGTTTAGTATTAGTTTCTTTTCTGCAAATTTAGATATATTAAGCTGCTCATAGCATCTTCAGTTGCCTCCGAAAGCCACAGCTGGACTGATGGTGAGGGATTGCATTATGAAATGTGTAGTTTAATATTAGTTTCTTTTCCGCAAATTTAGATATATTAAATCATACATGACATCTTCAGTTGCCTCCGAAAGCCACAGCTGGACTGATGGTGAGGGATTGAATCATGAGTGTATGGTTTAGTATTAGTTTACTTTCTGCAAATTAAATATCAGTTACTCAAGTTGTTTATGATTACTTCCGAAAATCATAGTTGGACTAATGATGAAGGGTCAAAAGATAAATTGATGTAATCTGATTTAGATTTATTTTGTTGCAATTTTGAATTTCCTTAAGCATAGTTCTTTTGTGTTTAGTTGGCATCAAGAATAGTTTAGTTTTCATGCTCACTAGTTTACTGTTTTGATTTATTAGATTAGCAGCACCTTTTCATTTCAGCAGTACATTTTCATTTTCTTTCAAGTCTTGTCATTGTAAATTTCAATTTGCTTTTTAAAGTTTCAAGTTGGTAAATCATTATAGGGGATATCACTTCCTTGAACAAACATAACCAAACTTTTTTTCATCTTAGAATTTTCATTTCACCTTAGAAAAACCAAAAACGACAAAAAGTTAAGAAATAGGTTATCTTGCACATATAGTGCGCCGCACTTCATCAGCTTACGATTCCCAGATTGACAAATTAAATGCAGCACAATTTAGGACACACTAAATTGACCAAACATGTCCTCCCAAAGGAGAAGTGTGAAATTCTAGAAGAATCTTTTGTTTTAGTTGGGACTTCTTACAAAGATATAAGCGATCTTTGTACCATAAGGAATCATTTTTCCAACTAAATGTATCGGATGTACTAGGATCTTGTTGCAAATTTTCAATGAGTGTCCATACATCTTTGTCCTTCTTCCATTCATCTCTTTCTTCGGTTATACAATCTAGTTGGATAATAGAAATGGCACAAAGAAATGCTTCCACCTCTTCATTCTTTCTTGAGAGTGCATCTGCAACAACATTAAGCGTTCCTTTTTTGTAGATTATTTCAAAGTCATAACCCAACATCTTTGTGACCCATTTTTTCTTCTCTTCTGAAGATAGTCTTTGTTCCAAAAAGTGTTTAAGACTATTATGATCAATTTTTACCTTGAAGTGTCTTCCCATTAGGTAAGGTCGCCATTTCTTTAGTGCATGTAGTATTGCTAAAATTTCCTTCTCATAAATAGCTTTCTTTAAATACTTTCCTTTGATTGGACGACTTTCAAAAGCAATGGGTCTATCCTTCTTGCATTAAGACAACACCAATTCCATTTCCTGAGCCATCACATTCCACAATAAAGGTTTTTGTGAATTCTGGCGTAGCTAAGACTGGTGCTAGGCACATTGCCTCTTTAAGATGTTCAAAGGCTTTAGTTGCTTCAGGAGTCCATGAAAATGCTTCTTTTTTCAATAATGTTTTTAGAGGTGTTGCTATTATCCCATAATTCGTAACAAACTTGCGATAATACTGTATTAACCTGAGAAATCCTCGCAACTGCTTTATGGTTGTGGGGACTTTCCATTCCTTAATGGCTTTAATTTTGTTAGGGTCTACCTTAACACCCTTGTGAGATACAATATGACCTAGATAATCCACCTCATGTACTCCAAAGAAACATTTGGATGTTTCATAAGGTGTTCTCTTCTAATAGTTTGAACACCCTATCCACATCTTGAACACCCTATCCAACATGTTGAACACGATTATTCCAAGTTATTTGGCAAATTAGTATATAACAAATATTAGCACAATTTTCTAATGAGCAGTTTGAAAATAGTTCATCCTTTAAATGTAGAAGGTGCATTGGTAAGGCCAAAAGGCATGACCAAAAATTCATAAGACCCTCATGGTTCGAAATGTTGTTTTCGAAATATCTTCAGTCTTCATTCTAATTTTATGATATCCTGAACAAAGATCCAACTTGGTAAAATAAATTTCTCCATGTAATTCATCCAATAATTCATCAATCACAGGAATGGGAAATTTATCTTTAATGGTGAGCTTATTGAGCTCCCTATAATGTGGACACATGTGCCATGATCCATCCTTCTTGTGCACCAATATTACTGGAGTAGAGAAAAAACTTTGACTAGGTTGAATTATAACAACCTCTAATATTTCTGCAATCATACATTCAATTTCGCTCTTTTGGACATAAGGATATCTATAAGGCCTGATGTTTGGAGGAACACTTCCTGGAATCAAATAAATAGCATTATCATGATCACGAATAGGTGGGAGTCCTTTGGGAGTTTCAAACACCTTAGAATGATTGTCCAAGACTTTTAGGAGATCTACAGAAATAGATGATTTTGAAGTTGGAACTTCTAGTGAGCATAATTATGAAATTATTCCTCATTGTTCTTTCTTCAGAAGCTTTGTCATGAAATTAGAGCATATTATTTTTCCTGGCTTCCTTGTGATACCCCATAATTTGACTTCCTTTCCTTCTGAAAAAAAATTCAAGAAAACTTCTTGAAAATTAAAAGCAACCATCCCCAAAGATTGTAACCATTGTACTCCTAGAACAACAACAACACCTCCAATTGGAATGGAAAGAATTGGACTATTCAATAAATATTCCCCCATGGTTAGCTTGATATTATGGCATTTTCCAGAGAAATTTATAGTTCCTTCATTTGCAACCATAACTTGACATTTTGGTGCCGGGTATAGGAAACAATTTAATTCCTTGGCTACCTTACAATTGATCAGGAGATCATGTCCAAGTTCAAAAATTCTCAAAAATGAAAGTGCTAAAAAATAGTTGCAATCTAAACAACTGGAAATGTCTCATCGCTGCGATTTTGGCGTTGTGAACGGTTCGTAAAACAAAGGTCATATGTAGAAGTTATGAAGGTTTGAAAAGCCCAGTAAACTTCAAAAATGAGTTGACCAAGTTTGACTTTGTTAATTTGGGAAAATTAAAAAAGGAATATTCCATGTGGGCGAGTAGCAGTTTGACACTTGGCAAGGTATGGTTCTATGGCAGTTTGACTTATTGTGATTTTGGCCAATCACAGGCTGCCACGTGGTAGGCCCAAAGGCCGCCAAGTGGCCCTAAGTTTGAGGAGAAATGTTTTGGTAAAATTTTGTTGTTACTACTGGGTTTTGAACCTTGGACCTGTCTGCACCTAACCACATGACTGACCATTGTGCCAAACGAATGTTTCTTATTAATCAAATGAGTCGTGTTACATTTTTTTGGTTTAAATTTCAAACGGCGGAAAAGGGTTTAGGGCTAGCCCCAACAACACGTGACCTCGGCGCATTAACCATGGCCTTAAGGCCTTAAACTCCATGGTTGTTAATGGTTTCCAAAACCATTTCCACATGTGGCCAGCACATTACAAATTAAATGTGAAGGTTTCTTAAACGGTTAATCTGCGAGTAAGACCGACGGTTCCGATGGGGGGTCATGTGACCACCCCACCCTCAAACATTTATTGCCAGCACATTGACCGCCGAAAACTTTGGAGTGCGCTCTCCAAATTTGGAGTTTTCTCCTTAATTAACTGGAGTTCCTCCAGTTTTGGAGGAGGTTTTCAAGGGATATTAGGATTTTTTTTTTTTCCATAACTCCCTCATTATTGAATGAAATTAGGTGCAAAAATAGTCAATTTTGGGTATTTTTGACATTTTGAGAAGTTTGGCATAGGTTTTAGATCGAACAGAGGTCATATTCAATATTTTTAGCTTCAAGGAAAATCAAGGAGCCATCAAGGCCATCATGGAGAAGGCAGTGTATTGGGCTTCCTTTATCTATTTTATGTAAATGAATAGTCATCTCTAGCTAATTCATACCTTCTGAAGCTGATTTTATAGATATTTTTGCCTATTGAGGCTTATTTTCACTTTTAATTACATTTTGAGCAAACTAATACATGAGGGACATGCCATTGGTTATTGGACCAACAGATGTAGCCCAGGAGGGGTGAACTGCTTCAACAATTTGCTGAGTAATGTGCTTTGTGAAGTTTATTTCTTTGTTCTTTACTATTGTACAATGATAAACAGTTAAAATACTTAATCAATTATCACACAGAAATATGATTAACAAAGCTAAAACTATTTGTTTAACCTGCAATTTAAGGAGAACCTTATGCACACATTATTATTATTGTTTGGATACTTAGCACAAGATAACTAATATAATCCATTCATATCAAGTTGGTATCAAAGCTAGAGTTCTACTCACTGTATTTTTCTTGTGCAAGGTTTGTTTAACTTTTTGCAAGGTTTTTTGTGCTTACTAGGCTTAAGCTCAAGAGAGGAGAAGGTCAATTGGTGAGAGCTCATAGCAATCCTCAGCCAGGGAGGGTAAGAGTGCCAATATCTCCACCTTCAATTTCACCTCCAAGAGAAGAAGAAGAAGCCATAAGCATGTCTACAAGGGAAGGATAAATTCATGAAGATATTGATCCCAAAGAGGAAGAAAGGGTGTTTAGGAAGGCATTCCTAGACATGACAGAAATGGTGAGAGTCCTTTATCAAGAAAGGAATGAAAGGCTTGAAGGAGAAGGATCCAAACTTCACAAGGAAGGATAAGGATCACCAGGAGGCCATAATGATGAGGAGAAATCCAAGAAGGGTAATGGAGGAAATGGAGACAGTGGAAAGTCACCATCATCACCCTCATCTTCATCTTCATTGTCGTCTACCTCTACATCCTCTTCAGTGCATCATACTCACAATGTCAAGAACACGGGTAAAAGTCCTTTTCTTAAACTTGATGTTAAGTTTGAATTGCAAAAGTTTGATGGTGAAGTAAGTGAAGAAAAGCTAGATAATTGGATTAGGAAATTAGAGTTCTACTTGAGAATTCAAAAATTTCATGATGAAGAAACCAAAATCCAGCTAGATTCATTGAGAATGGAAGGTGCGGCTCTTGTTTGGTGGGAATCCAAGACAAATGAGGAGATCAAAAAATATGGTAAGATTATCTTATCATGGTATGATTTCATTTTTGCAATAAAACAAATTTTTTATCCATTAGCTCACATGCAGAAAGCCATAATGGATTGGAAAATTTTCAAACAGTTGAAAGGAAAAAATGTTCAAGTTTATAACCAAGAATTTAGTAGAAGAGCTCTTTTACTAGGAATTGATTTTCATAGCCAAGAAAATTTACTCAAGTATATAGGAGGTTTGCATACTTACCTAAGACATACCATTCTCATGTTTAACCCTACAAGCTTATATGAGGTTTGTGTTCAAGCCACACATTTAGATGCAAGGGGTAAACAAAACTTAGATGGGAATGAGGAAATTGAGTTTAAATGAAAATGGAAGAAAAAGAGAAATGCAAATTCTAGAAAAGAGAAGGGAAGATTTTTCTGCAAAAAATGTTCTAAAACTAGCCATGATGAGGACCATTGTTGGAAACTTCATCCAGAGTTGAAACCAGAAATTTTTAAAGCCAAGGAGAAAGGCAAGACAATTGCAATAGCTGAACAAGACCTAGGGTCAGAATCAGGAGATGAAACAAAAATCATAGCTATGTCACTAAAGAACTTGAAGGGGAAAGAGAATGAAACTAAACCCAGTTCTAGTATTTCTAACTATCACATAGAAGCTCCAAATGAAGAGAAGAGAATTGAACTATTTCATGTGAGGGTCATTTCCAAACATACCAAGGTTGAAACACTATCTGACAGTGGGTCGCAAGCGAACCTTATTTCTGAAGACTTAGTCAAGAAGCTGAATCTTGAAACCATTCCACATCCTAAACCATATCCTCTTGGTTGGATTTGTAAGGATGAAAATTTACAGGTTTCCAAGAAGTGCATGTTGCACTTTTCCATAACAACACATTTTATTGACACAGTTGAATTAGATGTTGTTCCACTTGATATTATAGGTTTGGTGTTGGGAAATCCTTACTTGTATGACAGGAAAGCTATCTTCCATCGCCATGAGAATAAGTACCATTTATTCAAGGATGGCAAGGAGTTTATTGTGAGAGCACATCACAAAAAACTAGACTCTTCTTTAGTGAATGCAGGGCAGATGAAAAGGCTTGTTAATGCAAGTCAAAATTTGACTTTGTTGATGATTAAACAAAGAGAATTTGTACATAATCCTTTTCATGTATATGCTGATGTAAATAATGAGTTGTTTCAGGCTGAAAGCAGGTTTTCTTTGAAAGAAGATGACAAGAAGTTGCAGCAATTGTCTTTGGTGTCGATTCGGTGCGAGAAAATGAAGTGTTGGTGCAGAAGGTGCAAAGATCAAGAGGGTAAAGCATCCAAGAAGAGAAGGCACAAAGTTCGCGAATGATCATTTACGGATTTTGGGAATGACGAAGTCTTATGGCGAAAACTTGGTCAAGAATTGACACAAGTACAAGGCTAATTTAGCAAAAAATCGACATAAGGATAGGTTGCAAGGTGAATGTAATTTTTAGTTTCCTTTGAAGATAGACCAATCTAGGAACAATATGTTTACTAAAAATTTCAGCTTTTTGTTACGCAGAAGTTTCAAAATTTGCGGCATGACAAGGTCAAAGTTAGCAACTTGATTGGTCAATAGATTCAAGGAAGAATTTGTTGTTTTATGAGAAGCTCAATTAATGAAATCGAGGGAAATTTCGGTGGATCAAGATTGGAAGAGTGGAGATTCGGTCTCCTCATCTTTACGTTGATAGTCGAGGAGAGCTTTTGGGGTCCAGCTTCCCGGTGGGGAGGTGTGATCAAGAGATCATGTCTAAGTTATGGAAATTTATCAAAAATGAAAGTGCTCGAGAAGTGGTTGCAATGCGAACTGCGGAAAGGTCTCATCAGCAGGATTACGGCGCCGTGAACGGTTCTCAAAACCAAGGTTGTATGTAGAAGTTATTGAGGTTTGAAATCGCCTAGTAAACTCCAAAAAAGGACTATTTGACTTGGTTTGACTTTAGACATTTTAGCAAAAAAAATATTATTATGTTTTAGATTAATTTTTTTGTATTATGGTGGAAATAATAGAAGGGCACCACATGGCTGCACGGAAAGTGCCACGTGGCCCCCGAGCTCAAAGGAAAAAGGATAAAAATTTTGGTGTTTAGAAAGCCCCTGACAACGTGAGGCGAGGCATTACACAAAGGCTCGGGTCGAAATTTGCATGCGGTTAAGGCTAAGTGCACGTTTGGGTTATTCACTCTTGCATGCGGATGGGTCACCTCGACACATAGATTTAGGCGAAAGTTTTGTGTAATAAAAAATGTTTACAAGTTCGAGAATTGATCCGGGCCTCACGACTCACGAGCCCGGCCATTGCGGGTTGTGCGTTAGTACTTAAATTTCAATGGACTCGATTTACATTTAACTTTGTCTTTTTGAGCGGAGAGAAAAAATGGCTAGCCCCTATATCATATGACCCTTCACCGTGACCAAGGGCGTGGCATCAACCTTATCCCGCTAACAAAGCGACCATTAACGATTATTGCGCATGTGAACGTGCCAACCAACAAACCGCTAAATTTAATGTCTGCCTATTTGAGACGATTCCACACGATTAAGGAGGTTCCGCCGAATTTGGAGCATGGCCAGGTTCCTCCAATTTTGGAGGAGGTTGTGAGGATATTATTGGGCAAATCTTGTTTTTCTTCCATAACTCCCTCATTATTGAACAAAATTGGGTAAAAATAGTCAATTTTTGTGTATTTTCGACATTATGAGAAGTTTGGCATATTAGGTTTGGTCGAACATAGGTCATCTTGACATTTTTTAGCAGAGTAAGATCAAGGCCATTAGGGCCATCTGTGGAGAAGGTAGTGTATTCGATTTCTTTATCTATTTATTTAAATGAATGATGTCTCTAGCTAATTCCTTACCTTAGAAGCTAATTTTATAGAGGTTTTTCCTATTGAGGCTTATTTTCACTTTTACTTATATTTTGTAAATTAATACATGAGGGACATGCCATTGGGAGTTGGACAGAAAGCAGATGTAGCCTAGGAGGGGTGAGCTGGCTTCAATTTGTGAGTAATGTACTTTGTGAAGTTTATTTCTCTAATTTCTTTCTTTGTACAATGATAAATGGTTAAAATACTTAATCAATCCTCACATAGAAATACGATTATAAAGCAGAACTATTTGTTTAACCTAAAATTTAAGAGAACCTTATGCACATATTATTATTACTATTTGGATACTTAGCCTAACATATAATATAATCCATTCATATGAGTATTCCATGCTTGGAAAGTACCACAAGGGTCATTGTATGGGTCCTCCGGAATCAGGAACATGGATTCTTTGGGAGAGTGACAAGTCACTCTACAAACAAATGCCCCCAAGTGAAGTCCAGGAACACAAGTGAGGGGTGAGAGTGCTACAAGTACGTGGAAGGAACCCGGAAGACAAACATGAGATGAATTTTTATTGATAAAAGAGGGAGTTTACAAACAAGCCTTGATGTGAATCTCCTTTTGTAGGTCTATATCTAGCTGCCTTATAATTCCTTGACAAGCAAGCAAGAGGCTAGTTTGTTTATAAACTGCAAAGGAATGCATTTTCCCTTGAAAACACATCATCCTTGCAGCCTTTTCATGTTTCATTGCCTTGTGATTGTTTCCTATTTATTCTAGTAAATAAACCTTGCTAATAAAAAATTATGCTCCCAAAAGGCTTTATTTCTGCCCTTTATACCCTTGCAAAATGCTTCATTTCACCCCTTTTTCCTTTCTCAAAGTCCCCTTTATTCCCCCTAAATTTCCCCCTTACCCTTTGTTTACCAAATCCCCCCCCTTAGTCCTCCTATCGTTACCCTCTCATGGCTTTAAATCCATTGAAAGAGGCTTCAAAACCCCACTTTTAAAACATTATAATGAGACCTAGCCCCTGCCCATTCTAGTCCTATGCTTTTCCCCCCACAAAAACCCGGCGCTATGATGAGCGCTAGCCCTGAGCGCTTGTCCCATATGTTTATCGGGAGCATTTCTAGCCGTTGATCTGTATAGATCGGATGATGATCGCAACCCCACAACCTCATGTTCACGAAGTTCATTTCTCACGATCACGCCGCCGTAGTCCGTTTGGTCGTTGATCAGACGGTCAGAAAGCACACCTTTTTGTGGTCCCCACCCGGCGCGCCTGTCAGCCCACTTTGTATATATCGCACGCTAATGAGGTCGGGCGGTATTTTCCCATTGCGCAACGATTCCACTCATCGCGCGACGCGTGACGATGTCTTGTTCCAAAAACCGCTTGCTCATCGCATGTTAACATTCGGTATAGGACGCGGGCTTGTCTCGTCGTCATTGTCGAATCTGTCATTGCACATCCAACGGTCATCGCTCAATGAAGGCTGTGCGAGGTTTAACCCATAATGACGTGCCCCTAGCCCTCCATCCATCGCCCTGCGTCGAATTTTTCACCATTGATTCCCATCGAGATCGGACGGTCCGAGATTCAATCTTTTCCGCCGCCACCGGTCCGCCACGTCACCTCCATGTGTGTCCACCATACATCACACTTACATCCCATTGCATATATTTGATTCAAAGGTCGGGTTTGTTAAGGTTTTTCATTTAAATTTCCTTTGCGCTCCGCCAACCTCCACAGACCCCTCATCATCCTGGCACACTTGTCGCCATTTCACCGGCGGCCGACTATTTTCATCATCCACCTTGCATCCATTACCCCCATCCACGGAATTCATAACAAGTTTTCTATTTTGGGGTTATGGCGTAATATCGTGTTTCTCAATCTACATTACCATGACGGAACGAGGAAAAGATCGGATACGAGAGATTGAATTAAGGAAGAAAGGCTGTGAAGGTTATGGACACGACTTCTTTTAAAGAATAGGGTTGAAAAATACGCAAGATCTTCCTAGGGCCATTGAGTGCGTAGATTTCATAGTCGGAGATATAAATGGGAGAGCGACGAAAGCAAGGCATGCGAAATGAATATATATGACCTTAGGTTCAAATATTTAGAGACAAAGTACGGATTGAAGACCTAGGGATCAACGAGAAATCAATGCATATAAGGGTTTCTACGGCGGTAGAATGTTTTTCCCTCCATAAAGGACAAAGCGCCCATGCGATTTTTTATTCTACACCATGCTCTTGAAGAAATTTCCCAAGCTGACAATAGTCGAAGCTACCCGAGCATTTTTTTCATAAGCATGGCGAGACTTCTCCATCATTCATTTATCTTTGTTTTTTCACCAAAAGTACATCAAAGGCACACACGGAGTTAATGGAAACTGACGAACCCTCTTCCACCCAAGGGTGTTCCGGATTAATGCATAGAATTTATCTGAGAATGGGCTTCGGCCCTCTTCCTCTTACGAGTTTTTAATCTTGCATTTAGTTCTTCACCTACTTTCTGCTCCTCGGAGCTATAAATTCATGAAGAAAATCATTGTAAAGGTTGTTGATCGGTTATCGAGAGAATTGCAAGTAGTTTCTTTTGAGACACGGAGTCTCTGTGTAAAAGTTGTAAGATAAGTGAGGTTTATGATTTCGAGTGAGTATTCGGCTATTGGCATTGTTGTACTTGATTGGTATTGCTATTCAATATGACAAGCACATTTCTTTGGTTCACGATCTAAAGCGGCGGTGATGTTTTCTTTTCTACTGTGTTTAATTCATTTCATTTCGTTTCTATTGGCTTGCATCGAGAATATTGGCATAGGATTTACCCTTGTTAGGTACCCTATGTTTCTACTCTCCTTGCCATTAATGTTTCTCTTACGAATGTATTATCTAAGAATTGATTTCAGTTAATTGTTCCCGGTGTAGTGGATGTTATTGCACTGCTCTTTGATGTATGAATTAAATGTATCTGTTCTTAGATGTTTCTTGTTAAGGATTTGGTTGGAAGATTTGGGAACAGGGATTAGAGTTAGCCACATCCCACTAGGATCCTTGTGCGACCCAGTGGTCTTTAATTTTTTCCCTGAATCTACATGTTGTCTCCACTCATCTCCTACCATTCCATATCACAATCATCTTTAAGATCAATGTTTTAGGTGACTAGCCCAATTGAAAGCTTGCACATTGGATAGCAAGCAAATCCTTCCTAACTCCATTGCCCAATGGTTTGAATGCTCCACGGAATACTTCACCTCTACCCTTTTTCTCTTTGCCCATCCTGGTCTTACATCGAACCCTTCCTTCTGATAACTTGACAACCAAACAAACAATCAAACAAACAAACCCCGAGCCTTATAACTAACCTAATATCTTAAAAACCCGAGCTTCAAAGTCATACCCCTTTGACATATCATAGAGAGATCCCTCTACGGACCCCGGGAGGCTAGATCACGAGGGTGCGAAAGTGGTTTGATGTTGTCTCATCTTTTTAGTATTTAACCTTGCCAAAGCATGGGAACTCAACATATCCAAGCACATTTGTAGCACCCTCATACACAAAGGTCTAAAGATCTCACTATGTTCCTAACACACAAAAACAATCACCTCTTTTACTATTCTCTTGAAGCTATGATTTCTTCTTCTCTCTATGCTAACTCTAAATCGACTAAAGACGACGAGAGATGAAAAAGGTATCCTTATATAACAATGGAGGAGGAGGTTATGGACCCTCCAAATAATGGGAAAAGAGCTTATCCTTTGGAGTAGATCTATTTGCAGGAACAATAAGCCCAAAGGGAATTCCTAAGCCATATCCTCACTTCCATCTCGCAGCCTCAGAAGCTTCTAGTTGCGGAATCTTCCTTTCTATTTAAAAATTCCAAAGAGGATTAGCACGGGTCCGACATTTAAGACATAGTGTCGATTGGCGCAAGTCTCGGTGGGTCTGTTATCGGCCTGGAGACAGGAAAAAAGTGCCAACCTTGAAAAACAAGTTTACATAGGGATCTTTTCGAAAACGTTGTCGAGCGGATGAATTGGTAGACAAAGTGTGGTTCGGGGTATGTATTCCTTCTTGGAAAGTACACGGGGGTCATTGTATGGGTCCTCAATATCAAGGAACGGGGAGTACGAGGGACAGGTGACAAATTGCTACGCCTTGAGATGTGGCTAAAGTATGAAGTCCGAACACAAATGAGGGGTGACATTCTTTACAAGTACATGAAAGGAACCGGAGGTTGTCGTCGGGAGACTGAAAATCAAGCATAGATACATATACATAACTGAAATATACGATGAAAATACATGAATAAAGGTATGGACATAGCCATCTATAAAGAGACCATGGTATGGTCACAGCCATCCATATAAGAAGGATCTCATATAGACTCATGGTATGGTCGTATCAAATCAAAAGAGTCATGCATATAGTCATGATAAACCAAAATATCTTGCGGCTTTGGATTTTATGAGACAAAGCCCGGGGGTCTTGATCTCCATCTCGGCTCGAACAAGTACAAATTCAAGCATGCGAATATGTGGCTGAATTCAAACTTGCAAGAAGGTCACTAATTACCGGCCAATGATGAAAGCTATTAACGACGCATTAAAACCACCAATAATGATAATGGCTCTCAAGGTACAACAAGTAAAATCCATGAAATATGAATAGTGATCGAAGCGTTGAACATGCGAAAAAGAATCACCCGATCGAAGGCCAATGATGAGGACACTGTGCGTCGCATGCAAAGAAATTTCCATTGAGGCATACAAGCTCCAAGGTACCGAGAAGGGAATCTATAAATCAACTTCCTGGATAATGGTGAAGTCATGAGGAAGTGATCCATCAAGGAGGGCATAATGGATCCCACATCATCGACATGAAACGAGAGGATTTAATGCTAGGTGTTAATCAAGGGCGAAGCAGGAGGATCCAGGAATGTAAAAAGCTGCTTGAAGGATTTTCTCTTGAACATATCGGCGGCACGACTCACAAAGATTTGGTAGCATTTGACTCAAATGAGATCGGAGGTCATGTTTACGAGATTGGTAATAAAATGAGGCAAACGGATTCCCAAACCCATGGAGGCAAAGTGACGATGAAGATATCCCAACTACAAACTATAAATAAGTGTCATGTTCAAGAGTGACATACTACGCAGACACAAGTGACGAATAACTTCCATTTTCCCCCACTGTTTCTAGTGAGTACCTCTTTATTTTTACACAAGCTTGAAGAAGATAGCATATTCTTGTCATATAAGTTTGTCTTTCGGACAAATCCATCCTAGTACATTTCTGAGCCCTAGGAAGGAGGAACTCGTTTCGTCATGGTGACGATTTCCAATGTCATTAGAGAATTTAATGAGTCGACAAAGGAATAACTCAACATATTTTCATGTTTAGAGAGTTTGAAAGAAGCGGAAAATAAAAACTCCAACGGTCCCTTTTCGTAGGTAGTCTCACGGATAGAAAGGTAGAAAAAATATGTATGAGAGAACCTCTTGGTCGCGATAGGCTAAGGTATTCCTTTTTCGTAAATAATCTATTTCTTTGAAATAGGGTTAACGTATACTAGGTAGATATCGTTTCACAGCCATTTAACGAATTCAAAACGAAAAGAGTCTCAACGATCTTTTCCAATTTTTAAGAGTCGAGAAAAGAGTGAAATTCACTCCTTCTAGAGGAGCGAGTGGTAATAAAGGTAGCAACTAGCTCACGGGTAATGGTGGAGCTTACTCATAACAAGTAAAGGTCAAGAGGTTGGTGCTCAAGACCACTCATTGCGACGGTTCCTCGGGAATGGGTAAAAAAATCAAGTGAGGGCATATGATCGAGTGAGAAGATGGTAGCGATGGAATGAGAAAACCAAGGTGCATATGGAAAAATAGGGCATTAAAATTGCAATCACGGGAGATAAAATAAGAATGGTTTTGTTTTTAGACAAGCTTGAAATTAGGAAACTTCTGCTTGAAATTGGTTTCGTTTTTACACAAGCTTGAAAAAATAATAAACTATGCTTGAAACGGGTTTCATTTTTACACATTCTTGAAATAGAAATAGCTATGCTTTAAATGTTTGCATGCCTGACATGGTGACTCAATTGAGGTACATGCCCCCCCCAAGCTTCATTTCATTCATAGAAGTAGGCTTTGCTAGTTATTGACGGTGGATGGAATGAGAGTTCAATCTGAATCAAGAGAAAGACTCGGGGAAATTTGGGGATTTCTGAGATCTAATCAAAGGCTCAATTGAAAAGGGAACCTGTTTCCTTTTTTAACGAGGAGTTGACACGGTAAAAGACCTATCATCACAACCTAATTCATTTTTTTAATGATGTTGACATAGTAAAAACGAGCTGTCCTCATAAGAGCTTGTTTCATTTTTTTAAGGAGCTTAACACAAGAAAAACGAACTCTTCTCTAGGAAAGAGATTGTTTCATTTTTTAAGGAGCTTGACACAAGACAAAGAACCTGTTGCTCCAAAGAGCTTGTTTCATTTCTTAAGGAGCTTGACACAAGAAAAGGAACTATGCTCCAAAGAGCTTGTTTCATTTGTTAAGGAGCTTGACACAAGGAAACAAAGCTTGTGCTCCAAAGAACTTGTTTCATTTTTTTAAGGAGCTTGACACGAGAAATGACACATACTCCAAAAAATTTATCATGATGAATAAAAATTCATCGCTTCCAAAGGTTTGCATCCGATGGGAGCAAACATCTTGGAAGTCGAACCCAACCGCCTCCGGCACAACGACACTATCACTAAATGCGGGCATGGGACGGTAGCCACATAATTAACATGTGGCGAGGAGAAGCCTTGTAGTGAGGACTAGGAAGAGGCAGGGTAGACCAAATGTCACATCGGAACAAAAGAATGGCCAGGTCAATGGTCACAATCCTACCTTCATGTGGAAAACGGATCACACGAAATAGGGAAGAGACAGCGCACCATGGCATAAGCATAGTCATGCCCCAAGGTAAATTAAAATCCAAGGGGCCTTAGACCACCATCGTCTACTATAGACAATTTTCCCTCCCAAAGTATTAGGAAACTTTGGAAGGATCCCCTAATGGTTGACTTGTTCCTCTGTTAAAAACCAACAAATTCAGATGTGACACAAGGTATGGAGAACCCCAAATCTTGCCATGTAGTTGAAAGACGAGAATACTAGCCCCAGGGTTCAGCTAATCTATGATTGTGCTTGGTATGACCATATTGCATGCCTTTATAGTGATATCAAAGGGCACGTAAGAATGAAAACTGAGTATCAGTAAATCGACTCGATCAAAGGAAGCGACCAAACTACATGGAGGGGGTGCCATAAGAATCATAGGATTATCCCCCTACGTTATAGAGTGGAAAAGACCATCTTCTGAACTCCGGGGAATGAGAGAAGGAGGATCACTTTCTAGAACCCCGGTGATGGGAGTCGGGAGGATCATCCTCTGCGGATCATGGAAACGAGAGGATCACCCTACGGTCCGGGGAGCGGAGGAAACAAAGAGAACTTTGGCGGGATGAGGCCCACTCTCGATGGAAATACCTAGTGAACTATAGGTGGAACCGAGGTCATCCTTCTTCTCAACCAATGGTAGTCGGAAATGGACTCGGGCGGCCCGAGAGAGAGTGGAATTGACCCGGAGACGAATCTCGATCAATAACTTGATCGGCTAAGCGAGGACTCAAGAAATCTCTAGTAACCAATGGGAGACGGGAGTCAAAGCCGAAGGTATCCAATACTTTAGAGGCCTCATCTGCATATAAGGACAAGAGTGAATCGGATGGTTCCCTTCACACAACCTACGGGGGAAATTTTATCTTACCCTGTTTCTTACGTCTCATTATCTCTCGTTGAAGGCTCATCATCGACATGATGCCTAGAGTGATGATGAAGGAAGAATGGAACTAACAGACACACTTCATTACCTTAGAATCTGAGGCAATCATGAAGAAGGTGGTCACCCTCACATAGCTTACGAGGGTGACTTTGTGAGACGGAGTGGGAGGTTTCTCGATATTAGTTGCATGGATAGCAATAGTTGTTGATTTTCCCCCTAGCTTATTTTCATTCTTATTCGACTTCTTCTTCTTCTTATTATACCGGTTATTAGAATCCATACTTTCACCTGGAGAAAGAGGAAGAACGAGGTGGAGAAATAGGCAAAGAGGTGAGGGTCAACTTTAAATCAACATGATTTTGTTCGAGGCGAAGGAGACGTTTGAATAGAGTTGGGATTTTCCGGGACCACCAAGGTCGAAATAAACATACGGGGAAAACCAACGAGTTAACACGGGAAGGGACAATGTTGCCATATAAGAAGCGACAACATTCCCAAAAGAAAGTAAAAGGACCGGGATTCCTTCGGAGGGGATTTCTTGGTTGGTAAAATTCAGAAGCGTTGCCATTGGGAAACAACCCATAAAGTACTAAGGAATATAACTTTAACTAGGAATATTTCGTGGCGAGTTTAATTTTAAGACAACACAAACAAAACTCTACCTTTTCATATTTTAAGATTCAAGAAAACAACGAAGGTGACTCTAATCGCTTTCGGTTTGAACGGCGTGAAAGGACAAGTGCTTGATGATATTTTCAATTTTAGAGAGTCATGAAAAGACAAAAATGACTACTCATGTAGATCTAAGCAAGAGAATTAATACCAAGTTTCCGTGAGCGCAATATACAACTTGGTGATCAAATGAAAGAAGATGACCGAGACTTAACTTATGTCTGGCTTGATCTCCACGAATGTTGTGTTTAGTGTATCATGGTTACAAGGCCCCGTGACTCGGCTTCCTATGGATAAAGTTACGCAACCTATGAGGGTCTCCCTTTATATCTTGGATGGTACGGGGAGCACAAGTCCATGCTAGCATTGTCTAACTCTAGGTGAGCGAATGATAGCTACTAGGTTTAACGACGTCGGAACTCGTCACTAGCCTAGACCTCTAAAATATGTGCGTTAGGTTTCGGTGGTTCCTTAGGTTAATTGAATAACTTTTAATGGTTGATCTTGAATTATTTCTCAATTCCAAGGCCCTACCATTTTCATTAGAAGACTTATATATGCAACTATATGAAAAGAAACTAACTCGATTCAATGAATGTTATCTAGTTAAGGAAGAGTCTCAAAAATGGTCTGACAAAACGATAATACACAAAGCAGAAGATTTTTCCCTAACTAGATGACCTTCACTATTCCAAAAGTAATCTAACATATTCAACGATGTGAATTATGCAATGTAATCTATGAAAAATACTCTTTTTTAAAACTGTGTAGTAATCTATGCACAATTTCCTCTTCTTTTGAATGAATAAGAATGCACTCGTGCATTTTTCAATGAAATGAGAATCTACTCAATGAAAGATTTTTAATGAAAGAAATGCACTCAATGTGACCATTAGTTCTCAATCATTAATAATGTAGTCTAAGTTCAATGATCATTTTCAAACATGAATTTTCAATGCAACTTGATCTAATGCATTTTAACGAAAAGAAAACTGAGACAGAAAATAAATGAACACAAATTCGCTTAATGCAAGGGATGAAGCAAAAAGTAAGAATACAATCTTGTTTTGAACACTTTGTAATGAAATTCCTCAAAAGGCTGAGAAATATGAGTTCAAGGACAAAGAGGACTTCCAAAGCATGGGATCAAAACAAGGCATTCATTCCCTTTTACATCGAAATCGAGAGAAAGAAGACTTTTTAGTGAGAACGATGAGCAATGTAATCTATGCTCACAAGTGAACAAGTGAACCAAATGAACTCAAGAGACACTTGAGACTTGAACACTCAATCAACCAAAAATAAAAAAGGTAAGAAACTAGAGATGGCTCACCCAGTAAAATGCATGACTCAATCGGTAGGGGCGATGTCACTTCGAAGCATGCAACGAGGTAATTGATGCACGATCCTGAAAAACTAGGTTGTAAGGATGAAAGTCCCAAAAAAACAACCAAAAACAAAGCCAATGATTCAATAAAACCAACTTGAGTGAAGGGGATAAAATGTAAATCGCCCTGAGAAAAATATCGGAAGGGCAAGACGCATTGGTGGAAGACTTAGGAAAGAATCTCTTAATTTACACACATTAGATTGGCATGGCAACTTTGAAGTGGAAACTAGCACCGCGGCCCATTGGCGTGGCTTGCTAGCGAAAACAAGCATCAATCGAGGTGTGATTATTAGACAAACAAAAGTGCCAACACTCAAAAATAAATAAATAAACAAATAATTTCTCCCCAACCAAGGCCAAACTCACCACTTCAAAGAAAAAAACTAAAATATTTTAATTGAAGGAAAGCATAGGAACAAACGGGGAAATGGTTGTTCGACTAAACTTGTCAAATGAATAAGACCTAAAGAGTAGAAAAACTCAAAGGAAACTCCCCCGGTAGTCGCCAATTTGTTGTGTAGAGTAAATCCCCTCTGTGACAGAGCGATCCTCGCCCTAGGGTGGTTCTAGCAACTACGGGAACATACTAACATCTACCTTCCTAGATTGTAAATGAAATTGAGCAAGGAGGATGACCTACCTTGTTGCGATGCTGTGTCATCTTCCGTCAAAGCTTCTTGATGTGTGCCACTCTCCTCGAGCTCGATGCACCACTGCTACCAACATTGGATTATTTGTATAGAAAATCAAGACACCACGACAATCGTAAATCCACACGACAAACATAAAAAATTTACAACCTATCTAATTGATCAAGTAATGCTATAAAATCTCATTATAAATGTAAACAAGGGTGGAAGATAAACATCGAGATGCATTTTATTATGATAAAGACAAGGGGATTTTACAACCAAGCCTTGATGTTGATCGAGCTCTCCAGTGCAGTATCTAAGCACGTTTGCAGCCTGCATCATACATAAAGGTCTAAGATGCGACTATGTTCCTAACACACAAAAACAATCACACTGCACTATTCTCTTGAAGCTATGATTTCTTCTTCTCTACATATCACTCTATAGCTGCGACTAAGGCGAGAGAAAAGATGAAAGGAGTATCCTTGTATAATAACGGAGGAGGAGGTTATGGGCCCTCAAATAATGGAAAAGAGCTTATCCTTTGGAGTAGTTCCTATTTCTTGGGAACAAGAAGCCCAGAAAAGGGAATTCTCGGCCATATCCTCAAAACAAACTTCCATCCCCTAGTCACCTCACAAAGCTTCTAGTCACGAAGCTTATTTTCTATTTAAAAAAACTTTCCTAGAGAAGATCATCGCAGTCGACATTAAGACGGGCGGCGTCCCAGTAGCAGTGTCGATGCAAATCTACGATATAGGCACGAGTCGGACTCTAGAGGAAAAGCGCCAACCTTGAAAACGGAGTTTATATGGGGATCTTCGAGAAAAGTTGTAAAGGGAGATGAATTAGTAGACAAAGTGGTTCATGGGTATGTGTACATGCTTGGAAAGTACACAAGGGTCTACTATATGGATCTCTAGGATCCAAGGAACAAGGTACGAGACGGAGTGAAAAATTACTACGCAACAAGGGTTCGACCCAAGTTCGAGTTTGGAGTTAACCAACAAAACCTTCTTACTACTTGGCCCTTTGTTGGTAGTGACCTTCTTGCCTAAGTCAAGGAGTCTCACTCGAAGTAGTATGGGGGGTTCTTTGGAACAGAGTTTCCACACCCTAAGAGAGGTTTGAATGATGTGGGTGTCCTAAGATCCAAAATAACCATGAATACACCTTCGCAATGAAGCCCTAACCGGGAAACCCTTACGAAATATTTAGGTTAATTGTGTAGAATATCTTGCTCGTGGGTTAATATAGAATCTATAATGTTAAGTAATAACTCTTGTAAAGCAAATACCAAAGCCTAATAACATTAGATCCATCCAATAATCATTCATCTAAATCCGAAAAGTTTATAGAGATCTAATTGTAGACAATAAAGGGAATCATAAATAATATGCGAAACATTCATAACATACGAGTAGATGCATTTCGGACTCGGATATCCACAACAATGGTTTCTTTATTCATATCAATTCATATACTTTATACAAAAATATTTCGATCTGCCAGTTCTGACTAACGAGTCACTTTTACAATAGGACCAAAGGTCTCCACACACAACCGAGAAGGGCACAACTGCAGGACAAATTACGCACAAATATCACAAAATAGCCAAATCTATCATTCAACGTTCATACTTATTTAAAAAATGACTTCTTTTAACTCGATCTAGACTCCTATTTATACTTTTACCCAGTAGCTAATCTAGGGTCCTGAAGCCGTGGTTTGCGGCCCCTTGTTCTACCGTTTTTACCCATTACAACTCATGAGGGGATTTGACTCGCCCCAAAGCCCCTTGACAAGTTGCACGATAAATTCTGAAATCTATTTAAAAAATATATCAAAAATGGTTTCGGACTTAGGGGACCTCGCTCCAACGGGCCCCCAACACAATTTTGTGACTCATCTGAGTCACACAGTCTTGGGTTCTTCATCTTGTTCAGACTCCTCGATAGCAATAGAAAATGGCACCCAAGACACTGCACTTTGGTTCGATGCGCTTTGCACGGTCTCCAAAAACTTTTCTAAAGTCGGCCCTTCTATGGCCAAAGTTACATTGTCTAGTTAAGATTTTTTAGTACGTTATCCAAGTCCTAAGAAAACTTCATTTACTTGTCCACCTGACTTCATGTGATCGGTGACAATTTATTTCTTACGACGAGCTCTTGACCTCCTCTCCCACGGCGCTGGGCCAGTGCAGAAGGTGTGACATTCAGAGAGCGAAAATGAATGTGGGAAAAGCCTCACAAATCCCGAATTCATGCTCTTTTGGCACGTAGGTCCTAACTAATCTTCTTGACCGGAAGGATTTTCTATGAGATGTCCCACATTTCCATAGCGGTCTCAAAGTTTCAATCCCTTATCAACGTTGGTGAAGATGGTTGAAAATGTTGTTTTCACTAGAATGAGCTATGCACCTCTAGAGGGTCTTAGGATGCATCTTTGCACACAATGCGGTAATTTCTTTGCTCAAATATACCTTTACTATGCATTATCACAGAGCACAGGAAGCTTTGAGCGCAAACCCGAGGGCTTTCCAATCTTGGCCAATATGGAGTGGCGGAGGCGGGATGACAACTTCGAGATTTTAAGCACTGATACGTCGATGGTTCTCTGGCTGCACGTGCCGAGCTATGACCATTTGTTACCTTTGTTTGAGCCTGGATAAAATCTATTGTCTTTGTTTACGTAGTCTATTGAAACTATTTGAGATGTTGTTGTGCACAAGCCTCTGCAGCATACGTAATTCGGTGGAAATGAAGATTTGGAGAGCATGTAGCTTTCAGCAGCCGGCTTCATGAGGTCAATGTTGACCTCGGGGAATGTTTACTGCACACACGGTTTGGTTGTTCCACGGTCATGGTGGGTGCCACAGGAGAACAAGTTTTCCAGATATCAAACGATTGAGGTGGTTGGAAGGCTTGCTTGCACCACCTAAGCAATCCCACACTCGCTTAGCAAGTATCTGTCTTCAAGCGTAAGACTGCGGACGATTGTAAGGCCTCCACCGTGGCCTTGTGCGTGCTTCCATAGTGTTCCATCGGTCTCCGTCTTGAAGCAAATACGTTTGCGATCTTGTCGAGGTCCTCTTCGTCGAGTAACCTCTTCCTCTCCTCCGGCCTTGGATCCTTTTCACTTTTTTTCTCGACCCATTTGAAGTTTCTTCACCTCTCTTGGTGTCACATGGATATTCGGCACCATCCCCATTTTAGCCATATAAACCTGCGAGGTCCACCTCTGCTCACCTCCCAACTCTTTTCTTTTATCTCTTTATGCTCCAGAGCTTGTTCTCGACTTTAGTCTCGGCGTCTTTTCCATCGGTCTTCTCGGAGGCTTTGTGTTAGGGCACGGTTCGGTTGATTTCTTCGAAGGTGTGTCTTTACCTAAAGTGGATGGCGTAATGGTGCAGGTAGAGGCAAGCCCTAACTTCCAAGCATTTGGCCAAGTCACCACGACTTGGTCAACTTCTGCCTGTTTGTTATCATATATGGCAAGGTATACCGGGTATATTCCTTGCGTGGTATCTACACATTGTGCATGGTTACTTGGAATTCGGCGACTCTCTTGTATTTATCATGCACAGGCGGCGAGTGCAGATGCCGGAATGGATGCCGATACTTGAGCACACCTTCAAAAAGCACCTAGAATATCTTGTTCTCCTTGACGCGCTAGGGGTCAAATGAACCCATAAGTTAGCATAGTGTGCCCCTTCGCATATGCTTGGCTCAACCTCGAAGTCACGTCTGCTGGAGTCTCCCATGCTACCGGCCTGATTAATAATAGCAACCATGAGTAACAAAAATGCTTACCCGGCTCACTATTGCCTCGTGCATAATCCCCAAAAATTATTCACACAAAAGCGGGACCGATTATAGCCAACCCCATTTTCACATTTCCCTACCAAGGCAATGGCGTGCGTTAGGACCATTTTGATGCGAAATTTCCTCATTAATTTTCATCCGAAAGGACTAGGGTGCCCGGGTGCATTGTCGGGTCGGTAATGGTCTGAACTAGAAATCCCTCTTGTCCCTTCCCACCTTGTACTTCTTCTTCACATCGTTCACCATATTGACTCCATTACTCTTCCCGAATCCTTTCATATGATGAGGCCCCTTCTTGGGTAGGCTGGTGATCTGATGGATCAATGCGACGTCTATTGGAATTCTCCCTTGAATACATAGGCATCCCTCATGGACTAAGGTGAGCAGTTGGCACACGCAGATGCTGGTGATTGTCTACCTCCCAAAATACGGAATCCTTAGCAGGTTGAGGACTTCACCATTGTTCATCCCACATTCCCAAGGCATTGGCTTAACCTTTGGAACCCCCTCATAAAGCACCCTTTCCAAACAATTATCCAACGCGAGCTCAGGGAACGTTTCTTCTTTCGCCAAGTCATGGTAATCAAACTTAATCAGCGAAATTTTGTGAAACATTTCACCCACCAAGGGAACGTCCTAAGGGATCAATGGCATCTGCATGTATTTCTGGACTGTGTCGACATTCTTCAGCATGCATGTAGAGGGCTTCCGCGGCTTGACATAGGGCAACTGCCATGAGATATGTTCAAAAAACATGGCCTCCTCTCTGACACTCATTGGGAACTTTGATGAATCGCCGATGGGGGATCGATCCTTAGTAGCTTGCCACGGGGATGTTACATTCCGAGGAGAGGTGTGCGACTTCAAGGAAGCCCACTTGGACATCTTCCCTTTTCCCTTAGCCAGTGTAGACATGACTTCTTCTAGTTCAGGGATGACTTCTCGAACGTCATCGGATCCCATTTCTGTTGATGGTGGAGGGGCGCATAGTGCTCCTTCGCAGGGTTGGTAGCTGTCATTCTCGGTCAGAAGATGAAATTTTGATTACTGATGTCAAATGGAGATTCTCAGCCAGACATATAGGACTTACAGACATCAATATAGTAGAGATCACAGATAATCACAAAGCGTCAAATATTTAGACAGCAAAGGAACCAATTGAGACTTGCGCCCGCCCTTTAATAAGCCATCTATGGTAAAAACAATATGATTATCATTAATTTCCACTTACCTTCGAGGACACGGTAAAAAATTCTCCAAGATCACCTCATTAAATGCGAAAAATCTGCTCATCCAACAATAAAATAACTTTTTCACCCAGTTTTATTGTTCCAACGGCTAGTTTCCTTCCTTGCGCATCACCCCTGCGCTTCCGTCGCACCTGGTTGTGCCTTCCCTCTCTGTTTCACGTAGACCCTTTGATTCTGATGCTCCGGCCATATAGTCATTTTCTCAGCACCAAATTGTATTTATATGGTTTCATACGGCTTACATTGAAATACCCGCGAAGATTCTCACCACGTAGTGTGGCCAAGTACACTGCACGGCCATCAGTGATCTCTTTCACAATATATGGCCCCAACCAATGCTTTCTGAACTTCCCTGGGTGGCGCAGAAATTCATTTAAGACCAAGGCCAAGTCATCCTCCTTGAACATCTTCTGCCTGATGTGCCTGTCATGACAGGCTTTTTCACATGCCTTATGCACTTGCTAGTGGAAGTTAGCAATGAACTGATCTTATTCTAAGGAAACGAGTTGTGCCAACCATTCTGCCAAAATGTTAGGCTCGACCATATTAGTGAAAGCTACGATGCATAGGCTTGGGACAATATACTCCATTGGAATGATGGCTTCCTGCCCATGGACCATCCTGAAAGGTGTTTTTCCCATCAACTTTTTGCATGTTGTCCTATATCCCATAACACAGAAGGGATGCACACGTCCCAATCATATCGGTTGGAATTACAGATAATTGTGAGCGTGTTCTCCAATATCTTGTTGAAATCTTATATTATTCCATTTTCTTGTGGGGTATAAGGGGTACTCTTCTCATGATGGATCTGGAATTCCTCTGTCAAAGCTTCAATAGTTTTGTTAACAAATTGCGTACATATATCACTCATCAGAATCTTCGAGCATCCAAATATGGTCAAAATGTGCTCAAAGATGAAGTGTGTAGCAGTATCTATAGTACAGTCCTTAATTTCCTTCGCTTTTGCCCATCTGGTTACATAATCAGTTGCAGTAATGATATAACGTGCTCCAGTCTTCTTCCCCAGAGGGTTGATGGGTCCAACAAAATCTATAGCCCATTTATTAAATACCTGCAAGGCCATCTGCGGTTGCAGGGGATTTTCATCTCTATGTGAGGGCTTCCCTGTCCTCTTACATGCATCACAGGCTCGACAGTACGCCTGTGCATCACTATGTAGCGTGGACCACCATAACCTAGCACGCAATACATTTTGCGTAGTGGCTTTCCCAGCATAGTGGCCTCCTGCCACTCCTCCATGAGCCTCAGTCAATATATCTTGTCTCTCATGTTCCAACACATATCTTCTTAATACTTCATATGCTCATAGTTTATAAAATTGACCTGCAATCAAGGTAAAATCAGCTATGCGCGCAACCAACTCCTTTTGCTAGACTGAATATTCCACAGGCGCAGTTCCCTTGGTCAAGAGATGAATAATATCAGAAAAGTGCTCATCAACCACCTTGATAGCGAAGAGTTGTGCATCGAGTAACCCCTCCTCAAGACTAGTTTGTTCTTCCCCATTTTCAATTCATGATAGATGATCCAGTCCAACATTAAGTATTCCAAGTTTCACAATAATTTCAAATCCATACTTCTTGTTAGGATTCTATAATAATAGGGTTCATAATTTTTGAATTGACTATGATTAGTCTTGTAAATAAGTACATACATTGCTTTCTGCAAGTTGTTTTCCCATATTTGAAAATAATAAAAATTTAAAAGAGGGTAAAAGTCTTAAAAGAAAGATCAAAGGACTTGAAAAGAAAAATATCAAAAAGAATAAAAATGGACCCCAAACACAAAAAAGAGATAAGAATAAGACATGAAAGTGATGCAAGTCAAAATGCTACTACTTTTACTTTTAGTGCAAGAATAATGATTATGTGCAACTTATTCAAAATTCCATAATCCATGATGAGTTAAATAGTTTAATGTTAACATTTTCATGCTTTGAATTTCATGTTTATAGATAGAGAATAAAGATCTATCAAACAGTTTAAGCTTGACAAATCAGTAGATAGTTAGAGAATAAATGAGGAGCTCAAAAGTTTAATCTGAGCCCTCAGATGAAATAAGGTTAGATTTAGATAGTTTATGCTCTAAAAGAAAAATGGATTTAGGGTTGCAAGTTCAAATGCACCCATGCAAATAATGAAAAAAATTATAGAATAAATAATGGGTGGGTAGAAAGCAGTTGCACAGGGTATGTAATAAAACATCATCTGGAAAAATTACTAATTTCCCTCCTTTCAAAATATTTAGTATTCAAAACCTTCAGTTAAAAAGGCTCAGAGCATTTCTCTGATTTTTTTTGGGACCGGACCTAAGGCTTAATAATTGATTGGTAATAAGTATTGAATTCCCTTTATCAAAACCCATTTCCTCAACATAACCACCCTTTTCCAAAAATAAATCTTTTTTCCCAAGTTAAAGAACTTTTTTCTTAGGGAAAGTAAAAATCGCCTTTAACTAATCTCATTTCATGCAAAAAACCTTCAAAAACCCATAAAATGATATTTATCCTAAGTGTAAAAAAGGAGGCCACCATTACGAAAAATGTGCCAATAGCACTTAAACACACTTTACTTAGTGTTTATATGCATTTCCGCTCACATTTCATTTCATATTAACATTTAACATATTTTATTAATTCCATTATAATACCCCTCCCTATATTTATATTAACTCATTTATTTTAAATATCCCAAACCCACTATATTAACGTTTAACCAATGGTTTTAATACCCATGTGCCAAATATTATCTTTCTTCCCCCACAGGATAAAACATATTATATATAATATTCCCCGCCCAAAGGTCATAAAACAAATGAAAATCCCTTTTTCGTTGTGTAAATCCATATTACGCTTATCCCACTAATTAATTATATTTATACGTTTAAACGTATTAAACCATCCCCGCAACATATGAGGTCTCCTAGGCCCCACGCCCCATCCGCTAAGCAGCTCCACCACCAATCTTCGTCGTTCGCATATCTTCCTCTAGATCTGACAATCCAGATGCGATATCACATTTCCAAGAGTGTGGTCACTAATCGATTTTGATTTTTTGAAATGGGTGGTTTAGTCTTACCCTCTCTCCTCCACGTGCCCACTTCTTATTAGATCGCATTCCTTGGCCAAAAACCGCAAACCATTTTCTCATCGTGCAATAACTGCTTATGGTTTCTCCTCCTGGCGCTAAACCACCTCCATTCTGATTTGACCGACATTGAATGTGTACACTGTTTTAACATAAAAATTATATAAAACTTCATTTATGAATAATGTAAACCTTTTCTGAGTTTTCTACTTGTGTAAACCCTTTCGATTGAAGAAAATACAGTTTTCCCCTGCTTACACGCTCAAATACCAGACAATTCATTTTAAAATTGCGACTAAGACTGCCTGAAGCCTCCATTCTACTTCCAAGGACTTCAAACGACTTCCAAAAGCTCTTCGACACCTCACAAACCCTGTTTCCAAACCAAATACCTGCAAAAAACAGGTATTCTTCAAAAAAGGCAACCTTCCCATCATTTGAAAGAGTTTCCTGAGAATTTGATCACCATAAAACCTAGTTTTCCCACAGAAAGACCTGTATTTGCCTTCAAAGAACGTATTTGTATCTGTTTCTGAATCAAAATTGAAGAAATTAAACCTTTTCAGACTTTAAAGAACTTCTAGTTAATCCAAAAACCCTTTTGCAAATACTTTGAACTCTTCTGCACATGGATTAATATGTTCTAGGTTTAGTTTATCCAAATAGAGCAGAGAAAATCTTGTTATATCTTTTCCTGAGTTTGTAAAGAGTTTGAAAACCAATTTTAGAACTAAATTGAAGGTTAAAACCAAAAGAAAGCCTGATTGTGCCCTTTTTTTTAAAGAGACCTCTGTCAAACCAAATATACCTTCTGTAAATAGTTTAAGCTTACAGAATAGTACAAAAAGCCTAAAAACAGATTTTTAAGCATTCATAAGGCTAAAATTTTCAAAATTAAACCCATAAATGGCTTCAAAAACAACCATTGTTATAAATCCACTACAACCTCTTGTTGTATATGTAGAGCATACACCTCTAGCTGATGCAGATTACAAAAAAACTGATCCAGTCATTAAATTCAATCTGTTAGATCTCCACTGCTAGAGTCTAGAAAAATCCTTAGATCAGGGAGATGAAGTTTAGATTTGGGAGTCCAATTTACCCAAATATGTAGTCCCACATATTAATCAGTGTCTAGAAGTCATTAGGCTATGTCAAACCTATTATTACCCTGAACAAAGAGCTATGGTTCATGCTAAAAAAGAAGTATTGTTCACTATTACTGCAGAGTCTATTAACCTAATGCTTCAGCTGAAACCAGATCCCAATGAAGTCCCATTATCCATAGAAGCTCTCACAAAGCTTTATATTAAGTTAGAATTTCCTAAGAGATTTCAAATCTTCCAAACTTTCATGCCTGCATATGTTGAAATCCCAATGGTAAACCCTCCCTATTCATCTTCTAAATTTCCTGAAGGATCAAGACATGCCATTTCTATGTTGTCCTTTATTCTAGATGATTTTACTGATGAGCACACAGACGAGTCTATTCTTATTTTTCTATCCACTTTTGTGCCAATTCAAGCTCCTTCTATCATCTATAACTATGATGAATACATAGCTGATAATATCCATGATTAGCTTGTGAAATTGCCCACTGAAGGAGTTTTCAGATATTCATCCTTCCTCTTTCACATGTTTCTTTACTTCCAAGCAGATAAATTCCCAATAAACCTTCAGAAATTGGATGTAGAAGGTAATCCATTGTCAGTCATATTTTGGACCTCTCTAATCAGAAAATAATCAACAGAATTCACTTATGTGGATTTCATAGATTGTTTTTTTCATCCATTGATAAAAATGTTGACAAATAGTGTACAACCAATAATAAGTAATGAGATAAAAAAAAATTGTTACAGCTATCAGAGCAAAGTAGAACTGGATATTGGTACTTTTACCAAAATCATACAGAGATCAGAGCTATGGGTCAAACCTTTTACCCTATAAACTACCAAAATACTTGCCAATGAGAGTTTTTGCCTTAGAGTACATAAGGAAAGTTCTAAATTCAGATTCTATCAACTTCTTGGCTGCCAAAAGGAAGACTCAATTCAAATTAAAGAACTAGGCGGGTCCTTTCATTTGTTATCACAGGGAAGCAGGTATAGAAGCATCAAAACAGTTGCTAGAATACAAATTTGAAGAAAGTTTCTTGTGGAATTATGATCCTCAGGGAATACTCAGTAAAATGAGGGTAAAATGGAAATTGACCCCTTATATCCATGATAAAAGGCCTGAGACTGAACAGTTTCCTAATAAAACAGAATGGTTGGAAAATACCTTGATGGAAACAGTAAATAGGGTGATACTAGTCACATCTTGAAAACTGTAAGTCAAGAGGATAAATCTACAAAGAGAATCAGGGAAGAAGGAACCCACATAGCTGAAACAACAATAGATACTAGGTTTAAAATCAGATATAATAAGAAACCTAAGCTCTATCCAGTGAACAAGGATAAATAAACAATTGAGGTGCTGGTGAAGAAAATATGAAGAAAAACATAGATCACTCTGATTCAGCACCAAATGAGCAGTAAAAGGATACTCTAGACACTCAAATGATTGAAAGACAAAAAAACGTGGAGGCATCCTCATCATAGCTAGCAGAGAATACAGACAATGACATCAAAGAAAAATACAAGGAAATCAAGGCCAAGAATGAAGAGTTAAAGAATGAGATTTATCCATAGTATCTAAAGAAAGCTCCAGGAAATCAAAACAGATTAATCTCATCCTTTTATTACACCAACAAGAAATTTCTCATGACAATGCTACAACCAAGAGTGCCTAAACCTACAACAGTAGCAGAAAACAAGAAAGTTGACTTGGAAGTGCTATTTGATAGCATTCATCCCTTAGATCAAATTGAGTTTCATAAACAAAGCTCTAAAATGCTTTATTCTACTATGACTACCAAGGCAATGAGTGCCCAAAAACTTCAAAACACTATAACCAATTTGAGAGATCAAATTAGAATTGAAAAAGCTTCATATTATGTGAAGGATGCTAGAATCAAGTCCTTAGAAGAACTGGTAATTGAAGTAGGGTATGACCCAACAAATGTAAAGGCTATAGAAGAATTGGTGAAAAATAAAAATGCTGACATTACAACACTTAGAAAGAAACTAAAATTTCCTACAACAAAACATCCTCAAGAAAAATAAATTGTGCAGGAGGAAAATCAGAAAGATGAGATGATGAGTCTCATTCTCCAAATGACACCACAGATTAAGGAAATGGAGATGGAAATTGACAAGCTTGTCCAATAGAAAGAAGCTACAAAAACTCAAATTTCTCCTCCCACAGTCATCCCTATGGTAACTACGTCAGTTCCTTCAACCTTAGCATAGGAATTAGCACCAAAATCCCCATTGGCTACAACTATGCCAATGACTTCTTCTACTACCTCTGTTACAGAATCATCTACTTCAGCAGTGCAACAAACAGATGAGGCAAGAAAGCTCATAAAATATATGGAAGATATGTCCATTCAGAATAATGAGATCAAAAATTTGAAAGAACAAATTAGGAACTTGGAAGATGCCAAGAAATTAGCTCAAATCAATGCTAAAACAGAGGAATAGAAAGCCAAAATGTTAAGTGCACAGTTGAGGAAGGTTGAAGAATAAATAACCTTGAAAGAACCAATGACTTACATACAAAATCAGTTGTGGTCCAAGATCATTGAGTAAATCAATGACACTTGGCCTTCCATTCAGGTAATCTATGAACAAAAATATTTTCTTAAAGTAGCAAAAGAAGAAACTGTGAAGACAAAGGAAGAGCTTGGTGCCAAACACAAGAGAGCCCAAGAAATGTATCAAGTTTTGTACAAAAACAAGCAATAATTGGATGAGATTGGGATAACTGATAGAACAGAAACAATTCTTGAAGTGAGAAAGGTAACTACAAAGAAAAACTTGATGAAATAGCTCGAAGAAAATTGTCAAAACATGGATTTGGCCATAGCTAGATTTATGGTAAAATTTGATATATTGAGGCAAAAAGGCTTGCCAAAAATTCTTGTTTTAATTGATAAATTAATGAAGCAAGAGGATTACAACAAGAAGATCAGAGATTTTGCCAAAGAATAAATAAACAAGGCAAATTGGAAAGGAGTACCTATAGGAAAAGTATTGCACAAAAGAATTGAAGATTTGTTTTATTTACATCATGAGATAAAACATCTCTTTGTTGTCAAACCAAATTTTGTAATTTGATGAAAATTACATAAAAATTACCAAGATAAAGTTACCTGATGAAGAATTTTGGCAAAAACTTATTGATTTTCTATAAAGGAGAGTTTTACAGTGAAAAAAGAGGGAAGACTGATTTTTGTTTTTACACAGTAAAAATAGAATTTTACAGCAGTAAGGCAGTCAAAACAGTGGTTAAAGAGTTTCAGTGTTAAAGTGTACCAAATGAAAGAGTATCAGATGAGAGATAACACTTCAAAACAGATTGAAGATCAGTTTGCTAGCATTGAAGACAACAAGGTAGCTAGCTACACCTAAATACAAACAACATTTCTATTTTATTTGAATAAATAGGACAGCTTGCAAGTTGTTAAGAAGCTGTCACTATATTTTTGTAAAAGATATTTTGTTTTCCTTAGAAAAATCCTATGGGTATTATAGGATATTTTGTACAAAGTTTTGTATAAATACTTCAATCTTTGAAGTATTATTGCGGAATAATTTTTTGAAGATTTCTATAATCAATATTTTTGTACCTGAAGGGCTTTCGTACCAAGTTTCAAGTGTGCAGGCTGGATCAAATAAATAAAGCATCATGTCTCAGGATTCATGTGTTGGGCCAATTTAAGTGAAGTACTTTATACTATTATTTGTTAAATCTTCTTATGTTTTCCATTCATACATAAATGTGTTCCAAATTTAAATGTGAAATCACGAAGTGATATATCAGAATTTGTTAAAAGAACTCTTTTATTTACTGGTTTTCATTTTTAAAGTTTGCTACTGATTTCTAGAGTAGGGAACCCTTAATTTATCCCTCTTTCGAATGACCTCTATCTTTTTCAATCCTTATTTGGATCAAATAATCCTTGATTTCTCTTTATCTCGATTAAACCACTTCACCAATCAGCCTCAAAGATCTTGAGCGACTCTGCTATCTTGCCCTGAAAATATTTGACTTTAGACCTTGATCCTGTCCTCTATGCTTGACACATTGACTCCATTTTCCCAATGGAAAAACATATTTATCTCTATCTATCTCATTAAGTTATTTTTCCTACCAGACCAAACCAAATAACAAAACCAAATTGCCTCATATAACTAGCCTAAAATAAAACATAAAAACAAAGTTAAATCTTATAGAGAGAGCCCTCTCTGAGCCTTAGGAAGGCTAGATCCTAGAGCTTGAAAGTAGGTTTGTGGTTACCTCTAATATTATTTAAACTGTAAATTAAAATCTCACAACTTTGAGAATTATTAGAGTGATAACATATTGGCGACCATACTAGGAAACCAACCAATCCTTAGTTTTAAATAGGTATTAAAGGAAATCTTTTTCATTATCCTTTCACCTTAAGACTATTTTAAAAGTTGTGAGTATAAATTCAAAAAAAATTGTAATTCTGGCTTCTAGAAAAGTCTATTATACTAGGTTAAATCTAGATCCAATACCTGTTGCAATAGTAGATAATCTGGACATAATTGGGAAAAAGATTAAACAAGTAGAAGATTTAGGTAATAAAGTTTCCTTGGTTAGAGAAAATTCCCTTTCAAAATTGTTAGTAACTATATAAGACATTGATTTGACTTAAATTTTGAACATTCTTTATTCAGAAACAAATCAGAGAGTGATTTAAATAACACTATTATAGATCCTAATTTTATTTCATCTATTGAAATTATATAGGAAACTGTTTTAGTAGATTCTAAATCTAAAATATTTGAAGCTTATGATAAAATTGATGAAATAAATGCTACTATACTTAAGGAAATAGATGAAGATCTTATTTAGAATTTAGTTGAATTAGTTGCCTTATCAGCATATACACCTAAGCCCTCTACTTCTCAGTTAGATACCAACCTTGTAGAATCTATAGGTTCATCTCTTTTAGCCACTACATCATCCATAATATCCACTACACTCCATTCCACAGATCCCTTTATCCCAAAGCAACCATTCCAACATAGATTATTATTTCCATCTTCCCCCACCTCAACAACACCCATTAGTTTTCCTTCTACATCTTCCAATACATCATTCTCATTCCCAAGAACTTTTTCATATATCCCAGTTTCACCTTCTGCCATCCCAAATTCACCTTTCAGTTCTTCAACTATATTTTCCAATACATCATCTTACATTCCAATCTCATCAACGACTTCTTTAACTGCATTAGCTAGTATTTCTAGTTCTGCCTCAAGCACTTCCAACTTACCTCCTAACCAAGCTAGAATTCAAGCCATGGCTACTAGGTATGCTCCCTTAGTCCTTCCAGGACAGTTACTTGACATGCCTTAGGATTACCAGACTAAAATACCTCAATTTGATGCAACCACTCATTACACTGCCCAACAACATATTAATAAAATGACAAATTATTTTGAGCTTCACGAAATAAAGGATTCTGATGTAAAAATGAGACTCTTTGCTCAAAAATTAACTTGGGAAGTTAAAAAATGGTTTAAAGATATTAATCCTGGTAGTATTGCTAATTTAGCAGTTTTTCATAGATTATTTTTGAATAAATGGGAAAAGAAAAAAATCCACTTCAAATATTATCTAAATTTGATGCTATGAAAAGAGCTCCTAATGAAACAGTCCAAGACTGTACTAGATACAATAGTGTTTATAATTCAATCCCTGCTAATCTCAAACCCACTCCAGACTCTGTCATTCTCAAATTCCCTGATGGATTTGATACAGACATAGCCTATCAATTGAGAGAGAGAAATGTTGACACTTTAGAACGAATGAAAACAGATGCTATTAGTGTAGAGGTAAATATATTGGCTAGAAAAGCTAGATGAAGGAATGAGAGAAGAGTAACAACAAAATAAGAAGTATCTAGTTCAGATTTAAAAATAGATCAATAATGATGGATAGATTAGACAATATAGAAAGGAAGCCACAATGGGATAATCAACAGAAAATTAGAAATCCCAACTTCAGGAAAAATACAAATGCTGGAAAATCTAAAGAATCAACACCTGACCAGACTATAAGACCTCCTTTTCAAGAGAACTATGCTGAAATTTCTCATCAAGATGAAAATGATGAAGACACTATAAATCTAATGGGTATAAATGATGATAACACTGTCTTTCTCACACAAGAAGATCAAGAGTTATTTGAACTGCAACAACTTCAATTAAATTCAAGTGAATCATTTGAATACAAGAAAGGTTATGATTTTGTTATCAATGAAGTAAATAATCAATATAACCTTAGAAGCAAGAAAAAAATAGAACCTTCTACTAAGAAATCTGCACAAACATAAATTAAGAAAATAGTAGAAGCTCCCACTACAAAAGTTCTGCAAATTCTCCCTAGGGAAAACAAGCAAAACTCCAATTCATCCCAGAAAGTTTCCAGCCCCAAAATTTCACCCAGTCCCAAGATTTTTGATATAATAGATGAGGCTGTCCAAACATCAATAGATTTACAAAAATATATTGCTATCAAAACAACTTATTCTTCTAAAACAAAAACTTTAGATTCCAAAACACCCACTACTGATCCAAAAGCTACAACTACCAAAACAACTTCTAAAAATACAAAATCTGAAAAAACATCTACTGCCACTCAAACTATTCCTGAAAAGAAAACTAAGAGCAGTAAGACACAAGAAACACAAACTGAAAATTAAAAAACAACTGTAGGAAAAGAAGATAAACCTACTCAAACTACAATTACTAAAGAAGAAATAATTTAGCTTCGTAAAATACAACCTTCATTTAATATTCAAGCAGAAATTGCAAAATTAAAAATACCAATTCATTTGACAGAATTGGTAAAACATGATTTGTACAAAACAACTATCACTGAAACTTTAAACATGAATGATGGAGAAGATTCAGTAAATCTAAATGATGATCAACCAGAGTTAATTTTTGGTCCTGATGTTAATGGAAAAAACCAAGATGGAGCACTTCCACCATTTTACATTAGCTTAACTATTCATGAGCAAATATGACACAATGTAATGCTAGATTCAGGAGCTTCGCACAATTTAATGCCAAAAGAAATAATGGAAACCCTGAATTTAGATATCACTAGGCCTTACAAAGATCTCTTTTCATTTGATTCTAGCAAAGTCAAATGTTTAGGTTTAATTAAAGATTTATGTGTCACATTATTTCAATATCCTGGTAAAAGCATACCCATGGACATTGTAGTAGCTGACATCCCTCCCAAGTATGGAATGCTCTTATCTTGCTCATGGGGAGCCAAATTACAGGGATCCCTACAATTAGACATGTCATATGCAACCATATCATTTTTTGGCCAACCAAAGAAACTCTATAGGGAAACATTGATGAAATACATGGTAAGTAGTGTAGAAAGACCAAGAAATTACCCAATTTACATCACACATACTGACATGGATTCATTCATCTTATGCAACTCTGAAACTGATATTGAAATCAAAACTGAATTAAAAGAAAAAAACAAAACACCAGACAGTGAAAATATCTTTCATGAATCATTATGGAATTTATATTTTGATGGTTCAGTCAATAAATTAGGAGTAGGAGCAGGAGTTTGGATAACTAATATGGAAAACAATCATCCAAAAGGCCATGCTTTCAAACTAAAATTCAAATGTACCAATAACATGGCTAAATATGAAGCTCTCATTTTAGGACTACGAATTGTTAGGAATTTAGGAGGTAAAAGAATATCAATTATGGGAAACTTAGAGTTAATTGTAAAAAAAATAAATGAAGAATATTTTGTTTATAATCCAAGATTAAGCCAATATAGAGAAACTGTGTTAGATTTGATTAAAGAACTGTTAGAATGTAATTTTTCTGCAATACCAAGAAAACAGAACATATAGCCTCACTCCCTAGCAACTTTTGCAAGTACCTGTAACCTTCCATTTCAGCCAAATCATAGATATATCGTAGAAGTTAAACAAGGCCAATAATTCCAGATAATCTTAAATATTGGAAAATTTTCTCACAATATCAGCATATTTACCATTTTATGAACAATGAAGGTGAATTTTAGAATTGTAAAATAGAAACAGATTGTACAGTAGATCATAATTTAGATAGTGAAATTGATTTGAATAACATAGATGTAAATAACTTAAGTTTTGCTAAACCTACTAAATTTATTCAAACAGGCATAGATAATTTAGAAAAAGTAGAAATTGAAGTGATAATTAATGATGAATCTGATATTTTGAACTTAAAAGATAACCTTTTACCAAAAGGCTTAACTCCTTTAGAAGATTTATTTGACTCTAATGATGTTGCAAGAAAACCCAAAATGGAGCCACTTAGATCTGATATTGAGGAATGTAATATTGGTACAGAGTTAAAACCTAAGACGATTAAACTTTCCAAAGCTTTACCTCAGGAAGAAAAAGAGAAATACATAGCTCTTTTTAAGGAACTTCAAGATGTTTTTTCTTGGAGTTATGAGGACCTAAAATCATATGACATTAGCATAATACAACATAAAATACCTGTAAAAGAGGACCAAAAACCTTTTAAACAAAATTTAAGAAGGATCAATCCTTTTTTGATGCCTTGAATTGAAAATTAGGTAAAAAGAATGTATGATTCCCAAATAATTGCACCAATCAGATATTCTGATTGGGTTTCTAATCTAGTTCCCACTAGGAAAAAGATAGGAGAAATTAGATTATGTGTTGACTTTAGAAGCTTAAATAAGATATCCTTAAAATACAATTACCCTTTACCAAATATGGATCAAATTTTACATAGGGTAGTTGGTTCTTCTAAAATTTCACTTTTAGATGGATTTTTAGGGTACAACCAAATTTTAGTCCAACCAGAAGACCGAGCCAAAACTTCATTCACCACTCCATGGGGCACTTTTATGTATGTAAAAATGCCTTTTGGGTTGATGAATGCAGGAGCCACTTTTCAAAGAGTTATGTATATAGCCTTTGCAAAGGAACATGAACTCTTAGTAATTTATTTAGATGACATTACTGTTTTCTCAAACACTGATTATGAACACTTGGATCATCTTAGGCAAGTCTTTCTTAAATGAAGAAAATTTGGCATCTCTCTAAACCTTAAGAAAACTTTATTTGGTTAGAAGAAGGTAAGTTACTTGGACATTATATATAAAGAGGGAATTAGAATATAACCATCTAGAATAGAGGCAATTCTTAATATTAGTCCTCCTAGGAACATTAAAGAGTTACAAGCTTTTCTAGGTAAAATTAATTTCCTTAGAAGATTCATCTCAATTTTAGCTGAAATAATTATAGAACTTAACAATATGCTTAAAAAGGACTTAGTAATTAAATGGAATATTGAAGGCAAGAAATATTTTGAATCAATTAAACAATCTTTGACCAAAACACCAGTCCTTATAAGTCCTAACTTTAAGAAAGATTTCATTATTTTCTCTTTTGCTTCAGAACACACTATTGCCGCAGTTTTACTGCATAAAAATGACCAGGGTTTTGAACAGCCTATAGATTTCTTTAGCAAATCACTCAGAGATGCCATGGAGAAATAGGCCCTAGCTTTGGTAAAGGCCATCAAAGACTTTAGAGTGTACATTCTTTATTCACATGTCATTGCTTATGTTCCAAATGCAATTGCAAAGGAAATTCTAACTTAGAATGGGCCTTATGGTAAAAGAGGCAAGTGGATTGCCACAATCTTGGAATATGATATAGAAATACAACCCACTAAACTCATAAGAGGTCAAGGTTTAGCCAAATTCATGGCTGAATCAAATTGTCATGCTTTAGACATTAATTTTATTGCCAAAGTAGATGATCAGGAAGAGATGGCGACTCCAAATATCAGTGAAGCCTTTTCAGACTCACCATGGTATGCAGATATCATATTTGTATTACTAAATTTATAAGCTCCTCCTGGATTATCAAGAACAAAAGCTAGATTCTTAAAATTGAAGGCAGTAAGATTTTGTATCTTAGGAAATGTACTTTTTTGGAAAGATCATAGTGGAATTTTACTGAATTGTTTGCTTAAAGAATAAGATGACAAGGTTTTAGAAGAATTTCATGCAAGTAATTGTGGAGGACATCTCTACTAGAAGACTACTGCAGACAAAATCCTGAGAGCTAGTTTTTACTTGCCTACTTTGTTTGCAAATGTAAAAAGGTATGTGACCTCCTATCACAAGTGTCAAATATTTGAGGGAAATAAAAAGCTGTTACCCCTGCCCTTAAAACCCATCTCAACAAAAATGACATTTCAACAATGGGGTCTTGACTTCATTGGTGAAATTCACCCTCCATCCTCAGCCCAACATAAGTGGATTTTGACAGCCACTGACTATTTCACTAAGTGGATAGAAGCCATACCCTCCAAGCAAGCCACTTACATTGTCATTATCTCTTTTTTAGAAAACAACATACTTTCAAGATTTGGATGGCCCCAAAATATTATCACTGATGATGCAGTTGCATTCAAATCCAAAAATATGATTGATTTTTTCCATAAATACCACATTACCCTAGGCCATTCTACTGCATATTACCCTCAAGGTAATGGCCTTGCTGAATCTTCCAATAAAATCCTTGTGAACATAATCAAAAAGTTACTAGAATATAAAAAGAAGACTTGGAACAAGAGGTTAGTTAATGCCTTATGGGAAGATAGAATTACCACCAAAAAATCCATTGGTACATCCCCTTACCAACTTGTTTATGGAATGGATTCTGTTTTTCCATATTCCTTAGGAGTACCAGTAATGAAGATAATTCAAGAATTACAAGTTGAGACAAATGAAATTCAAAGAAGGATTAATCAAACCATTCACTTACAACAAAGAAGAGAATAGATTTATCTTAAATCTCAAGTTATCCAAGATAAGATTAAGAAATTTTTTGAAAAAAAGAGTAAAGAAGATGATTTCTACATTGGTGATAAAGTTCTAAAATGGGATTCAAGGAGAGAAGAGAAAGGTAAACATGGGAAATTTGATTTCCTATGGAAATGACCTTATATTATTTATGGTTACAGAGGTAACAATGCTTTCTTTTTGAAAGAAATGGATGGATCAGATCTACTAGGTGGACCTGTCAATGGTGAAATGTTGAAGCATTACTACTCTTAAGAAATAACCAATATTTAATTTTGTTTACTTTATCCATTGTACATAACATTGCATATTTTAGATTGGATTGGCTGTTTTCCTAACCAAGTTAAAGCCCAAATAGAAGGCCCTAAGCTTTGAAAGGTAAAATATCATAAGTATGAACAAATGCAGATATCAGACGACATTTACAAGGTCAGTACAGTCAAAATTCAAAGGCTAATAGTCTCAAAGTTCTTGAAATTTCACTAGGAAATGCCATCCCCATGTGGAGCCACTGTTAGGGTCCTATAATAATAGGTTTTATAATTTTTGAATTGACTATGATCAGTCTTGTAAATATGTACATACCTTGCTTTCTGCAAGTTGTTTTCCCATATTTGAAAATAATAAAAAATGAAAAGAGGGTAAAAGTCCTAAAAGAAAAATCAAAGGAGAAGATAAAAAAGAATAAAAAACTAGACCCCAAAAGCAAAAAGAGATAAGAATAAGACACGAAAGTGATGCAAGTCAAAATGCCACTACTTTTTACTTTTACTGCAAATAAATGAGTATGTGAAACTTATTCAAAATGCCATAATCCATGATGAGTTAAATAGTTGAATCTTAACTTTTTCATGCTTTGAATTTTATGTTTATAGATAGAGAATAATATGTCAAATAGTTTAAAATTAACAAATCGGTATATAGTTAAAGAATAAATGAGGAGCTCAACAGTTTAATCTGAGCCCTCGGATGAAATAAGGTTAGATTTAGATAGTTTATGCTTTAAAGGAAAATGGATTTAGGGTTGCAAGTTCAAATGCACCTATCAAAATAATGAAAAAAATGATAGAATAAATAATGGGTAGGTAGAAATAAGTTGCACATGGCATGTAATAAAACATCATGTGGAAAAATTACTAATTTCCCTCCTCTCAAGATATTCAGTATTCAAAACCTTCAATTAAAAAGGCTCAGAGCATTTCTCTAAATTTTGTTGGGACTGGACCTAAGGCTTAATAACTGATTGGTAATAAGTATTTAATTCCCTTCATAAAAACCCATTTCCTCAACATAATCACCATTTTCCAAAAATAAATCCTTTTTCCTAAGTTAAAACACTTTTTGCTTAGGGAAAGTAAAAAACCCTTTAACTAATCTCATTTCATGCAAAATACCTTCAAAAACACATAAAATGATATTTATCCTAAGTATAAGTGTAAAAAAGGAGGCCACCATTACGAAAAATGTGCCAATAGCACTTAAATACACTTTACTTAGTGTTTATATGCATTTCCGCTCACATTTCATTTCATATTAACTTTTTAACATATTTTATTAATTCCATTATAATAGCCCTCCCTGTATTTATATTAATTCATTTATTTTAAATATCCCAAACCCACTATATTAACGTTTAACCTATGGTTTTAATACCCATGTGCCAAATATTATCTCGCTTCCCCCACAGGTTAAAACATATTATATATAATATTCCCTGCCCAAAGGTCATAAAACACATGCAAATCCCTTATTCACTGTGTAAATCCATAATACACATATCTCGCTAATTCATTATATTTATACATTTAAACGGATTAACCCAACCCCGCCACATATGAGGTCTCTCAGGCCCATGCCCCATCCGCTAAGCAGCTCCACCAACAATCTTCGTCGTTCGCATATCTTCCTCCAGATCTGATGATCCAGATGCAATATCACATTTTCAAAATCACGGTCACTAATCGATTTTGATTTTGCAAAAAGGGTGGTTTAGTCTTACCCTCTCTCCTCCACGCGTCCACTCCTTATTGGATCACATTCGTTGGCCAAAACTTGCAAACCATTTTCTCATCATGCGATAACCGCTTATGGTTTCTCCTCCCGGCGCTAAACCACCTCCATTCTAATTTGATCAGCATTGATTGTGTACATTTTTTTAACCTAAAAATTTTGTAAAACTTCATTTATGCGTAGTGTAAACATTTTCTGAGTTTTCTTCTTGTGTAAACCCTTCCGATTGAAGAAAAGACAGTTTTCTCCTGCTTACATGCTCGAATACCAGACAATTCATTTTAAAATTGCTGCTAAGACCGCCTGAAGCCTCCATTCTACTTCCAAGGACTTCAAACGGCTTCCAAAATCTCTCTGACACCTCAGAAACCCTGTTTCCAGACCAAATACCTGAAAAAAAGAGGTATTCCTAAAAAAAACAACCTTCCCGTCATTTGAAAGAGTTCCCTGAGAATTTGATCACCATAAAACCCTGTTTTCCCACATAAAGACCTGTATTTGCCTTCAAAAAACGTATTTGTTGAGAAAACCTTGATAAAACTTCATTTTCGAATATTGTAACTGTTTTTGAATCAAAATTGAAGAAATTAAACTTTTGCAGACCTTAAAGAAATTCTAGTTAATCCAAAAACCATTTTGCAAATACTCTTAACTCTTCTGCACATGGATTAATCTGTTTTAGGTTTATTTTATCCAAAAAGAGTAGATAAACCCTTGTTATATCTTTTCCTGAGTCTATAAAGAGTTTGAAAATCAATTTTAGAACTAAATTGAAGGTTAAAACCAAAAGAAAGCCTGGTTGTACCCTTTGTTGTTCAAAGAGACCTTTTTCAAACCAAAAATACCTTCTGTAAACAGTTTAATCTTACGAAAGAGTACAAAAAGCCTAAAAATGGAGTTTAAAGCATCTATAAGGCTAAAATTGTCAAAATTAAGCCCAGAAATGGCTTCAAAAATAACCATTGTTATAAAACCACTAAAACCTCCTATTGTAGATGTAGAGCATACACCTCTAGCTGATGTAGATTAAAAAATAATTGATCCAGTCATTGAATTCAATCTACTAGATCTCCACTGCTGGAGTCTAGAAAAATCCTTAGATAAGGGATATGAAGTCTAGATTTGGGAGTCCAATTTACCAAAATATGTAGTCCCACATACTCACTAGTGTCCAGAAGTCATTAGGCTGTGTCAAACCTATTATTACCCTAACCAAATATCTATGGTTGATGCTAACAAAGAAGTATTGTTCACTATTACTGCAGAGTCTATTAACCTAATGCTTCAGCTGAAACCAGATCCCAATGCAATCCCATTATCCATAGAAGCTCTCACAAATATTTATATTGAGTTAGACTTTCCTAAGAGATTTCAGATCTTCCAAACTTTCATGCCTGCATATGTTCAAATCCCAAAGATAAACCCTCCCTATTCATCTTCTAAATTTCCTGAAGGATCAAGACATGTCATTTCTATGTTGTCCTTTATTCTAGGTTATTTTATTGATGAGAAAACATATGAGTCTATTCTTGGTTTTATATACACTTTTGTGCCAGGTCAACCTCCTTCTGTCATCTATAACTATGTTGAATACATAGCTGGTAATATCCATGATCAACTTGTGAAATTTCCCACTGAAGGAGTTTTCAGATATTCATTCTTCCTCTTTCACATGTTCCTTTACTTCCAAGTAGATAAATTCCCAATAAACCTTGAGAAACTGGATGTAGAAGGTAATCCATTGTCAGTCATCTTTTGGACCTCTCTAATAAAAAAAGAATCAACAGAATTCACTTATGTGGATTTCATAGATTGTTTTGTTCATCCATTGATAAACATGATGACAAACAGTGCACAACCAAGAATAAGTAATGAGATTAAAAAAAGTGCTACAACTATCAGATTAAAGTAGAAATGGAGATTGGTACCTTTACCGAAATCATACATAGATCAGAGTTTATTGGTCAAACCTTTTACCTTATAAACTGCCAAAATACTTGCCAATGAGAGTTTTTGCCTTAGAGCACATAAGGCAAATTCTAAATTCAGATTCTATCAACTTCTTGGTGGCCCAAAAGAAGACTCAATTCAAATTAAAGAACCAAGTGGCTCCTTTCATTTGTAATCACAGGGAAGCAGGTATAGAAGCATCAAAACAGTTACTAGAATACAAATTTGAAGAAAGTTTCTTGTGGAATTGTAATCCTCAGGAAATACTCAGTAAAATGAGGATAAAATGCAAATTGACCCCTTATATCCATGATAGAAGGCCTCAGATTGAACAATTTGCTAATAAAAAAAAATGGCTGGAAAATACCTTGATGGAAACAATTAAATAGGGTGATACTAATCACACCTTGAAAACTGTAAGTCAAGAGGATAAAGCTACAAATAGAATCAGGGAAGAAGGAAACTACACAGCTGAAACAACAACAGAGACTAGGTTTAAAATCATATATAATAAGAAACCTAAGCTCAATCTAGTGATGAAGGATAAAGAAACAATTGAGGTGCTAGATGAATAAAATATAGAGAAAAACACATATGCTACTACAATTATTGTGAATGAGCAGGAAAAGGATACTCTAGACACTCAAATGATTGAAAGACAAAAAAACATGGAGGCATCCTCATCACAACCAGCAGAGAATACATACAATGACATCAAAGAAAAGTACAAGGAAATCAAGGCCAAGAATGAAGAGTTAAAGAATGAGATTTATTCACAGTATATATAAAGCAAGCTCCAGGAAATCAAAACAGATTACTCTCATCGTTTGATTACACCAACAAGAAATTTCTCATGACAATGCTACAATCAACACTGCCTAAACCTACAACAGTAGCAGACTACAAGAAAGTTGACTTGGAAGTGCCAGTTGATAGCATTCATCCCTTGGATCAAATTGAGTTTCATAAACAAAGCTCTGAAATGCTTTATTATACTATGACTACCAAGGCAATGAGTGCCCAAAAACTTCAAAACACTATAACCAATTTGAGATATCAAATCAGAATTGAAAAAGCTTCCTCTTATGCTAAGGACACTAGAATCAAGTCCTTAGAAGAACTGGTAATTGAAATAGGGTATTACCCAACAAATGTAAAGGCTGCAGAAGAATTGGTGAAAATGAAAAATTCTGACATTGCAACACTTAGAAAGCAACTAAAATTGCCTCCAACAGAACATCCTCAAGCAAAAGAAATTTTGCAGGAGGTAAATCAGAAAGATGAGATGATGAGTCTCATTCTCCAAATGACACCACAGATTAAGGAAATGGAGAGAGAAATGGACAAGCTTGTCCAAGAGAAAGAAGCTACAAAAACTCAAAGTGCTCCTCCCACAGTCACCCCTATGGTAACTACAATAGTTCCTTCAACCTTAGCAGAGGAATTAGCGCCAAAATCCCCATTGGCTACAACTATGCCAATGACTTATTCTACTACCTCTGCTATAGAATCATCTACTTCAACAATGCAACAAACAAATGAGGCAAGCAAGCTCATAAACGCTATGGAATATATGTCCATTAAGAATAATGAGATCAATAGGTTGAAAGAAAAAATTAATAACTTTGAAGATGCCAAGAAATTAGATCAAATCAATTCTAAAACAGAGGAACAGAAAGCCAAAGGTTAAGTGAGCAGTTGAAGAAGTTTGAAGCAGAATTAACCTTGAAAGAACCAATGACTTACATAAAAAATCAATTGTGGTCCAAGATCATTGATTCAATCAATGACACTTGGCCTTCCATTCAGGTAATCTATGAGCAAAAATATTTTCTTAAAGTGGCAAAAGAAGAAATTGTGAAGACAAAGGAAGAGCTTGGTGCCAAACCTAAAGAGGCCCAAGAAATAATCAAGTTTTTAAATACCAAAAACAAGCAATAATCGGATGAGATTGGGATAACTGATAGAATAGAAACAATTCTTGAAGTGAGAAAGGTAACTACAAAGAAAAACTTGATGAAACAACTTGAAGAAAAGTGTTAGAACATGGATTTGGCCATAACTAGATTTATGGTAAAATCTGATATATTGAGGCAAAAAGGCTTGCCAAACACTCTTGTTTTAAATGATAAATTAATGAAGCAAGAGAATTACAACAAGAAGATGAGATATTTTTCCAAAGAATAAATAAACAAGGAAGATTGGAGAGGAGTACCTACAGGAAAAGTTTTGCATAAAAGAAATGAAGATTTGTTTTATTTACAACATGAGATAAAACATCTCTTTGTTGTCAAACCAACCTTTGTAATTTGATGAAAATTACATAAAACTTACCAAGATAAAGTTACCTAATGAAGAATTTTGGCAAAAACTTACATATTTTCTATAAAGGATAGTTTTACAGTGAAAAAGAGGAAATACAGATTGTTGTTTTTACACTGTAAAAACAGAATTTTATAGCAGTAAGGCAGTCAAAACAGTGGTTAACAAGTTTCAGTGTTAAAGTCTATCAGATGAAAGAGTATCAGATGAGAGATAACACTTCAAAATAGATTGAAGAACTTTTTTCTAGCATTGAATACAACAAAGCAGCCAGCTGCACCTAATTCCAAACAACATTTCTATTTTATTTGAATAAATGGGACAACTTGCAAGTTGTTAAGTAGCTATCACTATATTTTTGTAAAAGATATTTTGTTTTCTTTAGAAAAATCCTATGAGTATTCTAGGATATTTTGTATAAATTTTGTATAAATACTTCACTCTTTGAAGTATTACTCTGGAATAAATTGCTGAAGATTTATATAGTCAATATTTCTGTACCTGAAGGGCTTTGTACCAAGTTTCAAGTCAGCAGGCTGGATCAAATTAATAAAGCATCATGTTTCAGGATTCATGTGTTGGGCCAACTTAAGTGAAGTAATTTCTACTGTTATTTGTTAAATATTCTTATGTTTTCCATTCATAAATAAATGTGTTCCACATTTAAATGTGAAATCGGGAAGTGATATATCAGAATTTGTTAAAAGCACTTTGTTATTTACTAGTTTTCATTTTGATGTTTTTTGTTGACTTCCAGAGTGGCGAATCCTTAATTTCTCCCTCTTTCGAATTACCTCTATCTTTTTCACTCCTTATCTAGATCAAAGAATCCTTGATTTCTCTTTATCTTGATTAAACCACTTCACCAATCAACCTCAAAGATCTTAAGTGACTCTGCTATCTTGCCCTGAAAATATTTGACTTTAGACCTTGATCATGTCCTCTCTGCTTGACACGTTGACTCCATTTTCCCAATGGAAAACAAATTTATCTCTATCCATCTCATTAAGTTATTTTTCCCACGAAACCAAACCAAATATCAAAACCAAATCTCCCCATATAACTAGCCTAAAATCAAACATAAAAACAAAGATAAATCTTATAGAGAGAGCCCTCTTTGAGCCTTAGGAAGGTTAGATCCTAGACCTTGAAAGTAGGTTTGTGGTTACCTCTAATATTCTTTAAACTATAAATTAAAATCTCACAACTTTGAGAATTATTAGAGTGATAACAACCTCTATGTTTGTACCAACCCCAAATTGATAATTTAAGTTGAGAAGCCTTGGGAGTGATTTGGATCCCTGGAGCAACTTCGATAGAGACTAGTCCATGATGGTTGTGATGTCTGACCATGAGGTGGAATCACTGGTTGAGGGTTGAGGTGGTTTTCCCTCTAGAAGCCCTAGATTGATTGTGATTGATGTGTTTGATGAGATCCCACATTCATGCTTGGAATATGGCACGAGGTTGATTGGTTTAAGAGATACATGGTTCAACCAATCTATGGTTGGGTGGAACGTGGAAGTACCATCTCTAGTTAGTTTTTAAATTCAGTAATGAAGAGCTCATTCCGTTGGTATTTGGTATGCAAATGTACTAGTTTATGTATGGACTTTATTGTTGTTTTATCCATTGTATTTCTTTTGTTATTATGTCAATTATGAGCATGTATTCTTATAGTGATGATATATGGATTTCCCCATGTTTTTACTTGTAAATGAATGCACAATGTATATATGTTCAAATAGATTATATTGCAGCTTATGATGTAGGGGAGAAATGCTTCTTAGCGATTCTCAGATAAGTATGAGATCCCTATGCTTAAATCTGTTGTTTACACATGTAGATTCAATGTTTGTGAAATGTTTAAAAAAAATTATTTCATGGATAAGAGGGGTCCATATGAGTTCTTGTTGATGTGATTATTTTTGTATCATTTTTATATTATTATTTTTCATCTTTTAAGTTTTCATGAAGTTTTGGGCAGTGACCTGAGCTCTAGGCCTGAAAAGGTGGCTCAAATCTCGGATCCGCAGGCATAGAACTGAGCATTTGGGACCCTAGCCACTGGAATACAATGTTATTCTTGTGGCTATATCCTTCTATCCCCTGTAATGGAGTGCTATTCCTGCGAATATGGCTAAAATGGGGTCAAAATGTCAGTGTGACCCAGGGGTAAGAGTCCTGAGTGGTTGGATTACCTCTTGGGGAAATTGTGGTTGTTGTACAAGGTTTGTAGGTTTTGTTTTTTGTTGGTTCCACTTCCTTAAGGTCACATAGGAGGTTGAATCTCATTGTAGTAGCCTTTGGTCGCATGTTTACCCTAGTTGTATGGTTACTTGGGTAGATGTATGAAGGGGGTGTTACAGAGTGGTATCAAAGCCAGGTTGCACTCTCCTTGGGTGGTGTTTTGTTTATGTTCTCTTTGGGTCATATCTGATACCTCGGAGTGGTATCAGATCATGGTTCAACCCTTTGACTGGATGGATAGTGTGTTGATCATGAATTTATGTCGATTTCATGTGTTTAATATTCTTGTGTCCTATGTGTGTTTGTTTCATTTGCATGGTGTTGATCACGGTTGTAGTGGTGTCACCATGGAAGTGTTGACGGTGTTTCTGTCAACACGTTTTCATGAGTGTATGAGTGGTTATGTTTTTCTCCTGATTGTGTATTTTTTGTGCACACTTTCTTACATATTATTACATTTTTTACATGCATTTCTTGCTTACACTAGGGTTACATATTGATCATACTTGTGTGTTGTACATGTATTCTTTATTGTATTGTTTCATGTGTTTAACATGCATTGGTAGTTCATGATTGGTTATACATGTCAAGTGGGTACATATGGTCAAGTTTTCATTGGTTTGATTCAATTTTTTGTGCATAAGGTCATTGTATGCAATTAGGTCATCATGATGATATTGGTATGTTATGATGCTAATGTGTTGGCTGAGATAGAGTAGGAGATGCATATAATTAAAGTGAAATTGCAACAATGGACTCTGGGGTAAGAGAATATCGTCATACAAGTTTGTATGATTCGCATGTAGGCATGTGATTCATGGGTTTTTATATGCATTTGGGTTACTTATAAACATGCTCGTCATTTTATTGTCATTGTGGTTACGTGTATGATAGATGTTAGTCAAATAGTGTGATCATATGTACATGGGTTGGTTAGTCATGGATGGTCTTAGCTTGATGACTATGTTATATGTTGTTGGTGATTATGTTATATGATTAACTTGTTAGTAAATTCATGATTAGGGTTATTTCATTAATATATTTATCTTATAGGTATCATGTTGATATGGATTGAACTATGCAGACAGTTATGGTTTTGACATTCAGGTATGAGATGATATAGTTATGATATTGGGTTGTACTAATCTAGACTGATTGTGCTTATGTGATTATTATGCATGAATGACAATTGTTTATGAGTTTATGGTGTGAACACATATTCTAGTTATTGTTATGGATGTCATGACCTTATTTATGTTTGAGTTTATGTGTTATGAAGTTATATCGTGCTAATTGAGATTGATTGTGCCGACAAGATAGCCTCCCCTAAGATACATTAAGGTATGAGTTTGCTTGTGTCGTGTACTTGATGCTTGATTGTTTGATTATGTCATCTATCTGGTGTTGAGTGTTTGATGTCCATTATGTATGTATGTATGTATGTATTTTGTGTCTAACAGGGTCATCATGGATCATGATTGTTATACTAATGATTATATATATGTATGTATGTATGTATGTATCTATGTCACTGTATGAAAGGATTTTCAAGGGTCATTCTTGTGGAGGAATGATTTCTTATGCAGGTGAATGGCATGAAGAGGTTATTTCTCTTATGAGGAATCATGTGGGAAGAGTAGCTATGACATATTTATGAGGTAAGTATCATGTGTACATGAATTTATATTATATGCTTGTCCTATGCCTATGTTTATGTATGGACATGTAATGCTGAGGGGTACATCAAAAAAGTGAAAGTAGTGTGATATGTGGCATGCTAGGATAAGCATGGATAGTGGAAAGAAACAATAAGCAAGGTTGCTTAAGGGGTCAATGTGGTATATGGATGTGCAGTACTAATGTTGTGTATATGTTTCGTATGTTTTATATTAAGTGATTTTACCTATGGTGATGTGTACATGTAACATATGTAGTATACTGTACCTATGATGTTGTATGCATGTTGTATATATGGTGTTGTGTGTATATTGCCTATGCAGTGCTAGGTATATATGGTGCTATGTACCTATTGGATATGGAATGTTGTGTACACATCATATTGTGTGCATGTTGGAAACGCGATGTTGTGGCCATATGGTGTTTTGTGCATGTTGGATATTCGGTGACGTGTGCATATGGTGCTATGTACATGTTGTATATGCAATGCTATGTACATATGGTGTTGTGTGCAGGTGGTGCCATGCACATGTTATGCATGTAGCTTTGTGTACATTTCATGCATGTGGTGTTATGTATGTGTGGTATTGTTTAGACATTGTGCAAGTGGTGCAGTGTACATTTGGATTTGTGTACACATTGTGTAGGTGGTGTCGTGTACATGTGATGTTGTGCACACATTGTGTAGATAGTGTTGTGTACATGTTGTGCATATCTTACTGGTATACATGTGGTATTGTGTGAATCTTTCACATGTTGTGTTGCAAGAATGCGGTACTATGCATGTGAATGGTGTAGTTTTGGTATTGTGACATGTGTATTCATTGTGTTGTACTTTGTTTATTTATATGTATTGTGTTGTATTATACACTGGGTGTACGTGTATGTGTAGTATGCTCGTGTGGGTGCGTGTATTGTATGGTGTTGTTGTTGTATGTGGTTGTGCATGTTGTGATGTGCACTGTGTGTATGTGTACATGATTGAAGAGAATCAAAGGAATTGGGTGCTTACCAAGTGTGGCAATTGATCCGGTGTGTGTACAGACCAAACAAAGGAAAAAGTAAGGACTGATGAAGTATACGTATTGATATTTGATTTAAATTTTATCATGCATGTTATCTTTGATTCTAAATTATGATGGTTACATGTGATTTATAACTTGGTTTATGATGATTGCATGTGATTCATGATTTTGACCTATGATCGTTTTGCTTTGAGATAACTAGATTTGATGTGTTTATACATGATGATTTGATCAAATGACTAGTTTGACTTGTTGTGACAGGAAGTAAATATGATTTCAAGTGCACCTTATTAACGAGCTACCAATGAGGTATGATTTGAAGTTATTGCAATTTATTTTGAATCTAATGGAAATTATGTACTTGTTACAACAAATAATGAAATGCTTAGTTAGGTGGTTGAAGTGGATTGAAAGCATTAGTAGCAACAAAAAAAATAATTGGAACATGCAGCAGTATGTCGGTAAAGAACTTGAGGAGCAGGGCCATTTTGGAACACTAGTACCCAATAGTGTCCATCGATTTCCATGAGCATGATATGACCGGTATGATGGTTTTGAGGCAGAGATATGCCTTTTTTTTGTATCATCTGATGCGATGAAGCCTTTCCAATGGATGGAATTCCTGGGATGGGGGTGTCAGAAGAACTTGGAAGGTGTGTGACTGCACATAAGGGGGTGAACAGATTTCCCAAGGGACTATGCACCCGAGAAGGGAAGGTCAAGGATGGATTTTTTTTTGTCATTAACATTTCCAGATGAAATAAGATGCATATTAGGAGGGTGCCCTGGAAAAATGAGCCAGTAACTGTTCACTGAGGGTACAATAGCACAAGATTGTAGCATTGGACATTGGATGTAGCTTTGACTTTGGAAGAGGATTCTGGACTTCTGGGGAAGGAGATAAATCCTGGTATTACTTTGAGGGTGAAGGTGTGAGACTATGGATTCCCTTATTGATTGATGCATGCATCGTATCCTTTTATTTTTTGGTTGAGAAAATGTGTATATGTGTATATGGATATATTATTGTAAATAATGTATTGAGTTAGATTTATAAAGCTCCATAGACAATATGATTATTTGTTGGTTCAAGAAAATGTGGTTGTTATTGTAAATACCGTCATGAGCTATGTTATAAAGCTCCAATAAATGGTATGACTGTCTATTTTAGCATAAGTAATTGTAAATACTACAATGGGGTATGTTATAAAACTCCATAGGAAGTATGTGTTGTTTTTAGCAGTTTTTTGTTTTTTAGGTGTCATTGAACACCGAGGACATTGTTCCCTCAAGGGGGAGGGTTCTGTAACAACCCTGGTAAAATTCATGTAAAAAATAATAACCACAGTTGATGGGACACGTATTCCAAGTTTAATGTTGGGAAAAAAATCCTAGCAGGTGTTTATTTCGGTTATTATGGCTAAGGAAAATAGAAAAGGAAAAGGCAAAGGCTTTGGAAAGACATGGGGAATTAATTGGCATTTTATTTATGAAAATAATGGAAATTACGAGAAAAGTAAGGTGAAAGGTCACAAGTTGCATGTGAGGAGGAAAATGAAGGAAAATAATGGAAAATGAAGAAAATAGAGGCTTCATTGATAAAAAGGCTTCTAGGGATCAGTTGGTAAGCTTTTCCTAGTGAATTTTTGGAGCTCTCTCATTATTCTCTCTCTCTCTCTCTCTCATACTCTTGGATACTTAGAGTTTTCTTGGAGCACTCTTGGAGAGTGTGCATATTTGGTGATTTGGAGAAAGAAGGAAAAGTAAGAATGGGAAAGCACAAGAGGACATTAGGATCAACATCTACAACAGGTTATGAATGCAGGTACCGAGTTTCATGTATGTTTTCCTCACTAGTTTTGGCATGCACGATGTATGCATGTGGACTTTCCTAGCCTTTCCATTTCCTCGATAGCCATGGTGTTGTGGGTTTATTTCCATTGATTGGCTTCTGGTTGGTTCTCATGATTCCTTTAGCTATTGGGTTGAGTTATTAATTATTGGAGCCTTGGTTGGACAAACGCTCTGGAGCTTGAAAACAATTTTTGTGTTGAGTTGATAGTCCTATAGCCTTGGTTGGAAAAACGATCTGGAGCCTATAAATAGTTGTGTCAGGTTACTATTCCTCGAGCCCTATTTGGAAAAAACTCTCTAGAGCCATGGAGCAACCTGGATAGAGACCAATTCATGATGGTTGTTGTTGAGCCCTAAAAATGTCTTTTATTTTCACCAAACTCTGTTTCATTCCATCAATCCTTTATCATTTATAGGCCTAAAAGATCAATAAGAATGATTAAAATCACTTTAAGAATACATGCAATGACTAAATTTTTGTACTTTTGTGATTTTGTTGTCTTAATGATTTCTGAGCAGTTTTAGCTACAGAATACAGTCATTTTGTAGCTAGTCACATGTTCCGTAGCCATCTTGATGTTTAAACAGGTTATAAGTGTCATCCGAGGGAAATATGTATATGGTTAGACTCCAAAACTCTCCGGCATCATTCCTTGTCATCCACGAAGGCTGAGTAAAAAACTGGAAGTGATTATGCACGTGGACAGAGCTAAAATCCAAGAAGCAGATTTCTATAAGGATAAGGACTCTTGATTTGCCTTCAACAAATCATGAGTCCTCAGCAAGAGTTTTAGTTTGATTTTGACTGTAGAAGACACCTATGCCTATTTTTACTCAATATTAGTTATGTAATTGCCTATAAAAAGAACTCGGTGAACCGAGAAAGACAGTTGATATTTTTAGTTTTCGAATACTGTGATACTCTGTTTCTAAGAATTTTAATTAAAGGAGAATAACTTTGATGCTGTTCTGGAGATAAATTTAAGGATTTAAAGATTCGTATGCCAATCTGATAGTAGAGGGCCCCTGCTATCTGAAGATGCTTTTACGTGCTTTCTAGATAAGTAACCTTTAATTCTGTTTTTTTATATTTCTTACTTAGGCAGTTCTCTAAGTTCATCTTTTTGCATTATGTTTTATGTCGTTTACTCACGTTGAAGATCCTCATAATATTACAGTCAATCTTGTTCTCATAAGCTGTTCCAATATATCTCTAATACATGAATGAGATCTAGCTGTAGTGCTTTGAGTTAATTGCATTTCAGTTCTGTTAGTTAGATTTAGAAGATCCTCATTATTTTATAAGTTATTCTTTTTCTCAAGCTCTTCTAACATATCACTATTATATGAACGAGAATTAGTTATATTATTTTGAGTTATTGGCATTTTCTGCTCTACAATTAGGTAATAGATTCTCATGTTATTACAAACAGTATTTTTCTCAAGTTGTTCCAAGAAATCTATAATTCCTGAATAAGACTTAATAGTAATATTGTGAGTTGTAGACTAATCGTTTATAGGAGGTCCTTGTTACATTAGGCTTCATCTATTTCACAAACTGTTCCAACAAATCTCTAATTCATGAATGAGATCTAGTTCTAGTGTCATAAGTTATTTTAGCACAGGGATCGTTACTATGTTATAGATGGTATTTTTCTCAAGTTGTTTCAACAAATCTTTAACAATGAATAAGATTTCTCTATAATGTTTTAAGTTATTGTTTTCTAGGACATCCTCATTACATCAGAACTAATCCTTTTCTCAGTTTGTTCCAATATATCTATAATGAAACGAATTGGACTAAGTTTAATGTTATGAGTTACTTTCTTAGCAGCTTTACAATCTATGGATTAACATTCTTTGTTTTTTTATCATTCCTAGTTTAGAATAGATCTTGCAATTAAATTCTGTCTTAGTGCATTAAGTAACATTTAATTTTTTTCTTCCTCTTTGCTATTAATTTATTTTTTCCCCCTTAGCATAAAATAACATTAAAACATAAAAAAAAAAACATCAGAAAAACACTAAACACAACGAAGTAGGAAGAGGATACTTAGGCACATATGGTGCACTTCACTTCAACAGTTTACTAGCCCTGGTCGATGATTTATGACATCAATTTAGAAACACTAAATTGACAAAAAAAATTGGCGCCGTTGCCGGGGAAGTGTAACTAGGTAGCCTTATTTCCTACCTCCCAAAAACAATGATATGCATAGAGAAAGAGACTCAAGGGGTAGATTTATAAGAAGCAAAAGCTTGATTCCCAGAACACCACTAGTCCCACCAAGACCAAGAGGCAGCACACCTCCAACTCAAACCCACATTCCATACTATACTGGTCATAGAATTACAGAAGTCCTAAGATCATATATTCCATCAGAGAGATATCCCACTTCATCTACTCAAGCTGTCATAGAAGAAGATCCAAGGACCCCTACTGAAGATGTAACCTTTTTCACTTCCACAAGAGAACACATCCCAGCTGAAGAGTTAGAGATTCCTAGTGGGGAAGAAGAGGAAAACCATTTCTACAATACGCCTTTGGTAGAAGAACCAGTAGAACAACTAGCTCTTCAAACTAATCTTTATATCAGTTCAGAAGAATCTACCATGGCAGAAGAAGGGGGAGGAGGAGTCTTTAATGGAGAACATACACTACTTGGAGGAGGTAGAGGTAGAGGTAGAGGAGAAGGAGGTAGAGGTGCAGAAGGAGAATGAGGTAGAGGTGAAGAAGGAGGCAGAGGAAGAGGAAGAAGGGAAATAGGAAGCTCTTTTGGGTTCCCCATAATAGATGAAGAAACCAATGCAACTATGAAAAATATTTCACCCTCTATCCTTCCAAACTTTTATGGACTCAAAAGTGAAGATATTGAAACTTTCCTACTTGAATTTGAAGTCCTATGTAGAACTTCTGATTACTTACAAGATGCCCAGAAACTTAAACTATTCCCTTCAACATTGAAAGGAGCAGCATTAAAATGGTTTATGAGTTTAATCAATAGTTCTATTAGGACATGGGAGGATATGAAACAAAAATTTCTAGAGAGGTATTTGGATTACTGTATTCCAATCAACCATAAGGATGAAGTGTTCAAAATGGTACAAAAAGAGGATGAAAACCTGGAAGATTTGTTGGAAAGATTTAACTATAACATCAAGAGAGAAAAAATTGGAAAGCTTAGACCAAGATACTTTGAAAGCTCTCTTGTTGAAGAAAATTAGGGATGAATGGCTAGATATCCTTAATATGATGGGAAAAGGGGATATATCTCAGCTCACATTACCTGAAATAGTTGAATTATGTATCAACCTTTCAAGAGGGAAATCTAAAATTGTAAAAGGACCAAGAGACCCTGCTCTTGCAAGGGTAAGTAAGTCTGCTTCTGGGAGAGTAAGTAGGGCAGAAATAAGACATATGCTTGATGAATTCAAATATGATATTTTAGGGAGTCTTAGTGAACAAATAGACACCCTTAAGTTACAAAAAAATTAGAAAACTGAATCTGATGCCTTAGCAATCTTCTATCCCAAATGTAGAAAGAAGCATGCCTTGAGAGAGTGCCCTTTGGATGCAAAAATAGTAGAGACCTGTGTAATTTTTTCAGAAAAACATGAGACCAAGAGTTGTGCTTCAATTCCTGGTCTTAAAGCTGTCTTTCAAGAAGAAACCTCTACAAATTCCATAGAATCTCTCAATTTTGTCTCTAGAAGGCCTTGGCAAGGACCTCAAACACAAGGATTCCATGATCAGATGTATAATCAACCCCCACCAAATTGGAATTCTTGGCAGCAACCTTGGCCCCAATTCCAAAATCAATCTCAAACTTGGGCACAAGGAGCACAAAATCCATATGGAAGATACTCTCAGTATTATCAATATCCACCATATCCAAATTTCCCTCCTCAACAAAATCCTCAACAAAACCCTCAAAAAAATCCACAACATCAAAATCCACCACCTCCATTACCATTTCCTCAGAAAGCAAATCAGTTACCTGCCCAACCTATACCAAACCCCAATAATAAAAATCCCCAGAACACATACATGATAGAAGGTCAACAGTTCCCAACCTATTTGATCACTCCTTTAGACTTTAATGATGTTCAACTTAGGTCTGGAAGAATACTTGAAAAGAAGAAACCTTATGTAATCATACAAGAGAAAAAAAACTCTGAGGAAGATTCTCTATGGGTAAATAAAAGTCTTGAAGAGAGCACATATTTTCAAGACCCAAATATTGAAAAATCAAAACAAAAAGAACCAATAATTTCAACTCCTATATTAGAGCAGCCATCAACATTCACCTCTACACCTCCCTTTCTAGAAAGATTACAAATTGATAAGGGTGTAGAGAAACAAATTATGGTGCCTAATTATGATTTCCTAGATGAGCTAAGGAATGTTTGTATTAAGATCCCATTATTACAGGCTATCAAGGAAATCCCAATCTTAGCAAAGACAATAAAGGAGTTGAGCATGAAAAAAACAAGAAAAAGGATAAAAGAGACAAAGAAAATTCAACTGGCAGGAAAAATAGCAGACATCATGATGGGTAAGATTGCTATTCCAAAGTATCTAGACCCAGGAAATCCAGTTGTTAAAATACACATCAATGGAACTGAGATCCAAAACACACTCATTGATTTAGGAACAGCAATTAACATCATGAGTAGACAAATCATGGATAAACTAAAACTTCCTAATCTTATTTTTACACCCACATTATTACAATTAGAAAATAGATCTGTGATTAAACCTAATGGGGTAATAGAAGACATCCCAGTGTCCTTAGATTCGTGGGAGTATCCTGTGGATTTTATGATCCTAACTCCTAAAAATAATCTAGGAGGACATCCTATTATACTAGGAAGACCTTGGTTAGCTACAGCTGATGCCTTCATTAGCTGTAGATCTGGTGATATGTACATCTCTGATGGTAGTTCAATCAAGAAATTTACCTTGTATCCTCCAGCAAGAACAATTACAGAGTTAGATGATACTCAATGTATTGAGGATGAAGAAGACATACAACCTCTCTTCACTATTTCAGAAATTAGTGAAGATAGCCAGATTCTAAATACCTTAGAAAATTTTGAATCCTCTTCAGAATACAAACATGAACAATTTCAGGAAGAATCCAACATTCAATTCTTATCATCAAGACAAATGTCTCTTTACTCCATGGATAAATTTGGCAGCTCTACAATTGAAATATTTCCAGGAAAAACCTTAAACATAAATAAGAACCTAGATAAATTTCAACAAGAAAATCTAGTCAAAATATTACAAAGACATTCTTCTGCATACGCATGGGAGTACACTGATATGAAAGGGATAAACCCTAATACTTGCACTCATCACATCTACATAGAGGAAAATTGTATACCAATTAGACAACCTCAGAGAAGGATGAATCCAAACCTTAGGGAGATTGTTAAAGAAGAATTGCAGAAATTGTTAAATGTCAACTTTATTTATCTCATTTTAGATAGTCAGTGGGTTTCTCCTTTGGTAATTTTACCAAATAAAAATGGTAAATGGAGGGTATGTATTTACTACTAGGAATTAAACAAAGCCACTCTTAAATATCATTTTCCCCTACCTTTCATAGATCAGGTGTTAGACACATTAGCTGGCAAAAAGTACTTTTCATTTTTAGATGGGTTTAGTGGTTATAATCAAATTCAAGTAGCACTTGAAGATCAAGACAAAACCACATTTACCTATCCTTGGGGTACCTATGCCTACTGAGTATTTCCATTTGGACTATGCAATGCACCTACAACATTTCAAAGGGCAGTATTAGGAATCTTTTCAAATCTAATACATGATTGTGTAGAGGTATATATGGATGACTTCACAGTATATGGGAACACATTTGAAGAGGCCTTAGCAAACTTGGAAAAAGTTTTAAAGAGATGTAAAGAAGAAAATTTTTCATTAAGTCATGAGATGTGTTTCATGATGTTTATTGAAGGGATTGTTCTAGGGCATCACATTTCAGGAGATGGGATCAAAGTCGATGAGTCAAAAGTTGAAGTCATCTCTAACTTATCAATTCCAAGTTGTCAAAAAGATGTTAGGAGTTTTCTAGGATTGACAGGATATTACAGAAGATTTATAGAAAACTTCACAAATATAGCATCTCCACTTTTCAAACTACTTACCAAGGACTATGAATTCAAGTGGAATCCTGACTGCCAGTTAGCCTTTGAGACCCTGAAAACAAAAATCTCTGAAGCACCTATTTTGAGGGGACATAACTGGAAATTACCTTTTCATATTTCAACAGATGCCTCAGATATAGCTTTAGGAGCTGTATTGGGACAAAAATACCTGATTCCTTATGCCATCTACTATACAAGAAAAAATTTGACCCCTTCGGAGTTAAATTATACTGTAACTGAAAAAGAGTTCTTAGCTGTTGTTCATGCCATAAATAAATTCAGACACTATATAATAGGCTATGAAACTTTTGTTCACACACATCACTCTGCAATTAAATATTTAATGAAAAAATCAGTTACTAATGGCAAAGTCATAAGATGTTTATTGATTTTACAGGAATTTAACATCACCATTCTATATAGGCCTGGAAAAAAAAATACAGTAGCTAATTTCCTATCTAGACTCTAGAACATTAAAGACAATACTCCAGTTGAAGATCAATTCCCTGATGAATATCTTTTTGCAATTTCTACTCAAACTCCTTGGTTTGCTGACATTACCAATTATCTAGTTTCAGGGAAATTTCCTTCAATTATGAATGCAAGAGATAAAATAAAGATTATTTATGACAATGCAAAATATTCATGGGTTGCTAATGAGTTATACAAAACAGGTCCAGCCTTTATTATTAGGAGATGTGTTCGAGAAGACGAGATGCCTGAGATTCTCAAGGCATGTCATGATGAACCTTGTGGTGGACACTTTGCTGATAAAAGGACAGCTTATAAGATCCTTCATTTAGGATATTATTGGCCATCCCTCTTTAAAGATGCTAAAGAGTATGTCAAAAGGTGTGAAAACTGCCAAAGGGTAGGGAAACATTCTCCTTCAGGTGACATGTCATTGCAGCCTCAGGTACATATTGAACCTTTTGAGAAATGGGCTTTAGATTTTGTAGGACCTATTAGTCCTCCATCAAGAAAAAAGAAATATATATTAGTTTGCACTAATTATGTTACCAAATGGGTAGAGGCCAAGCCATTACTTTCTGCTACTGAAGCATCTGTAGTTAATTTTCTTTTTGAGGATATATTTACTTTTTTTGGTGTCCCAAGAGAAATTTTTACAGATCAAGGAGCTCAATTCACATCGAAGTTGGTGGAACAAATGGTAGAGAAGTACAAAATCAGACATAGAAAATCCACTCCCTACCATCCACAAGCAAATGGCCAAGTGGAATCTACCAATAAGGTCATTGAATGGATCCTAACAAATATTGTTCATTTACATAGAAGAGATTGGGCAGATAGGCTTCCTGAAGCCTTGTGGGCCTACAGGACTACATGGAAAAACACAACAGGTCATACCCCTTATGAACTTGTTTATGGAAAACAAGTCTTGCTTCCCATAGAATTTCAGATTCAAACTTTCAAAATGGTAGTTCAGCTAGGACTTGATCTAACAGAGGCACAAAAGCATAGATTGGAGAAGATTAATGAATTGGATGAGATCAGACAAGATGTAGTCCATAAAACAAGTATAGTCCAGCAACAAAGGACTAGATGGCATGATAAGTACATTAAGGAAAAGAAATTTAGAAAAGGTGACTGGGCTCTCTTATTTGATTCAAAGTTCAAATATTTCGAAGGTAAATTCCAAACTCATTGGCTTGGGCCATATGAAATTGTGAAAATCTTTGACAATGGAGCAATAAAAATCAGGACAATAGATGAAGATAAGGTGACTTTTCTTGTAAATGGTCATAGATTGAAATTGTATCATAAGCCACTTTAAAGAGAAGAATTTATCAAGAAATTCCAAGAGAACAGTGATGTGAAGTTAATGAAGAAGAATCCTTCTTCTTCATTAACTTAATTTTATTTTCTGTAATCAGATTGAAAAAAAGAAAAAAGAAAAAAAGAGTATAAACATGAAAACTAATCATTGATTAGCATGTTTATACAGAAAATATAAGGTGAAAATCAGAATTCTTTTGACACTTTAGATTTTCAAAATTGTTCTTTTTCTGCAATCAAGTATCATAAAATCATAAGTTACAGGCTCACTTTTCATATTTCATTCCACTCACATTTATGATCCATTTCATTCCATCATATCTCATTTTTCATATTTCATTCCACTCCACATTTATGATCTATTTCATTCCATCATATTTCACTTCATTCATACTTCATTCCACTCCATTTAAAAATCCATCTCATTTCATTTCATACTTCATTCCATTCATATTTCATTTCGTTTCATTCCATGTCTCAAAGTTTTTACAGGTACATTCAACAGCCATCTATTCTGCAGCCATCTATTCAGCAGTCACCTGTTCTACAGACAATTGATCCTGCAAACCTACTTTAGCAAACAAAAGATGAATCAAAAGTATTATGGAGTCTAAAAGATAAATAATTTTTAGATGAAAGAAAAAGCATATCAAAGCAGCAAAAAAAAAAAAAAAGCTAAGGTAAAACTGTGTGTGAAATTATTTTTTGATAGCAAATTATGAAAGATATAATATGGTTAAGTCATATGTATGTTTCATAAAGTTATTTTATTATTCGAATTGATCAAGCCTATCATAAAATCCTTGAACAAATCCCTCCCATTCCGCTCCATATCAAACCATCATTAATTAGAATTTAACGGTCAGTACTTAGAAGTGACCTATCAAGTCACGTCATCAGACGAAAACATTCATTGATGATTTTGAAAATCTTCATGAGATTTCCTCGCGGTCTTTTACTCCATGAAAAAATCTTAAACTCAATCATTCTTATGATTTACCCTTACCGTATTTCACTCATTTCGTATCCACTCAATGCCATTATATTCCGTAGCCAATTCCTGTCTGCAGAAAAAAAGAAGCCATTTTTAGAGTGAGACAACCCTCTACAGCCATTTTCTTCCTCAAATAGAAGAGCAGAAACAGAGTAGTGAATTGAAGCTGAGGAAAGGAAGCAATGGGACTTATTGTAAGGTCAGAGCCAATCGGAACTAAATATATAGAAGGTTACCCTCAGATTAAAGAGTTATTACAGCAGGTTGGATGGCTAAAGTTTATGGAGAAGTTCAATGGATTTCACAAGGAGGTCACCAAGTCATTTTACCGGTCATTCAATGGGTTAGAGGTCGAAATTGGTGATATCAAGTTCATTGTCACGGAGTCATTCATAGCAGAAGCAACAGAGTTGCCGAGGCAAGGGGAGCGTTGGTTTAAAAACAAAGAATTTCACAATGAAGCCTGGAGACAGTTGCTAAAAATACCAAGAATGGACATTTCAGTATTTAAGAAAGGCATTCCTAGTTCAGCCTTGAAAAATAAATGGAGAAATATGTTGCTAATTCTACAAAAGTTCATAACATGTGAGGGGAGATTTGGCACTTTATATGTTTATCACATTAGAGTTATGATGAATTTTCTAGATGAAGAGATAAATCTACCCTTTTTCCTGCTCAATAGTTTAAAAAGGATGGCTTCTAATGTCCAGAAAAGGGTTTAGTTCTTAGAAACTACCTTATATCATCATGGATTAATTAAAATTTTAATTGAGTATCATTTGAAGAAGGTAGGAGATATTTGGGATGAATTCCTCTTGAGAAATCATTTTGAAGAACCTAAATAAACTATGTCTAAAGAAAAACCTGTAAGAAGAAGCAGGAGGGGAAAATTTGCTGAAAACAAAACCGACATATCAACACAAGAAGACAGTGAGGAAATAATCTCTGAAAAATTGGCCAAAATCAAGAAACAACTCAGAAAGGAAAAGGTAACAAGAAAGGATGCTAAAGAGAAAAATGAGGGACCATCTAAACTGAGAAGAAGTCATAGGATTAAAGGCATAATGAAAAAGACAAGAGCCAAGGAAGCAGGAATCATAGATATTGAAGATGAAGAGACACCAATTGACAGATCTCCTGAATACCAGTATGAAGAAGATTCTGATAGAGGAACTCCAGATGTAGATCCAGCCCAAAACAAATCTATGATTATGTTGAATCATTAGAAAGAAGAGCCTCAGAAAACAGAGAAAGAACTCCTAGTCCACAAGAACCTCCAATTGAAGTGCTGAAAAGAGAAAAATATAAATTGGAGGTATTGAATAGGCATATAAAAAATGAAAATGAAATTTTAAGGGAACAAGTCAAATTTAAAAGTGACATGAACACAACTCTATCTCTGAAAATGAAAACATTGTATAAGGCTAGTAGGAAGCTGAAGAAGAAAAACAAGAAATTGAACAGGGCACTTATAGATCTAAGGTTCAAGTTGTTTATGAGGAAGCCTAGAATGCCATTAAACACCAAGCAAAGCAGAAAAAGGAAGCTAGATGTACTTGCTAAAGTTTCAGAATACATGGATTGATCGCATGAGGACATGCACCAGTTTTGCAGTGGGGGCATGTTGAGCCCTAAAAATGTCTTTTCTTTTCACCAAACTCCACTTCATTCCATCAATACTTTATCATTTATAGGCCTAAAATATCAATAATAATGATTAAAATCACTTTAAGAATACATGCAATGACTAACTTGTTGTACTTTTGTGATTTTGTTGTCTTAATGATTTATGAGCAGTTTTAGCTACATAATACAGTCATTCTGTAGCTAGTCACATGTTCCGTAGCCATCTTGATGTTTAAACAGGTTACAGGTGTCATTCGAGGGAAATAATTATATGGTTAGACTCCAAAACTCTCCGGCATCATTCCTTGTCATCCACGAAGGCTGAGTAAAAAACTAGAAGTGATTATGCATGTGGACAGAGCTAAATCCAAGAAGCAGATTTCTATAAGGATAAGGACTCTTAATTTGCCTTCAACAAATCACGAGTCCTCAACAGGAGTTTTAGTTTTATTTTTACTGTAGAATACACCTATGCTTATTTTTACTCAATATCAGTTATGTAATTGCCTATAAAAATAACTCGGTGAACCGAGAAAGACAGTTGATATTTTTAGTTTTCGAATACTGTGATACTCTGTTTCTGAGCATTTTAATTAAAGGAGAATAAATTTGATGCTGTTCTGGAGATAAATTTAAGGAGTTAAATATTCATATGCCAATCTGATATTAGAGGGCCCCTGCTATCTGAAGAGGCTTTTACGTGATTTCTAGATAAGTAACCTTTAATTCTGTTTTGTTATATTTCTTACTTAGGCAGTTCTCTGAGTTCATCTTTTTGCATTATGTTTTATGTCGTTTACTCACGTTGAAGATTCTCATAATATTACAGTCAATCTTCTTCTCATAAGCTGTTCCAATATATCTATAATACATGAATGAGATCTAGCTGTAGTGCTTTGAGTTAATTTCATTTTAGTTCTGTTAGTTAGATTTAGAAGATCCTCATTATTTTATAAGTTATTCTTGTTCTCAAGCTCTTCTAACATATCACTATTATATGAACAAGAATTAGTTATATTATTTTGAGTTATTGGCACTTTTCGTTCTAAAATTAGGTAAGAGATTCTCATGTTATTACAAACAGTCTTTTTCTCAAGTTGTTTCAACAAATCTTTAACAATGAATAAGATTTCTCTGTAATGTTTTAAGTTATTGTTTTCTAGGATATCCTCATTACATTAGAACTAATCCTTTTCTCGGTTTGTTCCAATATATCTATAATGAAACGAATTGGAATAAGTTTAATGTTATGATTTACTTTCTTAGCAGCTTTACAATCTATGGATTAGCATTCTCTGTTTTTTTATCATTCCTAGTTTAGAATAGATCTTGCAATTAAATTATGTCTTAGTGCATTCAGTAACATTTCCTTTTTTTCTTCCTCTTTGCTATTAATTTAGTTTTCCCCCCTTAGCATAAAATAACATTAAAACATAAAACCAAAAACATCAGAAAAACCCTAAACACAACGAAGTAGGAAGAGGATACTTAGGCACATATGGTGCACTTCACTTCAATAGTTTACTAGCCCTGGTCGATGATTTATGATATCAATTTAGAAACACTAAATTGAAAAAACAGTTGTGATGTTCGACCGTGAGGTGGAATCACTGGTTAAGGGTTGAGGTGGTTTGGAATCTGGAAGCCCTGGATTGATTTTGATTGATGTGTTTGATGAGATCCCACATTCATGCTTGGAATATGGCACAGGTTTGATTGGATGAAGAGAGACTTGGCTTAGCCAATCTATGGTCGAGTGGAACGTGGAAGTCCCATCTCCAGTTGGTTTTTACATTCAGTAATGATGTAGGGTAGCAATTCTTCTTAGCGATTCTTAGATAAGTGTGAGACCCCTATGCTTAAATCTATTGTTTACACCTGTAGATTCAATTTTTGTGACATGTTTGAAAAAATGCCCGCCGTGGCTAGGAGGGGTCCAGATGAGTTCCTGTTCATGTGATTGATTCCGTATAATTTTCCTATTGTTATTTATCATCTATTAAGTTTTCCTGAAGTTCTAGGCAGTGACCTGGGCTACAGGATTGAAAAGGTGCCTCAAATCCCAGAGCCATAGGCACATAATTGCGCATTTGGGGCCCTAGCTACCGACATGCAGTGTTATTCCTACAGTTATAGCCTTGTAGCCCCTATAATGCAGTCATATTAATATGAATATGGCTCAAAGAGGGTCAAAATTTCAGTGTGACCGAGGGATAAGAGGCCTTAGAGGTTGGATTACCTCCTGGGGGTGTTGTGGTTGTTGTACAAGGTCTGTAGGTTTTTTCTTTTCAGTCGCTTTCACTTCCTTAAGGTCACATAGGAGGTTGAATCTTAGTATAGTAGCCTCTCGTCTCATGTTTACCCCAATTGATCGGTTACTTGGGTACATGTGGGAAGGGGGTATTACACTTCAAGTGTCACTAAAGCTAACTCACTAAGAAGGGACACTATACCATACCTCTTTTTGGTAGTTCTAATGATTCAGTGACACACAATGCACAGTATTATGTACCTCATGTGTAAAAATATTTGAGTCACCTATTAAATTGAGTGCTTCCACCTTAATGTATATGGATTTCTTTAATCCCAAAATGAGTGCTTTGTATTCATTAATGTTATTCATGCACTCAAATTCCAATCGGCATGACATAAGATACTTGTTATTTTGTGGGTCACTAAAAATATAAGTATCAACAGAACCCTCCTATGCTTTTGAACCATCAAAGTACAATGACCAAATGTTAGTGGAAACGGGGTTCATTCCTACACTAGTACTATTTACATCTATGTTACAAAAGTAATAAGCACCAGTTGGATTGCATGAAAGGAGTTCCAACTATTTATTTGGTGGTACAGGGAATGGTTTCACAAGGTAACATCCATGATCAACTTCTAAAAAATAATTCCTGAAAACTACTTGTACATAAATAATAGGCTCGTTAGTAGCTTCAAGCGTCATGAAAGTATGTTTCATGAAAGGTTCACTCTCGACTCGAATATGATTATTCTTTCACTTGTACGGAAACCACAAATGTGAAAAGTCAGTACAAATGTTTCCTTGCAACTTGAGGGACTAATCTCTACCTAAAAGCAAGCCATAAGCTTCTGGAATGACCATAATGACAATGTCAATACATTGGTGAACTCTATGAATAAATGATAAATGAACTATAACATTTTTAATCTCACCAATTGTCTGTACTAAAGATCTATCTAATTGTATTATTCTAGTGTCAATATTTTCTCATTTAGCATTGATTTTATTTGCAATAGATAAAGGCATGACATTCGCAAATGCACTAGAATTAACTAGGAAATTATGGAAATTATAATTGAAAATATCAAAAGTTAAAAGAAAAAGGAGGAAAGTGGATCTATAATTTATATTAGCTACATTAACAGCCAATTCGAGAATAGTAGTAAACTTATTGGACAAGGCTCGAGAAAAATAAAACATTCTACATGACAGAGGCTTAGATGCAAATGCTTGAATGATAAACTCATGTTTACCTTCTAAATTTTAAAGTTCAAATATGGAAATATTAGTGCTATGTTTCTTCAAGTCTTCAAGAAAATTATAATCTATATCTTCATCTTGGGTAGGGTGTGATGAAGTGGTAGGTGGTGTGACTTTGTTTGATACCTGAGGAGTGACGAACTTGTTCTTATTATTTTTAGAAGCATTATTTTGAGACCGAGCATGCTAGATTTATTTTGAGTGCTCTGAGTAGGATTACTAGGTGGTAAAATCTTTCTCAACAGTTACTTCCTCACATCTTGCTTAAGAACCGATCCTTTTCTCCTCAAGTTATACTGCCTAGATGGTTGTTACAAGGAGCTCCACCCATTGAGCACTCACTAAAACCTTGTCGATCATTGTGCAAGATACTATCAAATGTTAATATTGAATCACCAAAACTTGTGTTTTCCTCTGTCAAGTTTGGTTCATCAATCTCTTGAGTCTTCTCTAAATTCTCTTCTGCTGAAAATATTTCTATAAAATTTGCAACCACAACATTCATTTTGTGTTTCCATTGAGGGAATGTTTTCTTTGAATGTGCTTCTTGATGAAAATTAAAATAGTTATGCATTCCCAGGTTCTCAGCATTGAATACAACATTAGAAATTTGTTCAGACTTAACCACTTGATTGATGTTATTCTTAGCAAAAGACTTAAAAGACTTGTTGTTTGTAGAAGCCTCAATTCACTTCCTTTTGAGTTCATATACTTTATTAGTTGAAAACTTCAAGGATTTAGTCAAGTTGTCCATGTCAAAAGCATATTTATCTTTAGTCTTATCGGAAGAGGCTTGGTACTTTTTACTAACATATTTGGAGTATTTTAAATCTTCCTACTCAACAATTACCCTGATAGACCTTAAGTCATTTTCAACGACAATTTCTTACACAAAGTTAAGAGCCAAAGTTTCTTTTGCAGCACACTTAAAAAAAATGGATATGTTAGTGGGAAATACAACAGTATACCAATATTTATTTATTAAATCGTGAGGTTGCACATCAATGGGGAATTTATTCAAAATACATGTAAATATTTAATTTAAATCCTTAAAATTTTCTTTATCCCCCATCTTAATATTTGTGAGTTCTTTAAGTAACATGGTTGGGGTTTTATCTTCAAAAAAAAATTCTAATAATAATTGTTTAAACTGCCTCCAATTATGGATTGAATTTGGTGGAAGGTTATGGTACCAAATTTATGCGTTACCTTCAAGATTGTAGGGAAATAATCTATAAGAAACGTCATCAAAACATATATCTAACATTCGTAAATGAAAGTAGAAGTCATCAATGTGGTATTCAACCTTTTCTTTATTATTTAGATCATACTTTATAAGTATTGTTTCCAGATGCTTTAGTAATCGATGAAGATTTCCCAAAAGAGAAAGAGGAATTTGGTCCATCCAATTTAATTGGTCATCATCCATGTATTTTTTCTCGTCCTCCTCCTCACTCTCTGATTCTAAAGGCTCTTCTCCTTCACCATTCAAATTCTCGTTATAATTTGGATGTTCATAATCTCTTGGTTATTGTTCGTCGCAAAAATAAAAATCCTCCCTGTCCTTCCATATATTCCCCAATATGTGATATAGGGTCTCCTTGATGAATGGAATCTTCAAGTGAGACAACTAAATCCTTGAGAGTAACAGTGACCAATTTTTCCACTGAATATACTGAAACACCACGATAGGTGGGCTCTTTCTTTGATTTCTTATGAGGAAGAAAAAATGCAATAGGAAGTAATCCAAGAGCTCTAGCAAAATGAGGAGTGATAGGGCGAATTTGACATAGTTGATCGTGACTAACTTCGTATGCACGGTCTAGAACTTGGTGAGGGGACTCTCCTTTCTTAGATATATGGATTGGAGTTGGAATCAAACAATTACTACCTTGCACGGAATTTTCTTTATCTGAATGTGGTGAATTATTAGACATAAAAAGGTTTCCCTCCTTCTAGTGCAAGTATTTTTGACAGTGTTGGATGCCACCAAAAATCAGTGGGAAATTGAGGCAAAAGCTGCAATTTTTCAAGAGGAATCCAAACATTAGGTGTGGATGGATGCCATGGTGGAAAATTATTCTTCTATCATAAAGAAAATTCTATGGGAGGTAGTTCCATGACTAGAGGGAAAATCAATGGTTAGCTCTAGGTGGGTGTACAACATCAAACAAGCTAGAGATGGTAGTGTGGAGAAGTTCAAAGCCCATTTTTTGGATAAGGTGTTTTCTTGGAAGGAAGGTATTGACTATGATGCTACCTTCACCCCCACTGCTAGGTACTCATACATAATAAAATTATCTCTATTCCAATGAAGATGGGTTCGAGGATTCACTAGATGGACATGAAGATGTCCTTCCTCAATGGTTTGGTTGAGGAAGAGATCAACAATGAGAAGCCAAAGTATTTTGAAGTACATGGCATTAGTAATTAGTAATTTTTACTATCTGTAGATGACTAAATATTAATTCTAGTTTTCTGAAGACAAAATTCCCCGAATATTGTGAGTTTTATAAATCTCACTGCCTTCATTATCCTTATGGAAATTTTTTCACTATTATACCATTTTTCCATTTCATGGTCACCCTACCACTCCTAAAAGACTCCTTATGGGCTTGTGCCACTCATCTCTATCCTATTTTCCCACATATAACCTCATTACTTTGTTTTTCCCTTTCCCATCACTCCACTTTCCATCTAGGGTCACCTATAAGCCTATTCCTTCACATGTTCACCAGGTTCCTCAAGCATTGATGGTCTCAAGACTATCTCTGTAGGCTCTTTAGATAAATCAAGTACAATGGATTTTGGATCTTCAATACACCACTTTGTCACTAAACTATTTTTACACTTAAAGGGTCTAAGCCAATTTTCAGTCAAGATCATGGCCAAAGGACCCTCCCACTACGTCATTAGGGTTTCACAGGTTGTAAATTCATCATTGATTTTTTAAGCACTTCCTTTCTTGTGCTAGAAGCTGGCTTAGATGTAATAGAAAATCAACATATGGTTATCTAAGAAAGATCATAAAATCACCAAAGAGGACTACTTTATCAAGTTCAAGTTCTGCAAGAGGTAAATGTGAGCTTTGACAATTCTGCAGGAGTGTTAAAATGACTATCGGCATAAAGTTGGTAAGGTAAGAGATATGCTCCTCAAGGAAGATATATTGCAGCAAGGAAGACAGGAAACACTTGGTCTTAAGGAGAATCAGGATTTTTGAGCTTGATTGGGCTAGCAAAGTGCCAAATAGTGATCAAATGTAGAAATGACCATGGAGGAGGCACACCAAAAAACCAAACATGAAAAGAAGTTTTTCAAAAATTATAGATGAAAAATGGAAAAAGGTGAGGTGAACTAGATAGAAATGAATGAACTTGAAAGGGCTATAGAGAACTTATAAGAAATCACTGATAATTGTTTTCAATCATTCCAAAAACCTAGGGTTTGGGAAAGTGTTCAAGGAAGGTGAAACCATGGTTTGAACTCCATGATGACAAAAGAGAAATATTCTGAAGATACCACTGTGATCAAATCCCAGAATTGAGAAAAATGAGTTTTCCATGCCTATATGAGAAAATTGTAGGTTAAAACTCCAAGATGCCAGTAAAGAAAGGGTTTTTAAAAGTGTTGCCTTGTGTTTGAGTTCCTAAGGTTGTCAAAGGTAAATTTAGCATGCTTCAAAGATCAAAAGGAAGAGCCACTTAAATTTTTTCATGACACTTGATGAGTGAAGGTGTTAAAGGACATAAATAAGCCAAATAAAGTCAACTTTGTGACTCAAGAAAAACCTCTCACAGAAAGGAGGTAAATAATATCAGTGAGCAAGGTTTAAATTATCATTTCAAGCACCTGCAAATTAGAAGTGGCCAAAGAAGGTATAGGGAATTGTTTTGAATTCACAGTGCATGTCAAAGGAGGGATTTGAAAGTGTTGCCTTTTGTTTAATATCTCAACCACTTCAATGTTTTATGGCACCTGCAAATCAGAAGTGGCCAAAGGGTAAAAACATGATTAGAACTTCATAATGCAAGTAAGAGAGGGCTTTGAAGGTGTTGCCTTGTGTTTAAAGTCCCAAAGGTGTGTTAATAAGCTTGTTATGCTTCAAGGATAAACAAGAGGGTCAAAATTCATCACTATAGACACCTACAGAGCAAACAGTGTAAAAGGGTCAGTAAGACAAGGTAAGAAAGACAAGTGAAATATTGTAATGAAGAAACACAGGAAACTTTGAAGATACTACTGTGTGCAACCCTCCAAATAAGACATAAAATGAGCATGTAAACTCTCAAGGAGCAAAAGGAAAAGTCACTTAAAGTTTTTCATGTCACCTGCAAGCAAGAAGTCAAAAAAATATCAGTGAAAAGGAAAAGGGAGTAAAACATTTGGAAAGTAGGTTTGCAGAGATTAAATTTAATTTCCTAGACTATAAAAGGTCATTTTGTTTCTCATATAGCTCATTATTCACTTGCAAAGATCAAGAGCAGTCAAGGAGAAAGACTTGTGAATTTTCAAATCAAATTTAGGCAAGTTTACCCAGCGCTGCGCGTTTAGGTCGGCGCTGCGTGCCTGGAATCGGGAGTTGCGCCCCTGGAAGTTTTCCCTGTGAAAGTTCGTTCGGCGCTGCGTGCCTGGAGGTAGGCATTGTGGACCTGGCAACACATCGCGCGTTTTATCGAATCACCCGATAGGCCTAACAGGCCCGACATAAAGCCTTTCGCGTTGTGTGCTTGGCACAACGCGCTGTGCATTTGCTCGACCTGACACCCCGTTCACCTGGGCACTGCGCGCTTGGCCAGGAGGGCCTCCTACACCCTGTAGACCCTAAATTAAACTCAAATCACTCTATAGCTTCTTCCATGGACCTCCAAAGCAATGTTAAGGGGTGAGTACACTTCATCAAGCCTTTCTTCTAGCATGTGTGGTGATTTATGATTAAGGGAATTTGAAGACCTAGGGGGGAAACCTAATTTTCATGTTAAAAAACACCATTGTTTAAAACACTCCTCCATCTGCATACTAAGAACACACAGAGGGTTTCCTTGTTGAAATATTTCTCATTCATCTAAAATCTGTGCCTACACTCACTCCATTCACTCATAAACTCTGTCCCCTACACTACAAATAGATTGACAAATTCACCTTCATTCATATCCATTTTCTATTAGTGCAAGCTGTCAAAATAGAGATTTAAACAAATCAAAAAGGGTGGTTATTGATTATTTCCCCTCACTCACAGTCATATACCTTTACCCTCACTCATTCATCCCTCCACTTACAAAACTACCTTTTTTCATCACCCCTCCATTACCCTCTTCCATATCAGTCTCATAAGTAGAGATAGGGTTTCAAAAGCATAAGTGATCAAAATGTCAAGGGAGGTGATAGTGGTAGTGGTGAGGAAGGCCAAGTGCCAAGGAGGCATCAACACAAAGGTGTGAGGATCAACCTAAACACAATGGAGCTAAATGCATCTCCCTTAACTGTCTCATGTTTCCAAAATGTAGGCTGCTATGAATTTTGTGAGAAAGTATAGCAGGTGCAGAATCACCCCGAGCTGACTAGGCTCTTCATACTTAACCTACATGAGAAAAAATTCAACCTTGCAGGGGTAAAATTTGAGTTGTCTTCAGATGCCATTACTATTGCAACTGGGATACCTAGTGTGGGTGAAAAATGGTTCAAGCAGGCCAATTTAGACATGAGCTACTATGAGCTATTCCTTAAACCCAGATACAAAGACTACAATAAATATATATTTCTTTTCTCACATTTTCTTGAGAGTTGTGCTTCCATGATGAGGGTCATTATGAAATATTTCACATGTGAAGGAAGATTCTCCCAGCTTTATTCCTATCACATCAGGTTGCTCATGCACTTTACTAGGGTTAAGATGCTGCATCTACCCTACTACCTCTACAGGAGTATTGACAAGATGTCTTATATTGTATAGAAGAGATATTTCCCTCACCAGATGAAAATATTATTTCATCACTCTTTGATCAAAATGGTTGTGATGCATCAATTGCTGCAAAAAGTATTCCATGGGAGGTTTTCATTGCCCATGAAGTGTTCACCAATCCACAAGCCCATCGTCAGCAAAACATGCCTTCATCATCTCATCCTCATGTCCTTACTCCTCTGTCATCTCCTGTTGAGCATGTTTCACCATCTACACATATCCCTTCACCTTAGGACAACCCTAATTCATCACTCTCTCACAATGCATCAGACAATGAAGGAAGTGAAAATGAGCAGTCAACTGAAAATGAGGGAGAAGATAATGATGAATCAAGAAAAAATAAAGAAGAAAGAAAAGAAAAGGTAGAGGTCAGTGATGAGGAAAAAAGCATAGAAATAGAAGGAAATGAGGATGTTGGCAATGATGAGGCACAAAGCAATGAGCAAAATAACAAAGAAAAATCAGTCAGTGAAGAAGATGAAGGCAGTGTAGAAAACAATGAGGGCAAAGATGCAGAAAGCACAAGGAAATGAGCCATGATGGCAATAGGTTAGAGGAGGCATATATCAGTGAAGAAGAATAAAATTAGGTTGATATCAATGAAACAAATATCAGTGAGGCAGAAGAAGGCAGTGAATAAGAAAAAAGGTCAAAAATCCATGATGATAGTGATCGAACACAAATCAGTGGGTCAAATAAGGGAAATGAGGAAGAGAGTAGCAATCATGATGGCCATGATATCAGTGGATATGATCATAATGATGATGATGATTTTGACACTGGTAATGACAACAAAAATATCAGTGATAAGGCAGAGAGCATGGAGACAGATAAGAGCAGCCATGAGAGCAACCATGAAAGCCATAAGCACAGTGAGGATATCAATGATAATGACAGTCATGATGGAAACCATAGTGAAGGAACTCAAATGATCAATATTGAACCTTTTCCTTTAACTTACCAAAGGGGAAGTAGGCATGTGTTTTCTTCCTCTAAAAGGTAAGAGGCCATGCCTTCCACTTCAACCAAGCAACTAGACAAAGGCAAAGAGAAGGTCATGAAGGAAGAAGAAGAAGATCAACATGAGACTGAGCAAGAATTTGAACTCATTCATGTTGATAGTGATGACGAAAATGAGGCAAGGATCTCAAGAATGCTGCTCAAAGGTAAAGATACCAAAATTAAATATTTGTAAGCCAATCTAGCTAGGGCTAAGAATGTCATTCATTATTATGAGGTTGAAAACAAGCAACTGGAGGCAAAAAAGGCCATTTATGAGGTCAGGGAAATCAGAGCCCGGAAAGAGGCAGAAAGGACCAAGGTTAGGCTTGATGAAGTCTTGGGTGTTTTTTATGAAATTGAAGATGAATAAGCGCAATTGTCTAGGAGAAGGCCAAGAACAATGGGCTTGAGGAAGGCCTTAGCCAAGGAGAAAGAGCAAGAAACAGCATTGGCAGAGCAGCTCACTCCAAGTGAGCTGCTTTTCATGGAGATATAGTATGATCGGGAACCTTGGTTAGAAAGGGCTAATACACACTTGGAAGATCAGCTGGAGAATACACAAAGAGACCTTGGCCTTCAGAAGAAGATGGCCAAGCACTATGCCTTAAGAAATCAGATTGCAAGGGCCAAGCTCAAAAGAGCCCTTGCCAAAATTCAAGCTCTCAAGGAGGCAAAAGGCAAGAAAAACCTTGAAGTCCTTGCTTATGCTTCTCTACAGGCATCCCAAACACCATAAGCAAGGAAATTTCAAAATTTTTGCAACTTTTGATAATTTTGGTTTCTCACTGTTTTTTGGGGCCAAGGGTGTAGCGCCCTTGGCGCTGTGATCTTTTTTGGGACACTTTATTGAGGAGTGTTTTTCATTTTTGGATTCCTCTTGCCAAGTACATCACACACACCAAATTTCAGATCATTTGGAGTAGGTTTGATCATCCAAAAAGGTCAAAAACATGCAAAAAACCACTTTTTTGCCCAATTTTTAGGGTTGGCACTGTGCCCTTAGCAGCCTTGGGAGATTTTATTTTTTTACAGGTAACTAAAGTCCAATCAGAAAAAAAAGGGCTTTTTTGTAAATTAGACTCGACAAGATTTCCAACGAGCTATCTCAGAGCTCATTCCGACATCGGGAAGGCCTTCAAAGCTTAGGTGCAAGGTGACCCATTTTTCCAGTGCAGGCACTGCGCCTTTGGACCTCACTATTGCGCCCTTGCCTACAAAGTCAAAAAAAGACACAAATTTATGGAAAATAGATATTTTTAGGTTTTTTGGACAAATCACTCCAAAGTTAGGTGTTAGAAGTTATTTTTCATTTATTGCCTTAGATATTTTGTGCCTTAGGCCTTGCATGGTCTTAATGGACAAATTTAGTATTTATGATGTATGTATGACATTTTGGGAACCCTAGTTAGGGTTTTGGTCCTCTTTTCTTGTTAAATACAACATTGAGTCCTCATTGGACATGTTGGATGCTTATTGAGAGTAATACATATACTTTGAGATTGGAGGGAAATTGGCTTTGATTTTTGTGGATGCCTTGACTTGCTTGACAATGGAGAAGGCTCACTTGCAGGATTCATGAGCATAGTTAATGGTGATGTGTTCCTTATTTAGTTTTTGTTTTCTTATTTTATCATTTTATTCCATCTTTCTATTGCAGTAAGACAAAGGTTTTAGGCTAAGAAATGTTGTTTAGAGGAACCTTAACTCTGTTTGTTCTCTACTGCTTCTATGTTTTCCTCTGCTAGGTCAGTTTAAAGAATTCTTAGTTGCTCTCTATACCCACTCATGCTTGTTTATCTTAAAGATGATTTGATAAGGCAAATGTCAAAGTAGTTTTATGGTTAGCCCTGCTATTTGTAATTGCTTAATCATTTTTTTTAAGGTCTTTTAATTTGAAGTATGTTGATTAAGTTTAGCTAAAGAGGTATATGATTCACCATGCGCTTTTGTTTATCCTAAATGATTTCTTTGGAGGTATTTATAGCTTGATTAATGAATTTAGGAGTTCCCTCTTCTTTGATCTCTGTGATGTGCTTATCTTATATGTTTTCTTAGCTTGAAGGTGAAATCACTAGAAGATTTACAAGTTTCTTGCCTTCTATAGTTCACTGGATTGTTGTCTTCATGCTTACTTGCTAGGGTTTAGTCAAAGAAGTTATTGGTATGCCCTGTCTTTGATTATTTCTTCATGCTCAGTATAATTAAACGCCATTCTTGTTAAGGTATTTGTTGAAGGATTCTTAACTGCCCTTTTGCACCTACTATGTTCACAAATTTGATGTTCACTCCACTCACACAAAGATTTTAGATCCATTTGACCTTGTTATGCTTGCCCTGTGACACACCCCTGATCTATTGTTAAATTTTTCAAGACCTTTTTGTAGACTCCATATCCCAATGGCTTAACCCTCTCTCACTCTATCTACCATTGCTTGAAAACCTACCCAACCAACCAACCAAACAAACAAACCCTAAACCTAATAACTAGCCTAAAATCAAACCCTAAAATATATCAAGTTCACATCCTTTACACAAGTATAAAGACAACCCTCTCTGAGTCCAAGAAGGCTAGGTCCTAGGACTCCAAAGATTGGTTTGATGTTACCCCTATGCATTTGGTCTTGCCAATCTAACAAATTACAGGAACCTAACATAATGGCGATCACGGTGGGACTCTGAGTAAGTAACAAGCTTAGACATCCTTAAAGAATTCAGAATACACTTGTCAAAAAGTATACACTGACTCATCGCCTTAACATAATGGTGATCACAGTGGGACCCTGAGTCAGTAGCATCCTAAGTATACCCTAAATAATCTCAAATCCATGTCAAACTTAGAAAATCAAGTGTTAGCCAAGAGTACTATCTAATTGATTCACCATACTAGCAACATGATGTCTCAACTAGAGAAAGCTCACTGAAATCTTAGTGTTACACAATAAACTTAGAAAACCCAAGACATCTATAGATTGGTTTTTGAATTGTTTACGGTGGACAATGAGCCAACCCACAAAGCATTAAACCTCATCCACCTGGCGACTCCACTAGCCTCCAATAGGCCTACTAACTTCACTAGTTCTCTTAGACTCCCCTGGGAATGCACTAATCAGTCATAATAGTCTAAAACCCAGTCACTCATTGTGTGAGTTTAGTATTCTTGCAGATAGGTATGTTTTCAAGACACTCCTAAACTTTCAGCCTCTCTGCATTATTAAGTTTGAAATCTGGCTTCATAAGGGATTAGTACCAGATCTCACCCTGACCCAAACCCTCCTACCATAGTTGATGGCCCATAAAATATTTTGTGGAAAACTTCTAGGATTGAAGATTCAACTACTGTTAGGACCATTCACAAAGAAATTTTTGTCCCTGAAAACCTCACAGCCTTGCAAGATCCCCAATTTCACTTATACCACCGAGAAAACCTTTTTAGAACTAAGTCTCAGAGTGGGATGGATTAGACAGACCTTGAGCCCATAGATTTGCAGCAGAGTCCTAGTAGAGAAGCCTCTGCTTCCACTCCTCCTGATTTTCAACTTCTCCAAAACTTTGGCTCCTTCCATTCCAAATTTTCTCAATCTTAGTTTGCTGGTCTGAGTACATTTGCCACTCCCATTCACACATCCACTGTGCAAACCACTCCATTTCATCCTCCACCTCTTCTCACAAACCAACCTCCCACAAACCCTCCTTAGGTTCATTTACCACCAATCACGGAAGCATGGTTTTCCCCATTGGTTCTACCCCAACCTTTATTTCCCATGCCTCAAGACTACCAATCCAAAATCCCTCGCTTTACTGGAGCTGACTCTACCACTGCCCAACAACATGTAGATAGGATGAATGATGCTTTTGACTATTAGGAGATAGAAGAGGAGACCATAAAAATGAGGATGTTTTCCCAAAGCTTAGGAGGAGAAGCAAAGAAATGTTTCAAAAACTTAACTCCTAACAACATACATGATCTCCCTTCCCTCTATAAAACATTCATAAACAAGTGGGAGATTAAGAAAAACCCTCTCCAAATCCTCTCAGAGTATAAAAACCTTAAGAGAAATGTCGAGGAAAGTGTCCAAGACTACTGCACTAGGTTCAATAGTGTATACAATGCACTCCCACCTCACATGAAACCCCCACAAGGCCTAGCCTTAGTAAAATTTCCAGAGGGTTTTGATCTAGACGTGGCCTACCAATTGAGAGAAAGAGATCCCCTAACTTTAGAAGACATGCAAAGGGGAGTTGTGAGTGTAGATGCCAATCTAATTGAAAAAAGGGCTAGGATGAGGTCATAAAAGAAGGTCACATACAAAGATGAAACCATGGCCTCCACCTCAGATGCCAAAATTGATAATCTAGTGAGGGTAATGGAAAGAATGATGGAGAGGATCAACTTGAATGAGAGAGAACCTCCTAGGGAAAACCAATAAAATCCCCAAAACATAAATAGGAACCAAAACTTCAAAAGAGACCCTCCCCAAAATAGAAAAAGAGACAATGACCAACAAATCAGGCCTCCTTTCCAAGACAACTATGTAGATGAAGAGGAAAGAGAGACTGAACAACCGGAAGAAAATAATGTAAATCTGATAGGTTCTGACAACAAGGGTGATGTTTTTCTCACATAAGAAGAACAGGGGTTCTTTTCCTCAAACCAAACTGATAGAACATATGAGGATTCTAAAGAGTACAAATTGGGGTTTGAAAATGCCATAATGGAGTTCCATGGACAATATTACCTTAGGAGTAACAAAACTCAAGATGCCTCCAAAAAGAAAAAAATTAGAAACTGTTTTTAGAAAGACCCCTAAAAACATCCTTAAGAAAACAGCAGAAAACACCACCATAATGGCTAAGAAATCTGATCAAAACAAAGACAAAACTAGCCAACAAAATGGTGACCCAAGCTGCCCTAGTACATCAACTAGTGGCCCTGGAAAAAATGCTCTAAATGACAGTCCTAATAAAACTCAGCAAACCAAAATTGCTGAAAGGACTATGTGTGACAAAACTGATGTAAATATACCAAAAACACTAGCACCTTTCAGTTTTGAGGGAGAGATTGCCAAGATCAAAATAAACATACCTCTTGCTAAACTAGTAACTCAGGATGTATATAGGTCTCAATTTTTGAAAGCTTTGAACATAGGAAATGACACCAACACTCTGAACCCAACTGATGATAAACTAGAGCTGTTGTTTGGACCTGAGGTAGAGGGAAAATATCAAGGAGTTTTCCCTCCATTCTACATTAGCTTAAACATTCATGACAAAATCTTGCATAATGCTATGCTAGACTCTAGTGCCTCACACAATCTCATGCCCAAGGTGGTGATGGAGAGATTAGGCCTCGAAATTTCCAAACCTTACAAAGACTTGTACTCTTTCGATTCAAGCAGAGACAAATGTTTGGGTCTGATCAAAGATTTGTGTGTCAATCTGGCACAAATACCTGCTAAAAGCCTAGTCATGGACATTGTAGTGGATGACATTCCCCCCAAGTATGGCATGCTTCTATCTAGATCATGGGGACCCAAACTCCAAGGAAACCTCCAAATGGACATGTCCTATGCTACCATCCCGGTCTTTAACCAAACAAGGAGATTGTACTGGGAATCTCACATGAAATATATGGTTAGCAGCCAAGATAGGCCCAATAACACTCATCTTTATTCTATCCATTCAGACCTTGACTCTTTTATCTTGTATAATGAAGATGACATTGATGAACAAGTAAATGAAAATGAGAAAGATCTAGGCCTACCACAACAATCAAACCAAAAACCGAATGAAGAACTTGACAGCCAAAACTGTAGCAGCCCCAAACAACACAATAATGGCAAAGTTGAACTTGAAACACTTTGGAACATAAGCTTTGATGGCTCTTGTGGCAAAGCTGGTTCGCAAGCTGGTGTTTGGATACATAACACCAATGAAGGCCACTCCTACAAACCTTTTTTTCAATGCACTAACAATATTGCAGAGTATGAGGCTCTTCTCCTTGGTTTACATTTTCTAAAGGACATAAGAGCCAAGAAAATTTATGTTCAAGGAGATTATGAACTAATCATTAGACAAATCAAGGGAGAATATTCTACCAAGAATCCTAGGCTAAGAGAGTACAGGAATGCTGCCTTGGACCTCCTGAAATTTTTTGAGAAGTTTGAACTTACCTCCATCCCTAGAGCTCAAAATAGCCTTACCAATGAACTTACCTTTGCTTCCAGCACTTGCCAAATACCGCATGCCAATGAACAATACACTGTCAAAGTCAAAAACAGACCTACAGTACTTGACAACATAGATTATTGGAAAGTGTTTAAAGGTGATAAACAAATTGATGATTTTCTGCAATTTAAGACTGAATTTTCAATACCAAAACTAAGTTTATAGCATGAACAAGGTTGCCCACATGAAGAGTAAACACCAAAAACATAACCATTTCCTTCTGCTGATGTAAATCTATTAGAACACTTTTATGAGGTAGAATTTTCTAGGGACCCGGATCAAAAAGACCTTGAGGTTCTACAATGCAAACATGACTCATTACCAAGAAGTCTTACACCCTTAAAATAGTTGTTTGACTTAAATGATGTTGCTTGGAAGCCAAAAATGAAAACCATTGAAACTGATGTGGAAGAATGCAACATAGGCAGCATAGAAGAACCCAAAATGATCATGTTGTCCAAAACTCTCCCTCCTCACATAAAACAGAAATATATAGAGTTGTTCAAAGAGTTTAAATATGTTTTTGCATGGGATTATGAGGACCTAAATTCCTATGAAACAAGCATTATTCAACATAAGATTCCTCTCAAGGAAAATTAGAAACAATTCAAGAAAAAATTAAAAAGAATAAACCCTGTCCTAGTGCCTCTAATTGAGAAAGAGATTAAAAATATGTATGATGTTGGGATCATAGTCCTACTTAGGTACCCAAAATGAGTTTCTAACCTTGTGTCAGTAAGAAATAAAACAGGGGAGATTAGGCTATGCATAGACTTTAGAAACTTGAACAAAGCCTCCCTGAAGGAAAACTACCCTTTACCCAAAATGGATCATATACTGCAAAGGGTGGTAGGTTCTAAAAGGATATCATTGTTTGATGGCTTCTCAAGTTACAATCAAGTATTAGTACTTCCAAGTGATCAACACAAAACCGCTTTCACAACACCTTGGGGCACATTCATGTATGTAAAAATGCCATTTGGGTTGATGAATGTGAGGGCTAATTTTCTAAGAGCCATGGACATAGATTTTTCTGAAGACATAGGTTACTTCATAGTAATATACCTTGATGACATCACTATCTATTCTAAAACTGATGAGGAACACCTGGTTCATTTGAGAAAGGTCTTTGAGAAGTGTAGGAAGTATGGCCTATCTTTGAATCCTAAGAAAACAATGTTTGGTCTTCAAGAAGGAAAACTCTTAGGCCACATCATTTCCGAAGAAGGAATAAAGATAGACCCCAAAAGGATTGAAGGTATATTACAAGTCAACCACCCTAGAAACATTAAAGAGCTGCAATCTTTCATTGGAAAGATCAACTTCCTAAGAAGGTTCATACCAAACCTTGCTGAACTCCTAAGAAACATCACAAACATGTTGAAAAGAGGAGTAGGAGTCAAGTGGACCATGGAAGCCAAAAAATCCTTTGAACTGGTAAAACAACCACTCACCCATACCCCAGTTCTAATCAGCCCCAACTTTACCAAGGATTTATTCATTTTCTCCTTTGCATCAGAACACACTATTGCTGTAGTATTGCTTCAAAATAATATGATGGGACGAGAATAGCCAATATTTTTCTTCAGAAAAGCATTGAGGGATGCACCTCTAAAATATAATATCATGGAGAAACAAGCCTTTGCCTTGATCAAAACATTGAAAGACTTTAGAGTTTATATTTTGCATTCCCATGTCATAGCTTTTGTTCCACATACAGTTGTTAAAGACATTCTAAATTAGGACCCTGATGGTAAAAGGGGTAAGTGGATTGCTATCATCTTAGAATATGATTTAGAAATCAAACCCACTAAACTGATTAAAGGACAAGGAATTTCCAAACTCATGGCTGAAGCAAATTTTTGAGCACTAGACTTGAATATGATTGATGCATTAGAGGAACAAGAGGAGTTCCCAACTCCACCCATTGAAGAATTGTTTTTGAATTCATCTTGGTATGATGATATTTTATATGTGCTTTTTTATCTTAATGCTCCTCCTACTTTATCCAAAAGAAAAGCTAGATTCTTGAAACAAAAGGCTTTAAATTTCTGCATTCTAGATAGAGCTTTGTATGGGAAAAATTCGGTTGGCATCTTGCATAAATGTTTGCTTGAAGATGATGCAGATATAATTATGCATGAGTTTCATGAAGGAGAGTGTGGAGGTCATCTCTACTGGAAAACCACAGGCAAAAAAATCCTTAGAGCTGGTTACTATTGGCCCACTCTTTTCCTTGACATACACAAGCTGGTTGCAACTTTCCATAAATGCCAAATCTTTGATGGCAAGAAAAAACTACTTCCCTTGACCTTGCATCCTATCAGTGTTGAAACTCCTTTTCAACAATGGGGTTTAGATTTCATTGGTGAAATCCACCCTGCCTCATCTACCCAACACAAGTGGATTCTCACTCCTACTGATTATTTCACCAAATGGATATAAGCCATCCCTTCAAGGAATGCCACTGACTTGGTCATCATAAAATTCCTTGAAACCAACATCTTATCCAGATTTGGCTATCCCAAAAATATCATCACCGATAATGCTGCTGCATTTAAGTCCAAGAGAATGGTGGAATTTTGCTACAAGTACCACATCACACTAGGGCACTCTACCACTTATTACCCTCAAGGTAATGGGTTGACTAAGTCCTCTAACAAGAGTTTGGTGAACATCATCAAGAAGCTGCTGGAAGAGAACAAAAAATCATGGCATAGCAAACTTATGCATGCATTATGGGCTGATAGACTAACAACCAAGAAATCAATCAATATGTCTCCCTATCAGCTAGTGTATTGCATGGATGCAGTTTTCCCAACATCCTTGGGAGTTCCAGTTATGAAGCTTCTTCAAGAGGTACAATAAGAAGAAAATGGCATGCAAAGGAGGTTGAACCAAACCATTCATTTGCAGTAGTCAAGGGAGGAATTTTACAATAGAACATAAGCAGTGCAAGAGAACATCAAGAAGATCTTTGACAAAAGAACCAAGGAAAATGATTTCCAGATTGGAGACAAAGTTCTGAAATGGGATTCAAGGAGAGAGGACAAAGGCAAGCATGGAAAATTTGAAAATTTGTGGAAGGGTCCTTACATCATTCATTCAATTAGAGGTAATAATGCTTTATTTTTACAAGAGCTGGATGGAGTAGAGTTAATGGGAGGTCCTGTCAATGGCAGGATGCTCAAGCACTATTTTGTCAAAATTCCTAGTTTTAAGATTTCATTCATTGTACATAACATAGCTTGATGTAAAATCAGAAAAGAAAAAACACAAAAACAGAGAAAAGAAGAAAAATAGGGAAGGAAAAAGAACAGGTACAACCCCATACCCAAAAAGGGTATTGCTGAAAGTGTGCAAGCCTAAATGCCACTACTAGTTGAAAAGGAAGAATCTTGTTCAAGTCATCTAGCCTAATCATGGTTGAACATGTGTTGAATTTCTGCTGATAGGTTAGTGAAAGAAGACTTGTCAAATCATTTAAGCTTGACTTGTCAGTAGATTAGATTAGGAAATATTGTTGGTTCCCAAAGCATAAACCTGAACCAAGAGAAAAAGAGGGATGCCTAACAAATTCTAAATCACAACCCTCATGTTTTCTAAATTTTGATTGTACAAAAATGATTTCTGTGTGCAGCTTGTCCAAATACCATAGCCCATGGAAAATCAAATTGCTCAATCCTAGTTTGATCATGTTTCAATTTCATGCCAGTAGGTTAGAGAATAAAGTTTGTCAAACAGCGTAATCTTGACAAATGAGTAAACTAGGTAGAGAATGAGAGAGTTCATTAGCCTAATCTGAAATCTTGGAAGTGATAAGAGTACAAGTAGATAGTTTTTAATACTTTCAAAAGAAAATAATGTCAAGGGTTTTCCAGTCCAAGTGCACCCAAAAAAGAAAAAATGTTAGGCGAAGTAGGATGGGTAGGTAGAACTGAGATTGAAGCAATCATGTTTTCAGATTTTATGAGATCATAGCTTCAAGAGAACATCAACAAACAAAGGAAGAAGGATATGCAAAGTGCAAGTAAGGCACTGGACTTTAAAACTCAAAGATTTGAACTCTGAGGTCCTGGACACCTCCTGAAAAGGAGCTTCCCTCCCCAAGTGGAGCCATTATTAGTCATCAATAATTTTTACTATTTGTAGATGACTAATAATTGGTTCTAGATTTCTAAAAACAAGATTCCCTAAATATTGTGAGCTTTAGAAATCTCACTGCCTTCATTACCCTTATGGAAAAATTTTCACTATTCTACCATTTATCCTTTTCATGCTTACCCTACCACTCCTAAAAGAATCCTTATGGACTTTTACCACTCATCTCCATCCCTGTTTCCTACCTATGACCTCATCACTTTGTTTTTCCCTTGCCCATAATACCACTTTACAACTAGGGTTACTTATGGCCTTTCCCTTCCCATGTTCACCAGGTTGCTCAAGCATTGATGGTCTCCAAACTATCTCTGTAGGCTCTTTAGATAAATCAAGTACATTGGATTTTGGATCTTCAATACACCATTTTGTCAAATACTATGTTTTTACACTTGAAGCCTCCAAGCCAATTTTCAGTCAAAGTCAGGTCAAAGGACCCTCCCACTAGGTCATTAGGGTTTCACAGGTTGTAAGGTCATCATTGATGTTTTAAGCACTGTTTTTCCTATGCTAGAAGCTGGCTCAGATGTAATAGAAGATCAACATATGGTTATCTAATAAAGATCAGAAAATCTCCAAAGAGGACTACCTTATCAAGTTCAATTTCTGCAAAAGGTAAATGTGAACTTTTACACTTCTGCAGGAGTGTTAAAATGACTATCAGAAAAAATTTGGTAAGGTAAGAGGGCTGCTCATCAATAAAGACATTCACAACAAGGAGAGGGGAAGCAATTTTGGTTTCAAGGAAAACTAAGGTTTTGAGCTTGATGGCCCAACAAGTGCCAAACAGTGAAACAAATGGAATAAATGACCGTGGAGGAGGTACACCAAGAATCCAAACATGAAGAGAAGTTTTTCAGAAATTATTAATAAAAAGTGGAAAAAGTTGAGGTGAACTGGACAGAAATGAATGAACTTGAAAGGGCTATAGATAACTTAGAAGACAACACTAATAATTGTCCTCAAACACTCCAAACACCTAGGGTTTTGGGAAAATGGCTAAATAAGGTGAAAGGCATGGTTTGAAACTCCGTGATGACAACAGAGAAGAATTCTGAAGATACCACTGTGATCAGATCTCAGAATTGAGAAAAATGAGTTTGCCATGCCTAGATTAGCAAAGTGTAGGTTAAAAATACATGATGCGAGCAAAGAAGGGGTTTTTAAAAGTGATGCCTTGTGTTTGAGCTCCTAAGGTTGTCAAAGGTAAGTTTAGCATGCTTCAAAGATCAAAAGGAAGAGCCACTTAAATGTTTTCATGACACCTGTTGAGTGAAGGTGTTAATGGACATAAATAAGCTAATGAAAGTCAACTTTTTGACTCAAGAGAAACCTCACAGAGAAAGGAGGTAAAGAGTATCAGTGAGCAAGGTTTAAATTATCATTTCAGGCACCTGCAAATCAGAAGTGGCCAAAGAAGGTATAGGGCATTATTTTGAATTCATAGTGCATGTCAAAGGAGGGCTTTGAAGGTGTTGCCTTGTGTTTAAAATCCCAAAGGTGTTTTAATAATATTTTTATGCTTCAAGGATAAACAAGAGGGTCAAAATTCATCACTGCAGACACCTATAGAGAAAAAAGTGTAAAAGGGTGAGTAAGACAAGGTAAGAAAGACAAGTGGAATATTGTGATGAAAAAACACAGGAAACTTTGAAGAATACTACTATGTGCAACCCTCCAAATAAAACATAAAATGAGCATGTAAACTCTCAAGGACCAAAAGGAAAAGTCTCTTAAAGTTTTTCATGTCACCTGCAAGAAAAAGTCAAAGGAATATTAGTGAGAAAGGAGAAAAGAGAATTGACCTTGAAAAACATTAGAAAAGTGGGTATCATGATTAAATCAAAGTTAAAAGGCTATAAAAACACATCTAACACTTCTCCTAACTCATTATTCACTTGAAAAAAGTTGGAAAAGTCTAGGAGAGAAAATTGTATTTTTTCTTAGTCAAATTCGAGCAAGTTTACCTGGCACTGCGCGTTCAGGTCGGCAATGCGTGCGTGGAGTCAAGCATTGTGCCCCTGAAAAAACCTCTGTGAAATTTTCTTCAGCACTGCGCACCTGGAGGTAGGCATTTTGCGCCTGGAAATGCACTGCGTGTTTTCCCGACAGACCCGACAACCCAGTAGAAATCCTTTGGCGCTGCGCGCCTGGCACAACACGTTGCGCATTTTCCCGACCCGACACCTTGTTCACCTGGGTGCTGCGTGATTGGCCAGGAGGGCCTCCTACACCCTACAGACCCTAAATTCAACTCAAATCACTCTGCGGCTTCCTCCAAGGACCTCCAAATAAATGTTGAGGGGTAAGTACACTTCATCAAGCCCTTCTTCTAGCATGTGTGGTGATTTATGATTAAGGGAATTTGAAGACCTGGGGGGGAAACCTAATTTTCATGTTAAAAACACCATTGTTTAAGACACTCCTCCATCTTCTTACTAAGAACACACATAGGTTTTCCTTGTTGAAATATTGCTCGTTCATCTAGGGTTGTGCCTTCACCCTCTCCATTCACTCATAAACTCTGGCCCTTACACCAGAAGCAGATTGAAAATCCATTGCCTTCATTCATATCCATTTGCCATCAGTGCAAGGTGTCAAAAAAAAGATTTAAACAAATCAGCAAGGGTGTTCATTGGGTTTTGCCTCTCCCTCACAGTCATATGCCTTTACCCTCACTCATTCATCCCTCCACTTGCAAAAATTCCTTTTTCATCACCCCTCCATTACCCTCTTCCATATCAGTTTCATAAGCAAAGCTAGGGTTTCAAAAGCAATAGTGATCAAAATGTCAAGGGAAGGTGACAGTGGTAGTGGTGAGGAAGGCCAAGTGCCAAGGAGGCATCAACACAAAGGCGGGAGGATCAACATGTTTGAACCACTAAACATAATGGAGCTAAATGCATCTCCCTTAGTCTCCTGCTTCCAAAATGTAGGTTGTTATGAATTTTGTGAGAAACTACAGCAAGTGCAGAATCACCCCGAGCTGACTAGGCTCTTCATACTTAACCTTCATGAGAAACAAGTCAACCCTACAAGGGTAAAATTTGAGCTGTCTTCATATGCCATTGCTTTTGCCACTAGGATACCTAGTGTGGGTGAAAAATGGTTGAAGCAGGCCAATTTAGACATGAGCTACTATCAGCCATTCCTTAAACCCTGATACAAAGACTACAATAAATAAATATTTCCTTTCTCACACTTTCTTGAGAGGTATGCTCCCATGATGAGGGTCATTATGAAATATTTCACATGTGAAGGAATATTCTCAAGGCTTTATTCCTATCACATCAGGCTTCTCATGCACTTTACTAGGGTTAAGATGCTCCATCTACCCTACTACCTATACAGGAGTATTAACAAGATGTATTATATTGTAAAGAAGAGAGATTTCCCTCACCAGATGAAAATCTTATTTCATCACTCTTTGATCAAAATGGTTGTGATGCATCAATTGCAGCAAAAGGGTTTTCCGTGGGATTTTTTCATTTCCCATGAAGTGTTCACCAATCCACAAGCCCATACTTAGCAAAACATGCCTTCATCATCTCATCCTCCTGTCCTTACTCCTCGATCATCTCCTGCTAAGCATGTTTCACCATCTACACATATCTCTTCACCTAAGGACAACCCTCCTTCATCACTCTCTCACAATGCATCAGACAATGAAGGAAGTGACAATGAGCAGTCAGCTGAAAATGAGGGAGAAGATAACGATGAATCAAGAAAAAATGAAGAAGAAAGCAAAGAAGAGGAGGTCAGTGAAGAAAAAGTCAAAGAAGGAGATGATAATGAAGAATCAAACAATGAGGGCAGTGAGGCTAATGATAGCAGTAAAGAGCACAGTGAGGCTCACAGCAATGAGCGAAATAGCAGTAATGTGGAGAAAAATGAAGAGGCAGAGATCAATAATGTGGCAGAAAGCATGGAAACGGAAGGAAATGAGGATGTTGGCAAATATGAGGCACATATCAGTGAGAAAAATAACGAAGAAAAATCAGTCAGTGAATAAAGTAAAGGCAATGCAAAAAACAGTGAAGAGGCAGAAGATAGTGAAGAAAGGGGCAATGATGTCAGCATGGAGGATGTAAATGAATCAGAGAGCATGTAAGCAGAAGGAAATGATGATGATGATGATAGTAGTGGCACCAAAATCCAAAGTGTCAGTGAGGATCATAGTGGTGATGAAGGAAGTGCGAAAACCATTGATGGATCACCTAGCAGTCGAGACGATGTGAATGAGGAAAACATCAGTAAGGAAGAAGGCAGTGAAGAACATGGCAGTGGAACAAATAGCCATGGTGACAGTCAAGACAGTGGGACAAATGGTGATGAAACACCAAATAGTGAGGATGAAGAAACCAATGAAGAAGATGCCCATGAGTAAAAAAAAATGAGGCTCATGGTAGTGATGAAGGCTGATATCAGTGAGGCAGAAGAAGGGTAGTTATCTAGAAGAAGGCCAACAACCATGGGCTTGAGGAAGGCCTTAGCCAAGGAGAAGGAGCAAGAAACAACATTGGCAGAGCATCTCACTCCAAGTGAGTTGCTTGCCATGGAGATAGAGTATGATAAGGAACCTTGGTTAGAAGGGGCTAATACATACTTGGAAGATCAGTTTGAGAAGACACAAAGAGACCTTGGCCTTTAGAAGAAGATGGCCAAGCACTATACCTTAAGATATCAAATTGCAAGGGCCAAGCTCAAAAGAGCCCTTGCTAAAATTCAAGCTCTCAAGGAGGCCACAGGCAAGTAAATCCTTGAAATCCTTGTTGATGCCTCGATATAGGCATCCCAAACCCCATGAGGAAGATAATTTCAAATTTTGGCAAGTTTTTGATAATTTTGATTCTTCATTTTTTTGGATGGCCAAGGGAAGTTGCGCTCTTTTTTGGGGCTATTTATTGAGGATTGGTTTGCATTTTTGGGTTCCTCTTGAAAATTACATCACACACACCAAATTTCAGATCATTTGGAGTAGGTTTGGTCCTCCAAAAGGGTCAAAACCATGAAAACAACCACCTTTCTGCCCAATTTTCAAGGCTGGCGATGCGTCCTTAGCAGCGTTGGGATATTTGGTTTTTGAATAGGTAAATTACGTCTAATGAGTAAACCAAGGGTAGTTTTGGAAATTTAACTCGACAATCTTTCCAACAAGCTATCACGGAGCTCATTCCGACATCGGGAAGGCTTTCAAAACTTAGCTGCAAGGTGACCAATTTTTCCAGTGTAGGCGCTGCGCCCTTGGACCTCACTGTTGTGCCCTTGCCTGCAAAGTCAACAAAAGACACAAATTTATTGAAAATAGATATTTTTGGTTTTTTGTGAAAATCACTCCAAATTTAGGTGTTAGAAGTTATTTTTCATTTATTGCATTATATATTTTGTGCCTTGGGCCTTGCATGGTCTTAATGGACAAAATTAGCATTTATGATGTATTTATGACATTTTGGGAACCCTAGTTATAGTTTTGGTCCTTCTTTCTAGTTAAATACTGCATTGAGGCCTCATTGTAGATGTTGGATTATTATTAAGAGTAATACATAGACTTTGAGATTGGAGAGAAATCAGCTTTGATTTCTATGGATGGATTGACATGCTTGACAATGGAGAAGGCTCACTTGCAGGAATCATGAGCATAGTTAATGGTGATGTGTTCCTTATTTAGTTCTTTTTTTCTTATGTTATCATTTTGTTCCATCTTTCTATTGCAATAGGAAAAAAGTTTTAGGCTAAGAAATGTTGTTTAGAGGCACCATAGCTATGTTTGTTCTTTACTGCTTCTATGTTCTCCTCTGCTAGGTCAGTTTAGAGAATTCTTAGTTGCTCTCTAAACCCATTCATGCTTGTTTATCTTAAAGATGATTTGATAAGGTAAATTTCAAAGTAGTTTTATGGTTAGCCCCGCTCTTTTCTATTGCTTAAACATTGTTTCTAAGGTCTTTTACTTCGAAGTATTGCTGATTAGGTTTAGCTAAATATTTCTATGATTCACCATGCCCTTTTTCTCATCTTAAAAAATTTCTTTGGAGTTCTTTATAGCTTCATTAGTAAAGTTAGGAGTTGGGATTTGATGCATTATTTTATGGGTTTGGAGGTGTGGCAGAAATAGGGAGTTATATTCCTTGGGTAGAGGAAGTATACATTTGATATCCCAAAGAGATTTAGGAGGGAGGACTGCAGACCCATGGCTATGCCTCTAGTGACCAATTCGAAGAAAATTGAGACTTCCATATTAGAGGAAGTGGACCCTACCTTCTAAAAATACTTAATTGGATATCTCATGTATTTGGTCAACACCAGACCAGATATTTGTTTTGAAATTAACACATTCATTCAATTCATGGTAGATCCTAAGCGATTTCACTAGGTAGTTTCAAAACATTTGTTGAGATATCTTCAGGGAAAATTCAAGTATGGGTTGAGTTATATTAAGAAGGATGGAGTGAAGCTGGAGGGGTACACCGATGAAACTTTGGTAGCTAGTATAACTTATAAAAGAAGCATGTACAAGTGTTGTTTTAGTATAGGATCATGAGTAGTTTCATGGTTCAACATGGAACATAGATCAATTTTGTTGAGTTTTACCGAGGTCAAATACCTAACTACGATCTTGGAAAATTGTGAGGCCATGTTTCTTCAGAAGCTCCTCATGGGGTTGCTTGATTAGGATTTGGAGAGAATTATCATTCATTGTGAAAATTAGAGGTGCATCAATATCTATTAGAGTCTATTTTTTCATGACACATCGAAAAAAATCTATATCAGGTACCACATCATCAAAGATCGTGTGTAAAGGGACTGTGAAGTTAAAATACATACCTACATATGACCATATAGCAGACATCTTGACCAAGGCCTTGATGAAAGGAAATTTTGTATTATTTAGTCATAAGTTGGGTGTTGTGAATAAAACCTTCCTCGCTAAGAAGGATTGTTGAAACCATAGGGGCTTCACTCAATGAACCTATAACATATCACGTGCAATCATAGCATATTAAAAAAATACCCTTAATTTGAGAACATATTGGAAAATACCATTAAAAATCACATTATTTAACCCCCTCCCAATATAAACACAATACACCTTCCCAATTTAAAAATCCCCTACTTTCACTACATATTGTAGATATCCATTTTTTCATTAACATTTTTTATACCCCTTTATATTTTTTCATTAACTTTGAGCTCCATTTTTTATACTTTCCACTATAAAAACCTTTTACCTCCTATATATCCCCCAATATATAATGTCATTTTTTCCTCATTATATATCCTCCAATATGAACCCATGTGGTATGGTATTTCTCCCGCAGTGAAGCCCCTATGGTTGAAACAATAGGTTGGAAGGTGAAAATTGATTGGTGTTGTGCCATGGCATGCAGTCAATAACCTAAATTCACTTCTACAGTGAAATTTAAATTTTAATAAGTTTGAACCTTAGGCTAAAGTCAATAATTTAATTATTGAATTTACTTGCGAACATTTTATAAAGTGAAAAATGTCAATGACATATTAAGTTCTGACCATTGATCTCAAGAGTGGAGAAGCTATATCATCCCTCCATTTCTTTGGAGATTAGGTCAACCACTATATGAAGAAGACACCAAGTAGTTGAGAGGGCATTCAATTTGGCACAAGATTGATTGGGAATTCATCTAACAATCATAGGGTCAAACTAACAAAAAAAGAGGAATGATGAACAGGCTGACTTCAGGATTATCTAATTGGGTAGAAATATAAATTCATATAGCCATGAATTTGTAGGGTAGAAAAAGGAAAATTATTTGGGTCGTACAATTGTTTATCTAGGTTGCATGAGCTTTTTTGGGAAAGGTTGTACATGGAAAAGACTAAGTTTTTTTCTGCTATAATTTTCTATGAAAGCTCCCTTGTTGTAATCACCATTTTCTGAAGCTCAATAAATCCCATGTTTGTTGGTTTTACCCACATTGGGGTTTCCAAGGTAAAACTATGTCATATTGTTTATGTGTTTAGTTTCATTGTTTATTTTTCTTTTGCTATGCATGTTAAGTTAGGAACCGATTGTGTTTGGTGTATAAAAAAAATATCTAAATTTTATTTTCTGTTCTAAGCATATTTTATTTAGCATTATATCTAAATATAGGATCAAAATAAACTAACAAAGAAATCCATTTGTTACACTAAACTATAATTATTTTTTGAATATTTACTAGAATCCATTATCAATCAAATTTGAGGTAGTTGTTTGGCTTAGAAAGAATACCAATTATTTTATATCCCCACCAATCCTTCCATCCTGTGATAAAATTATACCTTCAATGAGTGAGTTTCCTTCCTTAGACAAACCATTTTCATACACAAAGGATTTATTATCATTTATGACCCCTCTAGTGGCCAAAGAAAAAAAAGTGTCCTTCAGGAAACGTATGTGACTAATATCACCATTTGAGAATATAAGAATGTCATGTACAAATATTAAGTGTGAGACAAAAATGTTCTTGTGATTTGCATCAATGAGTATGTTGAGCCCTTTGGCTACAAGTAAGAAGAGTAGGGGGAAGAGGAAATCATTAATGAACGCCCATTTCAGGATTGGGAAAGGAAGATGAATCCACATTTATCAATAAGGCTAGGGAGGAGGAGCTTATGATGTTGAGCATCTAAGAGATAAAGGGGTGACAGAAACCCAAATACAACATAATAAGTCTAAGGCAAATCCAACTAACCTATCAAAGGCTTTTGACAGGTCCACTTTATAAATCACTACTCTCTAATGATTGATGTGAATATAGTTAAAACCTTCTTGGGATAGGCCTATAACCTCATGGATTTAACGACCATCTAGAAAATTGATTGTTCATGTGAAATATGCTTAAAGAGAATGGTTTTTGGGAAGAGGAAATGATTTTCAAAATGATTGTATTGATGAAATTGTAAAGGGAAATACACCTGAAGAGATCAAAAGAGGTTGGATTATCAACTTTTGGAATACGATCTATGAATTTGGTATTAAAGAGAATATTATCTTACTTGAGATTATAGAGAACTCAATGACCCTTAACAAAAACACGTTGATGAAATCATAGCATTCAATATAGAATTCAATGGGGAGGCCATATGGTCTGAGGAATTTTCATTTTGGGAACTCTAGAGGAATATTTCCAATTTGGTTTTGAAACCTCTTATATCATTAGCTATGTCATGGAAGGATGTAGCCTTGGAGCCATCATACTTTTAAATTACCGGACAATGTTAATTTATTTTCTATGATTTGAAATTTAATGGAAATATTTTGTGTTTTCATCTCCTACATGCAACCAGAGAGACCTTGTTTTCATTCTCCACTACTTTTCCCTATCCAAAATATTCTTCTACTATAATCATCTAGGACTTTTATGATATCTTCATTATCCTTTGGGAGGGAGCCTAGAGCATAAACATCAAAATATTCTCTCAATGTCGATTCCATGTCCATCAGAGTCATGTTATTAGTTTCCCTTTTTTTTTGGCCTAAGATATGATGTCTACCTTTGGTATCTTTATATTTTTTTGAAATTATATAGGGAGAGACTCTCTCAAATTTGGGTTGAAAGGGAAGGCCTTTTTCACTTCTTCAATAATGGAAGGATATTCAAGCCAACGTTTATTTAGCTTGAAAGACATCAAGGATTTAGGGGAGGAAGATTCTAGATTAAGGATGATAAGCTAGTGATCTAAGTCATATTCAATTTATGAACAGTGGTAGAGATAAAAATTTAGATCTAAAAAATATTTGGAGATGAGGAAATTATCCAATATTTTCGTGATGAGACCCTCCCTTGATATATTTATGTTCCACGTTGGAACCATATTTTGGGGTATGGTGTTAATGAGACCTTCTTGATCCATTTTTTCTACCAAAACTTGGAGAGAGGTCCGGGGTGTGCATAGAGCGCCAAATTTTGAATACCCCTAAAGTGAAGTTTAGTGTCCCTCCAACGATGATCTTTCCCAATTAAAATAGAGGTTTTCATAGAGTGTTGAGCCATAAATCATTTTTATCAACATATGGACCATACATATTTAAAAAAATGAAGGATATATCAAACCTTGTGGAGAAGAGTTTGAAATGCATCCCAGAATGAATAGAGTCAAGCTAAGATGAACTAAAATTAGTTATCTTTATTATCTGGATTTATGCAGGAACGCAACATAATACACATATAACCATAAATACAAAGATGCAGCAAAAATAACACTTCATTTAATTAATATCAAAGAATTGAAATTTTCTTACAGACAGAATGGAAATAAACTAGCTAGGGCACTGGTAGCTTATCTCTGAGAAGAGATGTGGCAGCTACAGGCCTTTGAAATTTTTGTTACAATTAGGCTCGAAGGCCTATATATTATTGAGAAACAATGTAAAACCCTAAAAATCCAAAAACCTAACCCTAGGAGATGAAATGCCAGAATATGGGCCCCGTCGGGGAAAATTGGTACATTAATTTCCCGGGGTCGTAAATTTGGCATAATATCTCTGTTTGAAACACATGATACATTGTTATAAATATCTATGAGAGGCATACAACTATTGACCATGACTGTATATTCTGCAATAGAATCATTGTCAAAAAATCGATGCCCAAAAAATGTCGTTTAGGGCCACAAAATGGCTCCAAAAGAATAGTAAGTTGTGCCAAAACTGAAAAGCTAAAAGAGAAAATGGTTGCGGCCCAAGTGGAATAGGTGGATGGCCACTAATATCCACCTATATCATAAGTCCCCCCTTAGGAATCAATGGTCCCCATCGCGTTGAGTTCCTCCATGAGATGAGGAAAATTCTACTGAACTTGGTCCCTGGTGAACCACTTGCCTTGGTGCTGGAGTTGGCCACCTTTGACAAGCCGATATAGTTGGATATTCTGTTGGTGAGTTTTTTTATTTGCATGTCCATGATACAATATTTGGTTGCCTGATCCATGCAATCTGGGTTTAACATTTTTGGCGTGAGTTGTTATGCAATGTGAGAGGTGTCCAGTAGAGGTGGGAAGTAGGGACGAAGGCAATCCACATTGAATAATGGGTGCAGACCAAGGAATGTTGGAATACTGAGCTCGAAGGAATTTTTCCCTATAGCCTTGGTGATGGTGTATGGCCCATATCGGAGCGGGTGAAGCTTGTGGTGGGGTCTAGTGAGGCGCTCCTTCTGCAAAAGTAGCCACACTTTGTTGCCCACCTCAATGTTGTGTGGCACCTGATGTTGATCATGTCATTTCTTGTACACATATTGGCTATGTCCAATATGTCATGAACCTATTGGCGGATGTGTTGAATGCGCTCGATGAAGCTGTTCGCTTTGTCAGCTTCAGACTGGACATGAGCCGAATCGGCCTGAGTAGCCACAAATGGCATGGCTATGTCAATGGGACATAGTGGCTGGAATCCCAATCCCACCTAATAGGGGTTGTGGCTAGTTTTAGAGAGCCTAGTTATAACTTTGTTGTACATAGGGGAGGTTCTCATCCCATGTGCATGGATATTTTGAATTGTACATGTGAAAAATGTGTACAATCATCTTGTTGACGACCTTCTGTCTGGCCATCATTTTAGAGATGGAAAGTTGTGGACTTGGTGAGCTTGGTCTCTAGCATTAACGAGAGGTTAGACCAAAATGTGATAAGGAACCTACTGTCCCAATCTAAGATGATAGACTGTGGGATTCCAAAGTTCACCCACACTCGTTCAAAGAAGAATTTAGCAGTGGCTTCTGCTATGATATTCTTCTTGTAGGCCACCATAATGGCCATCTTCGAGAATCTGTCGATGACCACGAAAAAATAGTAGTTTCCATGCTTAGTAGAAGGAAGGCCCAACATGTAATCCATGGAGATGGATTCCCAAGGTCGAATAGGGGTAGGTAGAAGAGTATAGAGGCCTTGCTTCTTGATGGTCGGTTTGGAAATGGCGCAAGCAGTGCAGGATCTAATGTACTTTCCAACATCTTGTCGAATGTTCGACTAATAGAAATACTTTTGCAGTAATATCACTGTTTTCTCGAACCCAAAATTCCCAGTGACTTAACTGTAGTGTGCTTCGAATATCATCTTGACACGCTCGCTTAAAGGAACACAAAGGTGTCCAAGGTGACATAAAAATGCATCTTGGAGGTGAAAATTTGGAACTTGTGTACCCCCCAAGAGTGCCTTGTATGTGTGACCAAATTCTGGATCACTCTTGTAGAGAAGCGGCCAATCAGAAGTCTCATGCCCACAAGAGTTGAGAAAGATGGTTAGCGCCACGATTGGTGGTCGACTGAGGCAGTCTGCAACATTATTGGTGCTACCCTTCTTGTACTTTATGTTCAAATGAAACTATTGCAGATATGTGGACCACATTTGATGGTGATTGTTCTGTAACTTCCCTTGTGTCTATATGAAATGCAGGGGTTGGTAGTCCATGTGGATGATTATTTCCTTCCCCAAAATGTAATGCTTCCATTGTCTACAAGCCTGCATAATGGAATACATTTCTTTGTCATAAGTGGGATACTTGCGGACTGTGTCGGACAATATCTCACTGTGATATGCCACTGGATGCCCCTATTGAGTAAGAAATGCCCCAATAGCATAGTCAGAGGCATCCGTATCGATCTCAAATGGTTGTTGCAAGTTTGGTAATGTGAGTACTAGGGTAGAATAGAGGCGATGTTTCAATTCTATGAATGGATTCTGTTGAAATTCCGACCAAAATAATTTTTCTTTCGTTCCTCCCTTGGTGACTTGACTCAAGGGCCAAGTGATATGAGGGAATCCCAACATGAACCTGCAGTAGAAATTAGCAAGACCCAGAAAGCTGCAAAGCTTTGTTAGAGTGCATAGGGCTGGCCAATTCCAAATGACTTAGATCTTGGTTGGATCCACATGCACCCCCCTTTCATCAATAATGTATCCCAGATATTGAACCTCGGTCATGCCAAAAGTGCACTTCTCCAAATTGGCACACAACTTGTGTTGCCGTAGTGTTTGGAGGACTTGTCATATGTGGTGGAGGTGATCTTCCCAAGTCTGGCTGAAGATCAGAATGTCATCCAAGTACACCACTACAAATGAGTTGGTGAATGTCTGTAAGATGTCATCCATCAACCTCATGAAGGTTGCGGGAGCATTTGTCAACCCGAAAGGCATGACCAACCATTAGAAAACGCCCTCCTTGGCTTTGAAGGCAGTCTTCCACACATTGGTGGGTTCAATTGGTACCTGATGATACTCAGACTTCAAATCGATCTTGCTGAAATATTTTACCCCTTTGAGTTGGTCCATAAGGTCATCAATCTGTGGGATCGGGTACATATTCTGGAGAGTGATCTTGTTCAGTGCCCAATAGTTAATTCAAAGTCTCCAAGTCCCATCCTTCTTCTGTACCAACATGATCGGACTCCCACAAGGTGATGAACTCAGCCAGATGTGAAATTTCTATAGAAGCTCCTGAATCTTCCTCTTGATTTTATCATTCTACAGAACTGAGTGCCGATAGATCAGTCCATTGGGTAGTGATGCACCTGGGGTCAGATCAATGGGGTGCTTGACCTGACAGTGCAGAGGAACCCCTATGAATGAGGTGAAGAAGTCCACGTACTCCTCCACAACACTGTCCATTTTTTTTTGTCATGCAGAGGAGCCCTGTCTAGAGGTCGTGGCTATAATCTTATTCTTGCCTTGGGGGCAGATCATCAGGAAAAAAAAAATTCTTGGTTTTGGAAATGAGCTTACTGCATTTTTTTTCAGTAACCAAAGAGATCGCGGTAGGTGTTGGTACTTCTGGTATCGTGTACAACTTATTTCCCAAAGTAACAATAACAACGTGAGGTCGGGACTCATACAAAGCATGTTGCTTCCACAAGTATGGTTTGCCTAATAATACATCACAAACATCAAGAGGATAAATTTCACATAATACCTCATCCGTGAAGGGCTTGATGTTGTAGGGAAGGCAACACTGCTCGCTGACATAGAGATCCCGTCATTGGTGAATCCACCTGATGGTGTATGGATGTGGGTGTGTTGTGGTCAGCAAGTCCAATTGCTTCATGGCATCTACTGAAATGAGGTTCTTTTGTCTCCCATTGTCGAAAATAAACTGTAGCGTGGAACCCTTTACCCACATTTGGGAGTGGAATAGATGCTCCTCCTCCTTTGGATATTCTGGTTCCTCCATATGGATCTTCGCAGTGGTAACAGTGGCGTTGGGATACGCATCAATAATCTGTTTCCCTTTGTCATTTCCCTTTTCAAGTTTCGATTCAGAGTTAGAGCATGCATCTTATTCAGAAGTCCTCATCTCGGCCACCATCGACTTCTTGGCCCGACACTCACTTGTGTAGTAAGTGGAGCTCTTATGGAACTCACACCACTTTCTGGTGTCCTTCTTTGGCTTCGCGGTGTTTTTCTTTGCTTGCGGATTTGGCAGGTTGTCTTGGGCTGCCATGCCTTGGCTTTTTCCTTTGTTCTGCTATTTTGGGGCACCTTTCCCTTGCTTTTGATTCGCAGATCCAAAGTCCCACTTCTTCTATTTGAATTTTTGCTCAATCTTGGCAGCATACAGGTATGCCGTACCAAGTGAGGAGATGTCGAGGAACTCCATTCCCTCCTGAATGTATATGTGCAGACAACTGTGATACTTTAGCACCAAATATTTCTCTGAATATTTGATACCCAAATTTGTGCGCAGGGTATGGAATAGATTCGTCAACTCATGCACATCTTGATCCCTTTGTTGCCGCAACATGGTCCATTGTATGTACTTGTCCTCATAGCTCCCCATAGGATAGTATTTTTCCTTGATGTTGTCTCCGAAAGAATTCCAAGTGGGTACAACTGAGAACAGAGAGGGTTCTGTCTCATCCTTTTTCTCACAGTTGGTTTCCCACTAGTCCTTGACATGGGGGTTAGCTTTGAGGAGTGAAAAAATAATCTTCTCCCAGTCGGAAAAGTCATGAACCGAGAAATAACCTTCTAATAGATTCAACCTTCTCTCTATGGCATCTACATCTATTTGACCCTCAAATATGGGAAGGTCAAAGTTTACTTGTGCCTTACATGGAGTCGTGCCTCCAGAGTGGTTGCTGGATGCAGATGCACCGTCGATGGGAAATTGTTGAAGGATCCATGCAAAGTTATCCATTATCGCGTTTCTTTGTTTTTCGAGGGCCTCCACGAGAAATATTTTGATAGGATCTCTCGCTCCCTCATCTTTATTTTCATCCCCATGGGTAGCCGTCGGGGTTTGTGAGGCTGATCTTGTAAAGGTTCAACCAAATTGAGCCCTAACTCCTTATACCCTGACGTCGTTGGGGACATGCAAAGAAGGATCGAGAAAAAGAAGAGTGCTCTAATACCACTGATCTGGATTTATGCAGGAACACAATAAAATACACATATAACCATAAATACAAAGATACAGTGGAAATAACATTTCATTTCATTAATATCAAAGAGCTGAAATTTTCTTACAAATAGAATGGAAATAAACTAGCTAGGGCACTTGTAGCTTATCTATGAGAAGAGATGTGGTGGTTACAGGCCTGTGAACTCTATGTTACAATGAGGCTCGAAGGCCTATATATGATTTAGAAACAATGGAAAACCCTAAACATCCAAAAATCTAACCCTAGGAGATGAAACGCCAGAATATGTGCCCCATCAGGGTAAATTGGTACATCAATTTCCCGGGGTCGAAACTTTGGCATACTATCTTCGTTTGATGCACATGATACATCATTAGAAATATCTATTCAAGGAATATAAGTGATGATTGAAAATGTATATTTTGGAATAGAATCAAATTTTCCGGAAAATCGATTCCCAAAAAACGTCGTTTAGGGCCTCAAAACGGCTCCGGAAGTTCAGGACCCGAAAAATTTCTAAAATAGTAAGTTGTGCTGAAACTGAAAAACTGAAAGAGACAATGGTGGGGCCCCAAGTGGAATTGCAGGTGGCAACCAATATCCACTTGGATCACTTTACAACTATAAATAAGTACCCGAGGTCTACCAAAGTCACTTACGGTAACAAAGTCTCAATTCGAAAGGGTTTTTAGAATTGAAAGTACATTTCATCCTTCAAACACACTTTCATGTGGAAAAAGTATCTGAGGGATATGAAACCTAAATAATATTTTAATGGCCAATTTTTTTAGGGATTGGATAGTCCCCACAATTAAGAGACACGACTTTCATTAGGAAACCCTTTATGAGATTTTTGTCTCTGAAAGCCCCAAGAATGGAATTGTGTTTTCTATAAAAAATATCTTTGTTTTCATGTTTTTATGTGATGGAGAGAAAATATTTTCAACCCTAATTAGTGGGTTTCAGGAATCTATCTTCATATGATCCAAATCCACAACCTTCATAGAGTAACATGTACTAAAGAAAAATTGTATTAGTAGGGCCAGGGAGTCCAAAAAAGGAGTGGAGGTTGTAATGAGGGGAAGGGGTTAAGGAGTGAAATGTAGGAAAAAAAATCCAGGGAGAAAGGCGAGAGTTGAAAGGGGGAAGGAGGTAAAAAATGAAGTGCTCACAAAACTGACGGAAATTAGTGGGGAGGAGGAATGGAGAGAAATCCTTGTGAAAGAGACTAGGTAGACATTAGGAGGCAAGGGGGTGGTAGGCAATGTTAGTGTTGGTATCTTCATCCCTCCGTCAGTGGTCAAAATCCTCTTGTTGCATTTCATATTAGGTGTCTCACTCGGTCAGCTGCGTTCCATTAGGAGTATGGATCATCTGAAGGTAGTGGCTTGTTGCTCATATCCCTCATGCCCTATACTTGCTGGCCCATTTCTTTTCATTAAGATCATTTGCAGTCACTTTTTGTCTCATATTTTGCAAAGAGTCATTTTTAGGGTTTTAATGTCATTAGGTCTAGGGGTTTCATTAATAAGGTTTTCAAAATGCCCAATAATGGTTAGCAGGCGCATGAGGAGTTTGAAATAAGGTTTCAGTACTAAGAACATCATCATCATATGCTTAATAATGTATTTTTCTTCAAAACTTTGTTTTGAAGAAAAATAGAGTATTTCATCTTTTTATGTATAAATGTAAAGTAATTTTAAGTTTTCTTATTTGTAAATAATTTCACTGGCAACCCTGGTCACCTTTGTCAAGCTCTAGCAAATCCATTCCCTGCAAGGCAAACAGAAAGCACATCATTCAGTTAATCAAAGACAAAATGAAACAAGTTGTTTAAAACAGAGTTTAAAAACGTGTCAAATGTAAAACATTACAGAAGTGGGTTTTTGAAATGGAAAATTAAAAGGTCTTTGGTATAAAATCCATCTCCATGTTCAAAGGCTCATTTGTGTTCCAAGAGGAGAGAGTAAGCAAGGAGAAATCGTGATTGGAGAAAGGGAGCAATTTGAAGGGAAAATTGGCAAGTTTCACTGGCGCGGCACATTTGCTGGGTGGCGTGGCGCATTGGATAGGCGCGATGCATTGGGTCAGCCTCTACAGTGGCAAAAACATATAAGCGCGGCGCATAGGAGTGGCGCGGCGCGTTGGGTTGGTGGCGCGGTGCGTAGGGCCGCAAAGCATTGTTAACCACGATTTCATCAAAACTTCAAGTTTGCTCGATTTCCTTCGGTCTAAGTAAATCAAACAACTTTGTCAATTCCAATGAACCTGTGTCTTATGATGTCTATGAGGATTTAATAAACAAAACTTCAAACCCTATTTGCTTGTTCAAGAAATGCTTCCTTAGGGTTTATAGTTTGGTTTTTTGTGCCTATCACTTCCACTTCCCCACCTTGTTTTCCCTCATCACTGTTCTAGTTTTATCAACCCTTTCCCCATATCCCTAAATTCACTCATTCCCTATCCCAATTCCCATAATCCCATCATAACTACAAAATTCCCAAACCCCCAATGCTATCCCAAAAAGCCTAGAATCTGCCCCTAAAACTCTTTAATTGGAAAATTTCAATTAGCAATATTCCCAACATTCCCCTTACCCTCTCCCTCCATAGCCCCTCACATATTGTCATACATTTGGCAACAAAAACCAAAGACACCAAAACTCCTCATACTCATCTAAAACAACACAGACTTTGGCAAACATGGAGACAGATTCCTCTTATGACCGAGACAGTGACTCTACAACTGAATTGCATGTACTAAGGAGATCTCACAAGAGTGGCATACATGTGAGGGAGGAGCCTACTTCACTTGCTGAGTTGCAGGCCTGTCCTCTAGCTATTTCATGTTTTCAACAGCAGTCTCGTTATCAGTTTTTTGAAATGGTTGCTAGAGTCCACCACCATCATGAGATGGCCAGATTGTTTGTGCTGCATTTACATAATGGCCAAGTCACTCTTGCAGGTGTGACATTCACTTTGACACCTGAGTCTATCTATCTAGCAACCGGTATTCCAAATGTTGGAGAACAATGGAATAAAAGGCAGCAAGTTGACAGGGAACACTATGAGCCATATATCAAGCCCAGTTTTTTGAGACAACTCAGCAGAGTTTTTCCCTTTCAGTTCCTGAAAGATTCATACGCTCCATTGATGAAGCTCATTATCAAATATTTCAGTTGTGAGGGCCAGTTTTCTCACCTCTATGCCTATCATATCAGGTTACTGATGCATTTTACCCGGGTGAGAATGATGAACCTCCCTTACTTCATGTTCCAGAACATTGAGAAGATGACCACCCTAGTGCAAAGGAAAACTCCTGAGCAGCAGTATAACAGTATCTATCACTTTGCACTCATCAAAATTGTGGTTATGCATCAGCTTGGATTGCAGGATATTTCATGGGAGGATTTCATTTCTAATTATTTCTTCACAGCTCCTCAGGTACCTTCAGATGCTTTTCATGAGGCAGGTGAACCTTCATATCAGCAGGAAGGTCATGAGACACAGACTGATAGTGTGCTGGTGTTTGTCACCTATCAGAGGGGCACTAGAGGGTTGTTTGCAACAGCCAAGCGGGTATTATCTCCACCCAGGGTGGAAGGGGTCTCGCTTCCTTCATCAGCGGTACAGTTACAGGACAAGGGTAAGAGGCCAATACATGATGAGGTGCCTTCAAGAGGCTAGGATATAGACTTCATACTCATTGATGATGATTTGGGCTCACCAAGCTCAAAGCTGAGAGAGATTGTTCAGGAGCAGAAGGTAGAGATAAATACTTTGTCCCTCAAATTGCAAAGATCCCAGTGGATAATCAACTTCCTTGAGCAGAGAAACAAACGGCTAGAATATCAGCAAACTATCATGGAGCTACAAAACATACGTGAGAACCGGTAGGCTGCTAAAAGGAGAAAAACCGAGATGACATCCATTGAGCAAGAGATTGAGGCTGATCGTGAAACTTGGCTTGAAAGGGTAAATATTCATTTGGAAAAGCTGTTGGAGAAGGAAAACAAGGAAAATAACATGTTGAGGGACATGGCTAATCATTATTGGGCAAAAAATCATGTTTGCAAGGCATGAATCAAAATCTTGAAGGCCAAGTTAAAGAAAGCCTCAAAGCGTCGGAAAAGGCAAGATAGACTTCAAATTTTGGCCGAGGCTTCCTTGGCCCAGCATAGTACATAATGGAGGACACTCAGCCCAAATTTCAAGAAATTTGGGACACTTTTTGCAAATTTTGATTTTTTTTGGCCTAAAAACAGATTTTTCAGCTCTATGCGCCGCGCCACTTGGCGCACGCTTTTGATGGGGGGCTCCTCTTGGTGCAAACTTTACATTTTTGGATTTTTCATGGAAAATTATGCATGCCTACCTATGGCCAAGAGATTTTGACAGGTTTTGGGCTTCCAAAAGGGTCAAAAACACCCTAAAAATGACCTTTCTACCCCTTTTTGGACACACAGGAAGTAGTGTTTGGAAAACTCATTTTTGGAGGGGCAAATGGAAGTCAAATTCATAAATTCCACTTGTGCTAGAAATTAGACAGGCAGAAATTTCCAAAATGCTCACTTGGAGAAAATTTGGACACCAGGAAGGCCTCTGAAATCAGCTCCAAACTAGCGCGATGCATAGAGAAATCAGTCGCGGCGCATTAGGGATTTTTGCTCATTTTGGACTCAGTAACTCTATTTTTCGCCTAGTTTTTGACATTTTGACTTTTTTACTTCCAAATGTTAAACTCATGATGTAATTGGATGTATTTTGATGGATCTTGATGTAATTTTGTTAAATTTTTACTCATGGAGGTAGATTCATCCATCAAAAGGTGAATTGCAACTGAATGAATCAGTTTCCTATCTTATAGAGGCAAGTTGTTCCACTGCCTATTTTCCAGTTCTCAGTTTAGATCTTGTTGAAACAGCTCCTAAACTTGTGAGCTCGACCCCTAGAGGCTGGGGATGAGTTAGTTTTGTCTATATCTTGAGGTTTTTCAATCATTAGCATGGTTGGACATTTGGGATTGCTTTGAGCATCATTGTACATTCATCTCTACAGTTTGGCAAAGGAATAGACCAGGGTTTGCAGCACTCCTTGGGATTCATGTGGCTCTTTGTTTTGATGATGTGTTTCTCTCTGTTAATGTAAGTTTATTGGTGTTTTATGTGTACCATTTTCCCTCTTATTTCTTCTTAAGTTAAACAAACAAGGATAAAGGTGGAATTCATTAAAATTTGCAGTGATCTACCTAGGGTTTGTTTAATTTTCTATTTTTTCAACTGTTTGAAGAGGATTCCTGAAATTTTCTTGCCCTCTTCAACTCCTCACCGGTATAAGCTATCCATTTCATTCAAAATTGAAGTGTCAAAACAATTGCCTACCTTGCCCCATTCAGATCTCTGCAAAAAATAGGCCTCATTCCCCAAACCCAAAATCTTCTTTTCCCTTTGATCCAACAAACACCCTCAAAATAAAATCAAACTCTTTTACATATATACCTAGCCTAAAATCAACCTTTATTCAAGTCATCTCAAGCCTCACTGATCATTTTTTTTTGCTGAGATTGACAGGAGAGAGCCCTCTCCCGATGTGGTAGGGCTAGCTACCAGGTTAAGCGTGGTTTGATGTTACCCTAGATTCTGCCTTTCTCAGCCTGAGGTAGATTTAGGCCATAACAGGCAATACCATGGGGTAACAATGAAAAAGGAAGGGAAATACAAAAATCAACAAAGGAAGGGAAGAGGAACTAATCCAGATCAACAAAGGGAGGGACTTCTTAATATGAAGTGACTAGAGATATCATCTAAGGAGCATCTAAGATCAGAATTATCCCAAGACTCAAACACATTCTAAGAAAACCACAAAAGCTAGGAGAGTTTGATGATTCAAAGAAAGAGAGAGTGCATCTTGTTGCACTTTTTGAACCCATTTCTACTTTGGTTTCCCGAAGAAACAATTTTACCTAGATGTCCATATGCATGATAGCACCCACATATGAAAGTAATGACCTCATAATCTAGCGCCTAATGGTGAAACAATTGTCCATATTGGATCGACATCATGTCTAGTAATTATGATGAGAGATTTAGGATAACTATGTTGTGATCCATTTCCATGTACCCAATATACAAGAAGGAGAAATATGCCTCATATTAGAAAACAAAGATATCCCCTATCTCCCTTAAAACTTCTTCTAACTAGAAACTAAGGGCCATATGTAGTAATCACACCCAAATTGAGATAACAACAGGATTTTTAGTATGAGAATCAAATTTTATTGACATTTATTTTATAAATAATTCCTGGGAACCCTAATGCCATCTTCCATGTATAATTTTTATGAGTCTTCCCGAGATGCAGTGGCCCACCCCATCCACCCTTTTTCCAAGATCTTGCAACATGGTGGCAATCCTAACAACTTGGTAAATTTTTCATCTTTCCAAGTTCGCAAGGCCGCCATTGACATCATATTACTGAAAAACCTACTGATAATGACAAACTCTTCCTTGTTGTAAATTTCATTTAGTTTGACATCCTTCCCTAGCACTAGGCTAGATTCTTCCACTTTCCTCTTGATGCATTTTCTATTATGTCTGGTAGGATCTTTAATTGATGGAATCTGGGAGACAAGTTGTTTAATAGGAAGAACCCAAGTGTTACGCATATATGGGGCTAGTAAACTACTTATAAATCCAGATTTCAAAGAGTAATAGGAGGATGTTGGATGGAAAACCAAAGGATATAAAACCACTAAACCTAAACCATATTTTGAATAGTAATGAGATGATGTTGGACATAAAGCCATAGGATATAAAGTCATTGAACCTGAAGAAAAATCGAGATAGTGAAGAAAAATCGAGATTGATGAGAATGCAACTCTTCGAAAATAGGAAGAGTTAAGTCGTCTGGAGGAGAGTGAGGTGATACGCCTTAGGAAAAGGGCCAATCCTTGAATAGCTTTCCCACCAAAACATTAGTACCAACCAAAATTGACTTCTACAGAGGATCCATCAAGCATGATGCATGACCTACCACCAGAGGTGCACACAGTTGATGATGTGATCATTTGTCAAAGATGTCTGATAATGACTTTGAAATATAGGAGGAAGGGTGAGGGGAGGACCAAACCTGGGTTCCCTCCAAAAAATCAAGGAGACCCTCTTCCATTCAAGTGGCCTAATATCATCTACACCAAATGAAAACCCGTAAGGAAAATGAAACGAGCTATGGATTCAATGGCTTCATCCTCTAGCTTGGACTTATAAGAAAACTAAAACCCTAAACCAAAATGATGCAATCCTCCAAAAGCTCCTTACCTTTCTTAATTGACTTTATTATTTTTTATTTTAGAATTAATTTTTTAATACACGTAAAAATTAGATTCGTCCTTTATCTTTATGTTATAGTATAAAGATTTAAAATCAAAAAACAATTTATAACAAGGCTAAGTGAATGTCTCATTTAATCATTGGTTATGAAAATGAATGTGTGTTTTTGAGTATGGATAATTTTTAGGCCATGTATGAAGCAATCCTCCAAAAGCTCTAAACCCTAAAGCAAAATGAAGTAATCCTCCAAAAGCTCCTTAATTGGCTTTATTATTTTTTATTTTAGAATTAATCTTTTAACATACGTAAAAATTAGATTTTTCCTTTATCTTTATGTTATAGTATAAAGATTTAAAATAAAAAATCAATTTATAATAAGACTAAGTGAATGTCTCATTTAATCATTGGTTATGAAAATGAATGTGTTTTTTAGTATGGATTTTCTTAGTCCATGTCCTATATTCTCTATTCCCCATAATAATTACTCAAAATCAATATAGATCCATCTTAATTTCATGTCTATCAAGAGCCAAGAGAAATCATATATTTTGAGGTGAAAATCTTTCATCGAGTGTTTCACTTAAAGAAGAAATTTACATCTTGAAAAATTTGATCCCTCTCCAAATTCAATAAATTCATAATTAATATGGATCTATGCTAGTTGTGAATAGTCTAAATGCTCTCACTCTCAGAAGGCCTAAAGATCAACATCTCTAAAGGCATCAAAAATTTGATCATTGTAAATGATTCAATGGTGGTTATCCAAAAATGTATGTCATTCCAATAATGAAGGCCTTATTGACTCAGAAACCTCTCCATTGATCATAAGAATAATGTTTCTCATTATAAAATTAGATTATTTCAAAATATTCCTTATTAAAAAAGAAAATGACCATTTTGTGGATGCCCAAGCCAATAAAGGAGTGGAATTAGAGAAAGGAAACTTACTTATAGATAAAAATAGTGTTACATGTCATGTCCCTTAATTAAAACATTAATCGTAATCCTTGTGTATCACAACTGGAGAATAGGAATTAACTAGCATCAGTAGGCCATTAAATATGATAGCATTATGAGGATACGAAGGAGCTACTTGAGAAAAGATGATGGTATATGGAAATTAAAGAACATGTGGTTGCAAGGGAATAAGGTGTCCATGTTACAATACAAGTGGGATCTTTTCCCTTAGTTAATAAATGAGACATCGAATGAGTGGAGTCTCGCACCATCCCAGTTCGAGTCAATAGAAAATTGGCAGTGATGGAGAGGGCATAAGGTGGCTTGGCTATGTTGCAGAAAATAAATGCATTTACACTTGACAATATGGGAAGGAATTTTGGTAAGGAGAAGGAAAATATATAAATTAGTTGGCTAAAAAAACTCCGTTATTGAATTATTCTGGTGCAGGGGAGAATTGCAAGAAAAATGGATTCAACGAGTAATGGAAGTGGAAATGATGTAGAGGAGCTCGGGCGCAACAAGAGTGTTGTGGAAATGGTGGAAATTTCATGCAAGCAGGTTGTCAAGAAGATTAACAAAAACATGCTTGTTGTGTTTTCTCAGTTTTATGGTCTTGGGAAGGACATGGAGTTGATCCAAAAATAAATGGAACACTTGAACATTAATGTTCTGAACCTTAAACATAAAGTGGGTAATATTGAAATGTGAGTGGAGATGACCAATATATATATATATATTGGTGGTTGAAGGGGTTTGACCACCTTCCAACCTTTGGTTATATTTAATTTGATTATTGGGAAGGGTGGTTGGGGTGGCAGCCCTCCATCCTTCATATAATAAATATATCTTTTATTTTTTAGACCTTAGGGGGTATTAGTTAAAAAATTTCTGCTGAATTTAAATGGTCATGAGAAAAATTAAAGAGATGACAAATTCATCGATTTCAGTGGCTAGATTCCGTGCACCAAGACTTTATGAAATGGTTGCCTCGTTACTGAATATCATTGGGCCTAGTTTGACTAAAAATTTGACTAGCCATAGCTTTCACATATGAAATCATATTGAGGTGTCATTCACGTTGTTTGAAATCTTGTAATGAGATCTTTGATCTGACCCTAGTTTCACTTCAATCCAATGCCTTTTATTGTTGATTTATTTCTCAAGCCACCTAGATCATTCCTCCCCACTAATGAGAATTAGGGATGCCAAAAGATTTTCATTCAATTGAAAAATGAGGAAATTGTTCCATCACTTTCTCCTTTTCAATCCAATGGGCATTACTTGGATGCATTCCCTTGAAACCAATATGAAGGTACTCCACATCTCCCCATCGTGAAGTCCTATTCCTCTTGTCAAAAATTATATCCTCAGGTAGTTTGTCCCATTATTCGAGTGCAAATTTGTCCACTAGAAGAAATTTTCCAACCTCTTCAGTGTATAGGATCAAAGGAGGCTCATATAGCTTCAAGCTTTCAACGTTCATCACTGAGTACATTTTCATGTATGCTAGCAAATCGAGACAAAAAGCATTGTCTCCAACATTTTCCAATATGGTGAATGGATCATATCGGATTGGTCTCAACTTCTTTCCTTTACCTTTCATCATGTCTTTGTTGATGTGTAGCCACTTCTTGTCTCCAACTTGGAATTGGTGATCACCCTGGTGTTTGTCATGTCAAGCTTTATATCAAGCTTGAATTTTCTCCAACTGCTCTTTTGCTTCTTGGTGAATAATGTGAATCCATTGAATAAAATTTTGTGCCTTGTCACTGTCATCTTTCCTAGTGTAAACTTCATCTCTCCCAAATACCATGTCTATGGGATCCTTTGGAAAATATCCAAAGCATGTCTCAAACGGTGAAATTTGAGTAGATGAATCCACTTCCCAGTTGTATGTATGTTGTACATAGGGAAGTTTCTCCCACAACTTGGGATGCTCTCCACAATAGCCCTAGAGTAAATGTATCATTATGCAGTTCAAAACCTTTGTTTGTCCATCGATCTGCAGATGAAATGTTGTGCTCCTCTTCAACTTGGTGTCCATCATTCTCCTCAAAGTCATCCAAAAATATCCAAGGAAATGAGAGTCTCGATCAAACAAAATGGATGTGGGAAACCCAAAATGGACCCATACAAATTAGAAGAAGAGATGAGAAGTCTACTCTCCAGTGAACTATTTTTTACAAGGCATTACCTCTTTTACATACAAGTAGTCATTACCTCTCCTAGACAAAGAAAAACCGCCAACAAAATCCATTGACACACTTTCCCCTGGATAACTCAGAACGAGTGGTGTGTAGAGACCCAATTTTATATTAGAGGGCTTGAAAAATGAACACAACACACATCCCTTTACATATCTAGTTACAATATTTTTCATGTGAGGCAATAACAAAACATCTGTAAATGACACAAAGTTTTTCCTACACCAAAATGACCCGGCACAAGAGAGGTACGTGCATCTCCAGTTACATGTATCCTTTCATTGGTGGGAGTACAAAGTTTTCCAAAATGGTACAACAATTTTCCTTTCAAATGGTAATATTCCACCTAAGATCCATGAGTCAGCTTTGTATTAATATCCTTAAAATATTCATCATCAACATACTGTTCAACATAAATTTCAAAAGACAAAGAATCAAAACTATAGATGCAAATATAGGAGGGTGAGAAATCATGTCTACCACTTTGTCTTTGGTGCCCTTCTTTTATTTGATTACCAATTGAAACTGTTGGAGGAATCTCATCCATCGAAAATGATGTGCTTGTTGAAGCTTGGTTTGTGACTGGAGATATTGCAAGGGCTGGTGATCTGTGTGAATGACTGTCTCCTTGTAGATCAAATAGTGCTTCCAATTTTTCATGATTTGAATCAAGGCATACAACTCCTTGTCATATGTGGGATAGTTCACAATAGATTGGGATAATATCTCTGAATGGTAGCATACATGTTTCCTTTGCTACATCAATACTTCTCCCATGGCATACCCACTAGCCTTTGTCATGATCTCAAAAGTTTGTTGGAGATATTGTAAGGCTAAAAATGGTTTGGTACTGATATTTTCTTTCAATGTATCAAAGGATTTATGTTGCTTTCCTCCCCACTGAAATATTTGTATCACACTTGTAAACCCATGAAAGGGGGAAAAATTAATGGAGAAGTTGGCAATGAACCTTCTCCATTATTGCATTGCACCAAAAATGTTGTGAACCTCTGTAACATTGGTGGGTTTAGGCCACTTTGAAATCACATCAACACTATAAAGATCTATTTTTAACTTTTCATCTCCAACAATGTCACCTAACTAAACCAAATAGGTCTTACCAAACTCACAGTTAGAAATTTTGACATACTATTTTTCCTTTTGCAAAATATCATGCACCTTTTTAACATGACTCACATGATCTTCCCATGTCCTACCGAAAAAAAAGGATGTCATCAAGATACACAAGTAAAAAATCATCAAGAAAGGTATGAAAATATCATTCGTCACCCTCATGAATGTGATCAGAGCATTGCATAGTCTGAATGGCATCACCAACCATTCAAAAAACCCCTATTTTGTCAGGAATGCGGTATTCCATACATATTGCTTTGAAATCCTGACTTGCTAGTACCCATTGTGCAAGTTTGGTTTTGTGAAATAGACAACCTTTTCCAATTGATATAATAAATCATCAATGCGAGAGAAAGGGTTTTGATTCTTCACCGTTTCTTTTGTTGACTAATCTATATTCTACACACATCCTCCATGTTCCATCCTTGTTTGGCACCAACACAATAGGTGAACCACATGGAGAATAACTTGGCATTATGACCCCCTTGGTTTAGCAATTACTGCACCTGCTTCTTATATCCTCCATCTCAATGGTTGAAAACCTATACATACCAATATTTGGTAAAGGAGCATCCTGCTGCAATTTAATTTCATGTTCAATTTCACGCTTTGGAGGAAGCCTACTTGGTTCTTGAAAAATTTCGTTATAGATAGAAACAATTTCATACAATTAAATTTTATGAGTGAGATCACAACCTTGGAAAGCTTCAGATGCCTCCGCATATTTTTCTCTCACAACCATGAGAAGGAACCCTTTGCTGGAATTGACCAATCTCTTCATCTGACCTGGATTTACAAGACTAGCACTCATCTTAGCACGATGAGCCCTAAAAATGTATTCCGCCTCATTTTTCGTGAGATGATACTTCTTTTCATGGTGAAAGAAGATTTTTTTCCTATCATACAAATATGGACTCCCCAATAAAATACCACAGATATCCAAGGGTACAACATCAATATCAACCTCATCTATTAGTTTGGATTCAATCACAAATCTATCCCTACATTGTTTGGTTACATGTAATTTGGTTTTATCACACACCCAAACAAGAGGGTAAGGTTTCAAACGAGGCTTAGTTTCCAATCCTAGTTTCTTAAACAACGGTTCTGAAATCAAATTACTTGTGAGCCCATGTTAAACAAGGTTTCCACTTTAGTATGTTTCATCACAACTCTAATGCGGAAAAATTCAATCCTCTTTCGTTCATTCACAAGAGACTCATTTGAAGTGCTTGTACTTGTATGTAATTCAGAATTTTCATTAGCATGGAGAGAAAGGCTAGCTTTTAGAATTTTCATTAGCATGAAGAGAAAGGCTAGCTTTTATCCCCACTGTTGTGATTTGAGTTTCATCACCAGAATTAGATCCAAGGTCCCGTTACACGGTTTCGACTGTCTTTTCCTTGCCCATTCCACCAAATCTCTTTGGCTTATTCCAACAGTGTTCATAATCATGTCCTTCCTTCTTTAAATTCATGAAAGATGGATTTTTTCCTTCTTCTTTCTTGGTTGTAGTCACCCTCTTTTCCTTTCCCTTGCCTTTTCCTTTGAACTTGCCATTATGGGGTTTGAAAGATGATTTATTTGATTTATATAGTTCTCTGTCATTATTCTCCCCACTTTTGAAGTAAATGGCCTTCACAATGGCTACATCAATATTAGTAATATCAAACAATAACAACGAATCCCTAGTGTAACTATGCAAAGCGCCAATATATTTTTTACAGTTTCTGGTGAGTCAATTGGAATGTTCAAATTCAAATTCTGTTTCCTAAGATCTTCTCTGAATCTTTGTATATTTTGACCCTTTCCTTGTCTCAAATATTTCCATTCCATTAATGCCTTTTGTCGATAACCCAACAGATAAAACTGATCTTTTAATGCATAAACAAAATTGGACCAAGAAGAAATGAGATTACCCAAGTTTTTTCTACCTTTTTGCAATTCTCTCTCCCACCAAATGAGAGCAGTGCTAGTCAGCCGAAGAGATTCTTATTGGATATTGGCCTCATCTTCTTCAATATGTTGAATCTAGAAATAGACCTTGATTTATCTTATCCAATTGTTTAATTTCTCTCCACTACATTCTCCACTATATGTGGGAAAATCAAACTTTACATCTATTATCACCAAAAAATGATCACCTAACCATTTCTAAGTAGTTGGATCGAAGCAGACCATGTAAGAAAATTTTTACCATGGTAAAATTTCTTTCAATATAAAAAATAATTTAATAAACCATATTTTATTAAGTTATTTCTAGTTAAAAAAAGAAACCCCATGAGGAATAATTAAATAAATCATTATTTATTTGATTTTCCTACAGGAATAATTAATTAAACCATTTTTTAACTGATATTCCTTGTCACATTTGACCCAATTACGATAAATAATTAAATAAATTATTATTTTTCTTATTTTTCTCTAGGAATAATTAATTAAATCATTATTTAGTTATTTTTCCTTGTTAAATTTGACTAAATCACCTAGGAATAATTAAACAAATCATTATTTGTTTATTATTCTTTAACCACATTCTTGAAATAATAAATAAATAATTTATTTATTTATTATTTCTAAATATATATATTTAACCAATTTAAATATATTTTCCCTCCAACAAAATAATAAAATATTCCAAGCAGTTAGATCTAAATTATGGTTAATAATATTGTATTATTCTCTATTTTCAAGGATAACTCAATACTTTTGTTATAAATAGGAGTGTTTTTCCATTCATTCTTCACTTTGATCATTCTCATTGTCGCTATAATTCTCTTTTTTCCATATGAGCTCCCACTTGAGTTCATCACATATTTTGGGTTTTCATATCATTGGGAGAGAGAGAGAGAGACTCACGAAGCTGAAGCATTGAAGACAACCAAGAACCCACCCCATTTGAGGGGGGAATAGTAGCACTTACTTTTTTCCTTCACCAGGTGTTATATAATATTAAAATCATTCTTTAAGCTTGTATTTTCCATTGGTTATTTTGAATTAATTTGCATTAGTTTTTATTTCTTTTTGTTCTTTAACTACTTTTGTTGCATAGATCTGGGTTTTTGCAGGATTTGTTTTGACTTTCTATTGCAGATCTAAAGGATTGAACAACCATTTTTGTTGTTAGGGCTATAAGTCATTTGTAGCTTAAGTAAGGTATTTTTGGTACACTTGCCGAAATACTTTACACTAACAACATCTAGCTAAACTAATGGCTTCTTAGATGTATTTCTATGGTGCATGTTAGAATGATGAGAAGAGGAAGAAGAAGAAATTTTATTGGTGGATAGAGAGGGAGGAGGCTCATCTCCTCCACCTCCATGGTGTATTGAGGCATGATCATCAGGCTCTTTCTTCTCATGCTTGATTGACTTCCCATATTCTGCAAACAACGTGTAAACTTTCCCTGCCATGATGAAGAATATCTTGTGATAAGTTTTCTCTTCCTCAGCTTGTGCATCCTCATCTTCCATGTTCTTCCTTCATGCTACACGCCCTGATTCGGGATCAAAGGATTTGAGTTTTCCTTCTCCTCTTTCGAGCTTTTTCCTGGTTAAAATTCACTCATGCAAATCACATCAACAAGACCTACTCTGATACCAAAGTTGATCCAGATATTTTACTTCAAGGATGCATACAAAACTGCACTTAAAAGAGCATGTAACCAAGTAACATAAACACATGAAATATGCATAAATTAAAAGAAACCATGAGATCAAAGGCACAAGAAAAATTGATAACAGAGTTCACCCAATCTATGCTATGTCTCTGGACCCTGCTCAATGAGAGGAGGAATCTTTGATTAAATGGTAGCAGAAATAAATTACAAACAATTACAAAATGACACTTTATACCTCCATTTCCGTGGATATCCTAAAAATGTATACCTTTGCTGGAGAAAATGACTGCATTATTGGATTCCTAGTGAAAAATTGTGAAAAATTACTATAAATTTGACCACATTCTGACATCGGCACTTCTGGACACCCAAGGAATATTTATCGGCATCAAAAGATACTTATGTGTCAAGGTTACGATCCTAGAACTCGATGTTAGGGTTCTGTTGCTCGTGGTTCTTCCTTCGTTGGAACTCCTCTCCTGCTCCTCCTTATCTTGTCAAATGGAGAAAGTGTGTTTTTATATATGTTTGCGGGTTGAGTTTCCAAACCAGCCCGTGTAAATAGGCAGGGGGAAGTCCCGTGGTCAAGCCTGTGGGACTCCTCCATATGGAATGGTCTGTTGGCGCACATTATTTTTAAATCATTTTCGTTTTGGGACCACCCAATTAGTGGGCCTACTAGCTGGTTGGGCGGGTTCAAACCTCGTCAGCCCCAATGCCATTCCACTTATGGTACATTGATTGGGTGGCAGGTTCACCAATGGTGGTCTGCCCCTAGTACATACATACATACATACATACATACATACATACATACATACATACATACATACATACATACATACATACATACATATATATATATATATATATATATATATATATATATATATATATATATATATATATATATATATATATATATATATATATATATATATATTCATTGTTTTTTGGGGTTTGACCACTCGCCAACCTTTGGTTATTTTTAATTTGACTGTTGGGAAGTGTGGTGTGGGTGGCATCCCGCCATCCTTCATATATATATATATATATATATATATATATATATACCTCAAGGGGTATTAGTTAAAAATATTCTGCCAAATTTAAAGGGTCACTGACAAAATTAAAGAGACGACAAATTTTCCCATAACAGTGGCCAGATTTCGTGCGCTAAGAATTTTCCAAATTGTTGCCTCATTAGTGACTACAATTGGGCATAATTTAACCAAAAATTTGAATGGCCATAACTTTAATATATGAACTCAGATTGAGTTTTCGTTTGCGTTGTTGGAAATATTGTAACGATATCTTTGATCTGATCTTGGTTTCACTTCAATATAATGAATTTGATTTTTGAGTTATTTATGGATTCCTAGGCCACTTGGATCAAAGATGTAAAGAATATATATATGAATAATATAGGTAGAAATAGGGTCTCTTTGTTTTTATATTTTCACAAATCTGAGACAAATTTATCCATGATTGTAAGGGACCTAGCTTGTTTCTAGCTTTAATAGTGAAAAATAATACATGTTCTTTGAAAAAAAAGGCCACACGTATTTACAAATGATTACACAATAGAATCATATATATATATATATATATATATATATATATATATATATATATATATATCAAATAATAATAATAATAAATTCGGTTGTATATTTCTAGACAACATTGTGGATGTCATAACGATTCTTTGAAGGTGGAAGATCAATTATAGGGGAAATTAAATTTGAAACCCCTCTCTCTGGTGGATGTTATTTTGACCTCTATAATTCACACAAAACACTAGTTTCAAGAGCTCCAATGGGTTCTCAGGTTGAGCGGGTTTATCATCCTTCAAAGCCCTAATTGTTCAAATCATGATGTTAAAAAAACCCTCTTTTTCCTAGGCCACGATCTTATGTTGGTGGTATTTGTAATTTTAGCAGACGATGCTCACAGTTTTTACCAATTTGGGCTTCTAGTGATGAAGGGTTAGAAACCTACGTGGTAGACATGATATTTGTTTCATCTTAATAAGAAGTTCATGGAGAAGCTAGTTAAGGTTCAGTTAGGGGATGACCTGGACAATCTCATCAATAAGGAAAACTTTCATACAGAGGAATTTTTGAAGCAACCTAACCCATTTATTCTGCCATAGGGTTCTTTGTGCATCCAAGTTGAAGCCATCACCCGAGATCTTATGAAACTTGTGGTCTTTGTCATTTTATTATTAGGTCCATATTTCTATATGTAGGTCAAAACAACAGATCATGTCACTTGAATCACTCATGGACATAATTTGGGATTGGACAAGAATCCGCTCTTGTTGTATTCAACTCCTACATGGACGTGGGCAACTTTAGAAATGAAAATCACTCAAATATTACGACATAGCCAAGGATGCCTCAATATATAGTCTTGATATTAAATGGCGGAGCCAAAGGATGAGGTGTGTAATCCTCCTCCCAGTCTAAATCCTTCAAGAATTCCCTAAAGTCAAGGCTTTCACCCCCAAATCCCAAAGATCACTCAATACCAAAATTCATAGTGGATCAGGTAACCAACATTCCATCTCTTGAAGTGGATAATATTGTATCAAATATGGTTTATGCAAATTATACATAACAGATGATTATTTGTTGTTTTAATGGATTTTGGCCATCAAAATCTACGATTTGGGAATGGGTTCATTAGAACTAGTCCCCAAATACGTAGTTTTTGTTTTACTTGAAAGGATTCTTTGTGGTATTTTTCAAAAATTTAGAGGATAGAAGGCCTTTGATCAGGAACCTTGATTTGGGGTTAATCTGGTCTCTCATTTCAACCATGATTTCATGTTTTTAGTCCTCTTTCCATGGAAAATTTGGCTACTCCACTCCAGGTAAGGATGCCTAACTTTCCCATGCATTTGATGCATCCAAACATTTTATCTAATGTGGGAAACTCACTATTCCACCTCATTAAGACAAGCACTGAGATGCTTGAGAAGGGTATTGTTACATTTTCTCATATATATGTTGAAATAGATCTTAGTATAGGGCTTCTAGATAAAATCCTCCTCAAGTGGAGGGGAAAAGTTTATTTTCAATTTTTGGACTATGAGAACATTGTTTTCTGCCGCTACTAGGAGATGTCAACAAAGCTAGTTTCATTCATTCCATAGATTTTGTCTCCATGCAGGGAGAGGATCGAGTGACCCTGTTTTCCGAACCTCTAGGGCTAACCCTATCCGCCAAAATATTCTAAATCTTCATAAAGCTAGCCCATACAGCCCAGACAAGGTGCTAGGAGTTTTGAGTTGATTGCGAGTATATTAGATGCATCGTGTACGCCGAAAGATATTTGCAGGCAATTATATCAGACCAAATATCTCTGAGATTGATCGCACACCACAAATATTTACTAAGTAAGGCCGAATTGAAAGCCCGGGTTTTTATAATACCCCAACCACCCAAATATTTTGGACAAAAACGAGTATCAAGTTTAAATAGGTGATACTTCTTCTCCATATTTGGCCTGCCCCATAGGAAATGAGCAATAATAGAGTTGATCTGTATGATGATTTTTTCCGGAAGGTAAAAAATATGCCCCCAATATACAATGAGCTAATTCAATACCACCTGTATCATAATGAACCGGCCCCCGTAGTCAACCATCTATGAGTTCACTTTGATATTTTATATTTGAATTTTTCCACAAGCGAGAACCAATCTTTCACCTTACACCCACAAGGCTTAATCCTATACCCCGAAATATAGAAAACCTTCGACGAGTCGGTCTAATTTTTACTCCCAAAAATTTCAGCAATGAATGAAATTTCCCCCACATCCCCATATTCAAACATAAGAAAGGATTTATCCTTGCTTTACACATAAACCGAGTGGCGAGCAAAAAAATTGTATGAAAATAAAATGGACATAGAACTAGTGGTTTCTAACAAGCCTTCCAAAAATAAGCATATCATCAACAAACAGGGAGTGGGATACACTTATAGTATTCGAAAAGGAGAAACCAGCAATGAACCCTGCATGGGAAGCCATCTTCATAAGACAACTGAAGCTATCCATAACCATAATGAATATCAAGGGCGACAACGCACAACCTTGTCTCAAGCCACGACCGGCACCAAAGAAAGAAGTGGGTATACCATTAACCAAGACAGCATATCAGACTGATGAGATGCAACCCATAATCCAACGGATAGGTCCAATAAGAACACCAACCTTTAGCAGCATTTGATGGATGTAAGACCATTCAACACGATCATATTCTTTAAGGAGATCGATCTTCAGTAATAAAGCCCTCCTTTTTACCGAATGCATAGAGTGCAAACACTTATCGTACAATCTCAATAGCATCATGAATGGATCACCCTATTAAAAAACCATATTGTTTAGGGCAAAAATAGATTTAGAGAGGGTCGAGTTTGATTACTAGTTAGCTATGATTTTAGAAGAAATATTATAGATAATGATGCATAATGCTATTGGCATCGAAATATTTGAAGGTTAAGGGTTCAGAGGTTTTGGGAATCAAATCCAAAAAGGTGGAATTCATGTTGGAGGGAATGTGTCCCAGGATTCGACCCTGTTCCACAATTTGTTGTGATTTCAGCGAAATCGATTATATCAATAAAGTGAATATAGAACTCGCTAGGCCATCTGTCTAGACTAGGGCATTTATCATTGGCAAATGATTTTAGAGTCGTAATCACTTCTTCCTTAGTGACAAAGCAGTCCATAAAGCATTGATGGCCTCATCATCAAACCCGTAATGAGTATGTTGTAATACCCATTGCCGACAATCGGGATCAGGACCTCGAGTCCTCATTATAGAAGGATGAGAAATGATTAAAAGCCTCAAGCGGGATTTCTGAGTAGAAGACACGATACTTCCATCCTATATGCCATATAGTATTCTTATTCCTTCTATCATTTGCACATTTATTGAAAAATTTTGTATTCAGGTCACCCTCCTTCAACCAGTTATTCCCGCTTTTCAATTTCCAGGTTAATTCTTCAATTATCAAGATCTCCATCTTTCTCTTCTGAAGGAGTTCAATATGATTATAAGTCTCTTTATCAGGGATCACGGACCCAAACCGCCCATAAATATTGAGAAGCTTTCCATTAATGGCCTTGAGTCCCGAACGACAATTCCTCTTTCTTCCGAATCTCCCATTGTTTTGTCATCTTTTTAACTTTCTGCATCTTTTTCTGGAAACTTTCCCACCCAAAGGTACCCAATACAGAAGAATTTTCGCTCCAACACTTCCGAACAAGCATATTGAAATTAGGGTCTGTCAACCAAGCCTGATTGAATTTAAAAGGTATTTCCCTATACACCAATTCCACCCTCCAAGAAAGGGCTATGGGCATATGGTCAGATATCCTTGAGGCCATAACCCCTGATTTAATCTGTCCCCAAAGATTTCAAAATGGATTCGAAACTACCATCGCTCTGTCAAGCCTTTTTCCAATGCATTCCCCATCCGCCCAGAGGTTTGTCCATGTGGGTACTACCAGGGAGGTTCTAATATCCCTGAGCCCAGCCACCTCCAATATCAATCCAATTTGACTCACCATTGGGTCCCAATGAGCCCTAGTCCCCCATGACTCATCTCATCGGAGGGTGGCATTATAGTCACCAATGACCATGAGATTCTCCATACCAAGAATGCCCGATCGGTTAATACAGTCCTATAAATGCGCTCTATCACGGCACTAAGCATAAATATTAATAATATTAAAACTGCCTTTGAGACCCCTAATACTGCCATACATTAAAATTCCTCCAATGAAACTGTATGCCCGAAATTTGGCAAAGGAGGGGTTCCAAAAATCGAGCAGACCACTAGCATGTCATCTGCATGTACACCAGCTTCATTCCATCTTGGGAAAATAGCTAATACAGTCTTGATACCCTTTTTCCTTTTACATAAAGTCTCCTGCACAAGTAAATTCTCTGGTTTTTTTTCCCACAGCATTTCTCTCAGGCGCGGTATTTTAGCGGGGTCGCCTATACCTCGTATATTCAAGGATATGATGAGAGTCATTTTGAGCCAGACAGAGGTTTGCTTGCTCTAAAGCGCCCCGAGTTCCTCCGGAGCGGATATCGGCACATCGTCAAGGTTCAAGAGTTCATTCGGAAGAGAGATTTTGTTTTCAATCTACCACGGAAATGTCTAGACCCTCGACTTAGTTTTTTTCCTCACAATAATGTTCTCACCCGATACGGGAGATATGACAACTTCCCCATCATTCGGAATTTTATCGAAAATAGTGAGAGTGGTCGGATCAAGAAGGATTTCCAATAAAGGAATCAATGTCACGACCCACCCGTGTTTTTTGGGGAATCATTGCAAATTCCAAAATTCATTTTTCACGTGAGTGAGAGGGCGAAGGCGGGGAGAGGCCCACTCAAGGGGAGGCATGGAAGGAGAAATATTCAACAGGCTCGGTAGGGGAGCGTGAAGGAGGAGGGTCAAGTGTGGCCATGGATGTAGCAGAGCGTGGTAAGGGGGTTTGACGAGTGACACGGATAGAAAGGATAAATTTGACCCAGATCCTACCCTTTTTCCACCCCAATATTCAACATCAAGGGTTATATGGTTATCCTTCGATTTTTTAGCTAAGGCCACATTGAAATCCCCATGTGGTCCCGATCCCAAAATAGCTTCCTTCTTACTAGTAGGTACCTCCTGATTGTCATCCGATCCGGAGGTGACCCCGTAGGTACCTCGTCAATCAATGGAGGATCCTCCTTAGCCAAATGTGTCAGACTCCTTCCCCCTGGGAACAAACTTCCCACTGTGTGCACTAGCGAAATATATGAATCAACATCCGAGGATGATGGGTTATATTTAATCGTTAGGGGCTTCGCTCGATGGTCAGATGATATGTCTTTGTTTCAAGTGCCATGGTTGTTCTTCTTCTCCAGCCCATCGAATTTTTGCCGCATCAGACAACTTGCTTTCAAATGACCAGTGAGATGGAATATAAGACAACAAAATGGAACACCCCAATAATCGACCCTTTAGCGGTGTCTACGTAGACCCCACACCAAATCAACATCCTCAGGCAAACCGCAAGAGTAACTAACCTCTACCAATATCCATGCAATTCATTTGTCACATGCACCCAAAATACTTGGAGAAATATACTTTGTACAACCTATATAATTTCTAATTGCCCTTAACGCATTAATCGTCCAAAATTCGAGGGGAAAACTCGGAAGCTTGACCTAAACAGTCTTGTTTTTTAGGGCCTCCATGATTGGATTAAACCCCAGGTACCATGGGAGAAGTTGCAGGAAGCTCCTCCCCTGAACCCACGACTTGTTCAGAATATTTGCAATGTCATCCTCATGCATAAAATGAATGCTATACCAATTGTTTAATAGTAGACTCACCTTCGGAGTATAGCCCACCAGAGGACTCCAAACATCTTTAGCCCACACCATCATATCTATTTCACTACCATCAGAGAATAACCAACGTCCAATGAGGGCACGCTTCCACAGGCTAGTAACCCTACCCCATAGGTCACCATACTCCAAAACCACCTCTTTGAAATTTGTAGCAGGCTTATAACATGAGAGTTGTATTTGTCTTTGTCTGCATCCCCTTCTTCAGTTAGCACCTTTGTTACCAACTTTCACGGAAATTACGATTAGAACCCCATCTTTCCTCCTTGAAGTCCGCGAGGGGAAAATGAGGACTGTGCAAATCATACAAGCATCATTTTCAAATTCCTTCTCGCCAATTTGTGTTCCGCAGCCACGTGGCAACAATCATAGCCTCTTGAGCTGATGTGTTGGATGATAGAACATCCCACCCTTTAGACATGGTGACAGCAGATGATAATCGAACCCACGAGATCAATAGGATATTCTTAAGAATAGAAGCTATTTCTTCCCAATGTCAAAACTTTGAGACACCTATCAATGCTTCAGATCGAAAATAAAGTAGTCCTTTGCAGATGCAAAGGGAATATAATTCCCACCCCGATATGACACACCACCAACAATAATTGATAGGTGCGAAAGGATTATAATAATCCTGTCCTTACTCCATAAATGGCATCTCGTCACTCGAGTATAAAGAGACATTACTATATGGAGCCTTAATGCTCGATTATTCCAACCACTCGCATCCCTCAGGGATCATGTATGTACGAGCATATTCTTGTTTTTTTCCCTGCCCAATGCTCAAGAATTATAAAACACTGCTTTGAAAGACAGATCCTTAAATGAAATCTTCGTTTGCATTAATACTATTAATCGTAAGTGATGCCTTAATATACTAAACAATTAATAGCCTTTACTGCAAAACACCGCTAGCTTCAACTGTCGGATGCAAATGGAATATAATACTCTCATCCTCCGATTCTCCATAAATGGCGTCCATCACCCGGATACAAATAAAAAAAATACTATATGTAGCCTTGATATACGATGTTTTCCAGATCCTCAGTTGCACCTTTAGATCCCAACCTGACACGATCAACAAATGTGTACTCGCACATCAACCCCAACTCGAATGGCCCAATTAAAATTTTCCGTTGAGGAGAAATACGGTTGGAAAAAATGGCAGGTAAGTCCCCCGGAATAACCAGGTCTTTCAGAAAGAGGTTCAAAGGTGACAACAACAGCAACATAAACATCCCGGGCACTTCCACCACCTTGTGCATAACCTAAAGCCAAATTTTTTGCAGGGTCTAGAAACTATGAAGGACTCCACCCACTTACGCCATAGTAATACCCACTTGGAGGACCTTGAACCAAATTGTGAGCTTGATTCACTCGATGATACTTGTGAGTTTCCACTATCTTCATGGCTTAACATTTGTTTTACAGCCAGTGTTGTATAAAGCCACTAACAACTTAATAGAGATACACATAAAGAGAACTATCATACATATTTCAATACTATCAGGTAGCATTCTCAGACATAATGAGCAAACGTGAATCTTCCAACCATCCTACCATATGATACTTTTACTCATTCACTCCAGTGTATGTGTATGTCAACCCTACTTGCATGTTAAAACTAACTATAATGCTTCATTCGCCGACTGTGAGTCTTAGCCAACACATACCTAATAGTGGTATTCTGCCACCTTACCAGGATCCAAAGCCAAACATACCAAAATAGGAGGCGTAGCTTACCAAGTAAAGAAGACTCCAAGTCTCTTCAAAATTGCTTCTGTTGGAGTCATTGCTACGCAGTTGCCTATCTCTTGTCAAAAGTAACCCATGCTTGTTACTCGTTACAGGTTACTTCAAAACCATTTAAATTTAACTAGATACAAACACATATGTCGCCATGGATATTCTCAAAAACTAATCATGGAGGAAATGGATTCAACACCATAAAAAACCTCTTGGGCACCCAAAATATTGAATTTTGATAACTATGACCTGGATTTACAAAAATCCCTCCCAAATTTTCTTAAAATCTTGCAAAATTTCAAAAATTTTCAAGGAAAAAAAGAGTCTAATTAAACTACGACATTGGAAAATGACTCAATTGGCACACTCTTTGCAGAAATACCGGTTACGTGAGTTTATATCACCGCGCAAAAACTAAACACGAAGCATCTCAAAATGTATTTTTTCGACAAAATCATACTTCAAGTAACAAGGCTCTGTAATACTCATAGGTGTGAAGAGTGCACATGAAGAAAAAATCATACATCTACAACCATGTTGTTATGAAAAATACACATATTGAGGAAACTATATATCAATAAATTTTATGAAATTTATGTTAATAAATTAGCATATAGAAATCAAATTAAAATTTTTAATATAAAATTAAATTATATATATAATATTTTTATAATTTTAGAAAAATAAAATGTATTTATTTTTTTGGTATATTTTTTAGTAATAAATATTGATTAAAATAATTACAAAGAAGTAATTATTAATCTTACTACTAAAACAATTTTACATTGCCCATTATTAAGATGTTTATAATTTAACATTTTTTAAAATTAGAACATCTATGTCATATATAGTTATTTTTAAATTAAATGAGTAACACTCATATAGATTAGAATAATTTGAAGAAAAATATATAATTAATCTTATGCCATGGTAAGTTTAATACAAGACCAGTGATTTACAACTTCATTTTTTAGAGTAGTATTGTTGATAGAGTGCATACAAAATGTGTTTCTTATAGTCATATACAATAATATATTTAACAAAATGTAGAAAATTTGTGAAAATTATAAAACAATTAAAATAGTAATTAAATCTCCTTGTAAATCATAAGTTTATTAAATCAAATTAATTCACCAAATATATATTTATTGTAAATTATATATAAAATTATTAAAAGGTAAATATTCTTTATAACAAATTGGTCTTTAAGCTGAATGGGAAGCCCAATACGAATATCAAGGGTCTGACTTTGATTCATCTACATATCCAGGTAAATCCATAGCCTTGATGAGTCAACCTAAGTTGTATATAACTCTGCAATTTTGTCCTCCCGATTTAAAACCCTATTCTTTGTATTGCTTACTAGACTCTGGTGCTCAGCTTAATTTAGCTAGGCATCTAGCAATTCCTCTAAAAATATACAGCTGAATCCCAAAACTAAGCACTTCTGAAAATTGCGAAAGCAAAACCAGTTTCTTTTAGCCATATATTTAAATCATTCAAAATGACTCCAGAAGTGAGTACTGTAGTTAGGAAACTTCCAAAGGAAGTAACAGACTTCCACAATCCTAGTTCTTCGGGGCAAGAACTAATTAGAGAACATTGGGGTTAGCACCAGTAATCTTTTGCTTGCAACTAGCTGATTGAAAAATTGGGTCCCGAAACCCAAAAGAAACCACATCATCTACTAATGTTTTCTCTACTTCCTAGAGAAGAATCAAGTAAATCTGTCAAGATAGCCAATGGAGAAGAAAACTATATTCCAGGAAGAAATCTGCCTTATATTCCTTTCAGACAGTATGATGATGATGGCCAGAAGAAAAGGGAATTCCTCCCTTGTGCCACAGTCCCCTCTGCACAATATTTAGGGACTAATACTTCAAAAATGAACTATGCAAATCTCCAGCTTGATCTTGAAGCTAAAATCATCGATGATTTACATAGAGATGTCCTCAAAGTAAAAGAAGCCATTTTTTAGGAGAAGAAAATTTGTGAAAAAATTCTAGCTCATTCTGAATTGCTAGAACACCAAGTGGCCGACCTTTCACAAGCATGTGAAAAAATAGATAAAAGAATGGTCGCCATAGAAACAATTTTATCCATACATACACCCATCTTGCAGAAAATCCATCCCACAAAGAAACAAAAGCCAAATTATTCGGCTATTATGGATAAACCCCAGCCTTCGGCATTATTTTAAGATAATCCCAAGTCTATACTGAAAATAACTTTAAATTTCAACCTCATTAAAGCATAACTTCCTTCATGGGATTTTGGTGTTAGCACAACACTAGCCGAAGAAGGGATGGAAGATGCCATCTATAGCACACAAAAATTCTTACAACAGGTGCAAGAAAAGGGTCTTGTATTCAACCAAGACCAATACAAACAGTTCTTGGTATTTCCCAATACTGAGCCAAACTCACCTATGAGTCATCAAGAAGGATTACTAGTAGCGGGTACATCACAAAGTAACATTCCATTGTCTGCAGTTAACACAGGTTTGTCTACCATGAACAGAGCTATACAATCTCTACCTACATAACCAATGTTCTTTCCTAATTTCCAGCCTAATATTGAATTAGAAAATGCAATCACTCTGTTAGGCAGTTAGGCAACCAAACAACTCTCTAAAGATCCTACTAGGTCCAGAAGGGACATTACTCAGCAAATAGTCAATGGCTTTGGAGGTTTAGCCCATACCTGGTGGCACTATGCTAAAACTGAAGCAAGAGAACATATTCTTTCTCATGCGGATCCTATCACTCAATTATTAACTTTTGTTCATGATCAGTTTGTAGGAAAAACTATTGATAATGATCCAGCTCATTATCGAGATTTTTTTCTTTCTAACCAGCTTGATAATATGAAAGATCTCGATAAATATTTTTGTCAAATGTAGGACTGGTTAATCCATGGTAATGCATACGAAGATCTTCCATACATGCGAAGGTACATTCAGAGTATCCCTGACACTCTCCCATGGGCAGTTAATCAATATTACAGAGATCATAATCTCTCTTACCAAGGCCTAACCCTTGCAGAAGCACAAGATCACATAAATAAAGTGATCCAAGAACACCGCCCCGCTAAACAAATGCAGAAAGAATTCAAATATTATAATAAATTGTTTACTAACTTTTTTGGCAATACAATCGGTGACATGCCCGATTAGGGGGTGGGAAAGTTCAACCATCTTGAAAAACATTCAAAATGCTCAGGATGTTCATCCAAGAATAAAAAACCTTGGATATCAAGAGACAAATGGAAAGCACAACAGACTTTCCAACAAGGAAGCCAGCAAAAGAAGAAAGGATATCCTAAAAAGAAGGCATTCTTCAAGAAACGTTCTTCACCAGCTTCGATAGTCCGATGCTTCATTTGCAACCAAATAGGACACTGGGCCAATGCCTAACCAAAGAAGCTTGCAACAGGAAGGCTGTCAGCCTATGCTAGTCTGTTAGAAGATCATCTTGAGTCTGTTCATTGGGATCTGCTCTTCTGTGATCTACATGATGAACATGAAGGAATAATCTATTATCTAGACCAATACACAAAAGAAGAAGATCAATATCAACAATTTGTAGGTTTAGATGACTATGAAGAAGATAATGTAAGTCTACAGTCTTATCAATTTTGTATGTTTTCTTCTGGTCCTAATATTGCAGATTTAGAAGAAAAAATCTGCAACACCCAACCCTACATAATTAGGTTAAGAGAATCTCTCCAGAAAGAGATTAATGAGCTTAAAGAAAGACAAGCCTTAATTTTTTCATCATGGAAACCATCTAGTAGTATGACAGAAAAGCAGAAAGATAAAGAATTAAAGTTTTTTGTTTTAGGAGATTGGCATCCAGAAGAATTGTATGCATCTCATCCTCTTAAGCATACAGTTAGACAAAAGGATAAAAGGGAGCTCTGTGAATCTTACAAACTTCAGATCAAAAGAAAGATAAGATTCGACTTCTAACCTCTGAAATCTCTTCTTTACAACAATCTCTACTATCATAGGAAAAGGAAGTCAAATATTCATTAGATGAAGATCTCAAAAGAACTATTGCTAAACACTTCGAGGAAGAACAACAATCAAGATATGCCCAGAAAGAATATCAAGGGCTTGAATTTGATTCATCTACATATCCAGGTAAATCCATAGCCTTGATGAGTCAACCTAAGTTGTATATAACTCTGCAATTTTTTCCTCCCGATTTAAAACCCTATTCTTGGGATTTCTTACTAGACTTTGGTTCTCATCTTAATTTATCTAGGCATCTAGAAATTCCTCCATTTTATTAGGATAAATCAAATGAAGGCGGATCCACCATTACTGGATCACTTTTCCCTATTGAACACCAAGTCCTAGATTTTCCCTTACAAATTTAGGAACACCCAGTTCAATGTACATTCCTAGAACTAGATGAGATTCTAGCCAATTTCATCCTCAATTATGAATTCTTTACCAGATGATCACCAATCCAAATAGACTATCCCAAATGGATGTTTAGAATGACCATTAACAACATACCTGTTTTCCTTCCTTTGAAAACCAGTGAAGACTTTATTTTTGCAAGAAAGAAAACAGTCGTTCTAGTCAAGCCTACTGATAAAGCAAAACAACAAAAAATTATATCCTTTTCTGTAGCTCATCATAATGATTATCTAAAAGATATCTCAGAAAAGATAAAAAATGATTGCTCCTCTGACATTCCAAATGCTTATTGGAAAAGAGAAGAATATGTTATTGATCTCATTTTTGCAGATGACATTAATATTAAGCCACAAAATGCTTCAACAGCTTTAATGAGTCCTATAGAAGTAGAATACTGCTAGAAAGAAATTTCAAATCTCTTAGAAAAGGGTTTAATAGAACTAGCCCGATCCCAGTGTGCATGTAGAGCATTCTACTTCAACAATCACAATGAAATCAAGTGAGGCAAACCAATAATGGTTATAAATTATAAGCCTCTCAATGCAGTTTTGAAGACGATAGCATATCCTCTCCCAAACAAGGTAGCTCTCCTACAAAAAATGAAAGGGTGTACAATCTTCAGTAACTTCGACCTCAAATATGGTTTTTATCAAGTTGGTCTGAAAAAAGAAGATAGGTACAAAACAACCTTTGTTGTCCCCCATGGACAATACCAGTGGAAGGTAATACCCTTTGGCTTAAAAAATGCTCCAAGTGAATTTCAAAAAATAATGGAAGATGTTTTCAGAGGATTAGATTGGTTTCATTTACATTGATGATTTACTTATCTATTCTAAAAATATTCGAGAACATCAAAAGCATATTCAGATATTTTGTGAGCATTTTTTTAAGCATGGATTAGCTCTATCAAAAGCAAAAATGGAGATTTGTTTAACAGAGGTATATTTCTGAGGTTGACATATATCCAATGGCAACATCCAGTTGCAAGACCATGTTTTAACAAACCTACAGAAATTTCTAGAGCAAATCACAGCCAAGACATTGTTGCAACGTTTTCTTGGAAGCCTGAACTACATCAGACGATTATATAAAGGACAAGCTTAGGATCTTTTTATTTTGCAACAACGATTGAAAAAGGCACCTATACCATGGAATAAAGCCATGACCAAAGAAGTGCAAACCATCAAGGAGAAATTTCAGCTACTTTCTCCTCTCAAACTCCCAACGGACGAAGGTTTCTATATCTTAGAAACAGATGCATAAAACGTTGCATGGGGGAGTGTTCTACTTGAAAGAATCAACAATTATGAACATATATGTGCATATACATTCGGATCTTTCCATGGTGTAGAATTAAATTACCCAATTAGCCACAAAGAAGTTCTGGCGGTTAAGAAAAGTAACTTGACTGTATCTCAAACTAGTCAAGTTCCTCATCAGAACAGATTTAAAGATTATGCCAGGCATGATTAAGATAAACAAAGAATTAGCTGATAATAATGCAGGAATATTAAGATGGGTAGCATGGCTTGACAGCTACGATTTTGATATTGAACATAAGCCAGACTACCTAAATTTCCTAGCAGATCTTTTAACACGTGAAGCAGCAACCTTATCAGCTTAAAAGGAAGCATATGTGGGCCTCTTTTCATGTTTTGTTGTCATAAAATTTGGTCCCCACATGTCGAAATACTTTCTCGAAAGAGATAAGGGATGAGATAATACAAGTTGTCCACTTGTACCCAAATATTAGGTCAAACTGGCAGTCACGAGTTTTTAGTCACCGAGTATCGGCTGAGAATATTATAAAATTAAGGTTGCATCCTCATTATTGCTCACGCTAATTAGTCTCGAGTTCTCTGAGTCTAAAATAAGCTTTCTCTCTTCCAATTCTTCATAGAGATATGTTAGATTGCCTCCTGGTGTCATGCCTTGTAGGAATAAAGTATTAGTATCTCGAAAATTCTGATTTTTGAGTCTGTATCAAGTCTGTTTTAATGTAACTGAGAGTATTTTATGTTTATAAATACTTGATTTCCCTTTTTTATCAGAGCCTTTGGAGTTTTAGATTTGTAGCATTTACTTCTATAGCGGACCCGTACCAGTTTGGGTGCCGCTCGTTTAGCTGACGAATAGGCACCAAGAGCATTTATACCCAGTGACCATTAGGTGTGCAGAAATGGATACCAGTATGTCTGAAATTTCACAGGTTGAAATAGAAGCTTCAACTCCCATGAATTCTATGGATAAGCACCGTGGCTCATATTGAGAAACTAGTACATCAGCATCTACAATCACTATCAATGAAAAAAATGCTAATCCACATTGGCAATACCTCCTATACTGCCAAAACAAGTCTATAATCTACCCCTGTGGAAATATTATGCAAAATCCCAGATTCAACAGCATTCTGTCGATATTTCTTTTACATCTCAAGATCATCCAACTCAAATTCCTCTGTTGGAAAAATCTCAGATTGATTGGGGAAAATCCCAAGGATTTAAATATTCTCATCTCGGAGCCATCCGATTTGGTCTAAACCCATTGGTTCGACCTTTTATCAATCTCAAAAGCATCTGTGTTGTTGTAGACACTCTCCATAACAAAACTGATGATGTAACTATTGAAGGATTTGCGAGTCCATTACACGATGGTCCTGCCTTTGGTACAATTTATCCAAATTATTCTGTCTCTTTCGATGATCCTTATATTTACCAACTTTTACAAGCATCTATTAAACCTCAGGGGTTTGATATGTCTGTTAATTCCCTCATTCTACAATTAAAAACAATGGCTATTTTTAGGTTTGGGAATGACAGCCTACCTCCACTACAAGCCCAAGTCAGAAGCACATCACAGCTTATAAGTGAGGTAGAACCGGCATCCAGTCCATCTGCAACCCCTATAACTTTTGAATGGAGAGGAATTCAATATCCAACTGAATGGGAAGCCTGATATGAATATCAAGGGCTTGAATTTGATTCATCTACATATCTAGGTAAATCCATAGCCTTGATGAGTCAACCTAAGTTGTATATAACTCTGCAATTTTGTCCTCCCAATTTAAAACCCTATTCTTTGGATTGCTTACTAGACTCTGGTGCTCAGCTTAATTTAGCTAGGCATCCAGAAATTCCTCCATATATCACAGCTAAATATATGAACTCAAGTATTTATAAACATAAAATACTCTCAGTTATATTAATTAAAATTTAAAACAGACTTGATACAGACTCAGAAATAAGAATTTTCGAGATACTGATACTTTATTCCTGTAAGGCATGACACCAGGAGGCAATCTAGCATATATATATGAAGAATTAGAAAAGAGAGAGCTTATTTTAGACTCAGAGAACTCGAGGCTAATTAGCGTGAGGAATAATGAGGACGCAACCTTCATTTTATAATATTCTCAACCGGTACTTGGTGACTAAAAAATGGTGACCGCCAGTTTGACCTAATATTCGGTTACAAGTGGACAACTTGTATTATCTCATCCCTTATCTCTTTCTAGAAAGTATTTTGACATGTGGGGACCGAATTTTATGACAAAAAAACATGAAAAGAGGCCCACATATGCTTCCTTTTAAGCTGACAGGGTTGCTGCTTCACATGTTAAAAGATCTGCTAGGCAATTTAGGTAGCCAGGCTTATGTTCAATATCAAAATCCTAGCTGCCAAGCCATGCTGCCGATCTTAATAATCTTTCATTATTATCAGCTAATTCTTTGTTTAGCTTAATCATGCCTAGCATAATCTTTAAATCTATTCTGACGAGGAACTTGACTGGTTTGAGATATAGTCGAAATGAAAGATACTTTTCTTAACCGCCAAAACTTCTTTGTGGCTACTTGGGTAATTTAATTCTCCACCATGGAAAGATTTGGATGTATAGGCACATATATGTTCATAATTGTTGATTTTTTCAAGTAGAACACTCCCCCATGTAATGTTTGATGCATCTGTTTCTAAGATATAGAAACTTTCGTCTGTTAGGAGTTTGGGAGGAGGAAGTAGCTGAACTTTCTCCTTGATGGTTTGCACTTCTTTGGTCATGTCTTTATTCCATGGTATAGGTGCCTTTTTCAATCGTTGTTGCAAAATAACAAGAACCTGAGCTTGTCCTTTATAGAACTGTCTGATGTAGCTCAGGCTTCCAAGAAAACGTTGCAATTGTGTCTTGTCTGTGATTTGCTCTAGAAATTTCTGTAGGTTTGTTAAAACATGGTCTTGCAACTACGTGTTGCCATTGGATATATGTAAACCTAATAAATCTACCTTTGTTAAACAAATCTCCATTTTGGTTTTTGATAGAGCTAATCCATGCTTAAAACAATGCTCATAAAATATCTGAAGATGCTTTTGGTGTTCTTGAATATTTTTAGAACAGACAAGTAAATCATCAATGTAAATAATTATCCAATCTAATCCTCTGAAAACGTCTTCCATTCTTTTTTGAATTTCACTAGAAGCAGTTTTTAAACCAAAAGGAATTACCTTCCACTGATATTGTCCATGGGAGACAACAAAGGTTGTTTTGTACCTATCTTCTTTTTTCAGACCAAAAATTCAACATACTTATTATCTTTTACTTTAATTTAACTATATTAAAACTAAGTAAGACTAGCTACTATGCATAACTTATGATATATTTTGTTAGTTGCATAAGCATTTTACAAATTTGAATTTTCTTCTCTTACATTTACAAATCTAAAATTTGGCAAATATATTTTTTATAAAAAAAAATTATATATATGAAAATTGTATAAATTATATACTATCTAGCTAATTCATCTCTTTAAAATAAATATATTAAAATAATATATATATGTTAAGGCTGGTTTTGATTCGAACGATCATAACTTTAAGATTATCCATAGCCTAAAAGGTTGGGAGTATTAAGAGTGAACCATACATATCTGAAGTTAATATTTTGTTTTTATTTTGTATATATAATTTTAAATAGATTGTAAATTCTTAAACGATATATTTTTATAATTGACTATTCTCATTTAATTTTAATTATTTTATTTAAGAATAAATTTATCTATAATATTATGATTTAATTAAAATTTTATAGAAATATAAATGTAGATGACTAACGTCTATGTTTAAAAGTTTTATAAATTTAGATAGTTAACATCTATGTTTAAAAGTTTTATTGGAAATTTTTAAGTATTCTTAACATTTAAAAAAAACATATAATTTTTATGTTTAAAAGTTTTATTTAAACATTTTTTTAGTATTCTTAACATTTACAAAATACGTACATATAAAAGGGGCACATTTCTTAAAGAAGTTCCTAAAGAAAAATTACATTTTATTTGAAAATAACAAATATATAATATATTTTTATTTTTATTTTTATTTTTTTTATTTTTATTTTTATTTTTTTTGTGACTAGGAGAATCGGCAACTGCAGTGGTATCGTATTCACGTTACATGGGGTCGAATCCCGCTGGCTACCCCTATACTCCTAGGAGGAACTGCTGAGCCCACCACAACAGCCCCTCGGGTAAGACGGGATTTAAACTCATAACCTGCACCATGACACGAACGCCTTAACAAAACGTTCACTTGCTACTAAACCAAACCCCGACGAGCAACAAATATATAATATTAAGTGTATATTAGTAAATAAGAATCACCACTAATGTATACTTGTTAGTTTCAAATAACAACGGAATCCCAAATATTCAATTGCATAGGAATATAATTTCTTTCATATTACTTACTTTACAAAACCTAAAATTCTTTTAAAAAGATAAAAACTGATTTGGACTTTTTATCAAACTTGTTGGCACACATAAATTTTGTAAATAACTTAATAACTCTCTAAAATGTTACGCCATCATAATTCATTTTTCTTTTCCCCACTAAAAATAATTAAAATATTTATAATATTAAGAAAAATATGATTAAAATATTTATGATATTAAAAAAATAACCTTTCCTTTATGGTAAACTAGAATACTTATTTATTACTCTATGATTATAAAAGGGCATCTTAACCCTAGAATGATAAAACAAAATAAATAAAATATGGAAAATCATAAAACCAAGGGCATCATTATTTTATTTTATTTTGGATCATCTTTGGAGAAAACTCTTGTGGATTGTGAATATACTAATACGGGCCAATCAACCTAATTGACGCAATGCTGGTCATAAACCGCACAAGTTACCCAATTACCCAACATGTTACCCACTATTATAGATTTTACCGTTTTTCCTTAAATTATATTTGTTTTCGAAGTGTTTTATTATATAGTTTAAACCCTTTTTTTCCTTAAATAATGTGTTTTCAACTTGTTTTGTTATTACTTTTTGTTGTTTTGTTGTCGAATATATCTTATACTAATGTTTGTGCTTTAAGATTTTAGTTCCACTTCGTTAATTACTACGTCATGTGGATAGAATATTAGCATTACTTTAATAAATTTGATTTCATAAACAAATCCAAATGGTGATTTGATAGGATTACAATAGAAACGTGAGTTTTTATTAACTTCGTCATGTGGATAAGACATTAGCATTACCTTAATAAATTTGATTTCATAAACAAATCCAAATGGTTGATTTCATAGGGTTATGATCGAAAAGTGAATTTTGTTTAGATTTCACAATTATGTTAAGCGATGTTCACCCACCCACCATATGAACCACTAAAGCGATGTTTAATTTACGTTGTATTTTCGTGTTATCTTAGAACACATCGCATCTTATTCGATCTTATCCCATGAAGGCAAATAAACTCATATATATATAATAAATTTGATATTTAATTAAATTATTTGGAATAGATTTAATAGTTAAGAGTACGTATTTTTTTTTGTTAGGGAATACAACAATTTAGAGGAGTAGATTATGTGCACCTTCATAGATTTCATTAGTGAAATTATTAGGTGGAAATAGGCCTTTTGTGCCATAATCAAAAGGGTTTCATACACCAATTTGGTGTTTGGCTTGACCATGACCTTAAAATTAGATTATTATTATTTACATTGATAGGCATGCATATACTAGAAAATGATGCCTATTTTTAGACTTACAATTAAATTTATTAAGTTACTAGAATTTTATAAATGAGATTTGTAATTATTTGCATTATTAAAGTTTTTTTAGCCACATAGTTGACTTCCAACCCTAAGATTTGAATTCTTGCCAGCCTTGTTTCCACATTTGTATTTCTTGTCCTAAGCCTGTAGACATTCATCAACCATTTAAACTTGGAAGGAATGCTTCCATGTGTCATTGTGCGTTTCTAGGTATTATTGGAATTAGGTTTTACAATTTATATTAGTTATTTTAGAAATCTAGATCCACTATTCTAGTATCTAGAAGAGTCATTTATTCTTATATATTTAACCATTGTAACCAATAAAATATAGAGTGTGATTTAAGTGTAACAATGTGCTCTCTCTCAATTTCTAACTTGGTATCAGAGTCTCTTCTGGCCTAATTCCCTTATGGGGAGGCGAGGAAGACGGGGGAGCCTTGAGTGTTATTGTTATTTTATATATATTAGTATCTAAGATATGTTCGTTGTCTGAGTATAATGTTTTCATGTCGATATTTGTGTGAGATTCATAAATAAGAAGTTGTGCATTCTATTTCGAAAGGAAGAGGGTCACAACATTGTCACTGTTGTTGTGAGAGAAAGATCGCGAGAGCCACAAGGGTTTTGAGAAATTTAGACTCGGATATGTGCAGAGATGATGTGCTTTGCGTGGATTGTGGATCAATGTGAAAGAGACGAAGATAGCCAATACGCAGTATATTCCTAGTGCAAGACATGCCTCAGATCTAAAATATGAGGCTACGAGTTTATTTTATTTTCTACGAACAAATGTAGTTCGTGACGTATTGCAAATTCTCTACGACCTTTATGTAGGTTTTAAACCTATACATAAATTACCTGCAAATGAATTCTTAAAAAACAAAAAAATAAATAATGGCTAAAACAAAAAACAATTATACACAGAAATTTATCTGTGGTTACCAAAACCGGGACTACCAGATTGATTTTTCATTATATTCCTTGCAATGTTACAATACAGATATATACATGTTGAAGAATTCATAAACCCCAATCTATTAACCCTGGATTAGAACATAACCATAGTTCTCTTGATCAGATCTACAAAATAATGTGGGAAGAAAACACTTACGCCCAAAACCATGTGCAAAACAAACGCACAAAACCATGGGTAGGTTCGCCCACCATCTTTAGGTCCACCCAACTATTATTGGGTCCACATAAAAAAAATTCTTGTGGTGTTGCCCCAGACCCCAAGCAGGGGAGCTACCACTCCCCGACAGGGGGGGTTGCCGCCCCCCCATGACCCCCTTGCTGCACCCAATGCAACATACAATGCATCGAACTGGTCGTCGAAAGAATATAACACATACCCAACATTCTCCCACTTGTTGTTTTCTTTCCACACAGGGGATCACAAGAGAGATTAGTCATTGATCCAACCTTGCAATGCCCATTGTTTCTCTACACCAAGAAAAATTATCAGTGCTCACTGACTTCGTCAATATTTCTGCAACATTCTTCAAAGTGTCCACCTTTACCAACAACACATTTTTTTCCTCAACCATATCCCTTACAAAGTGATACTGAACATCAACGTGCTTTGTTTTCGAATGATAAGAAGGGTTATTTTTTAAGAAAATTTCACTTTGGATATCACTGTCTATCCTTATAGTTCATTGTACCAACCCGATACTTGAACAAAATATTTGCAACCAAACTGCTTCCTTGCTTGCATGAGTGGCCGCCATGTATTCAACCTTTGTAGTTGAAAATGCCACTACAAACTGCCTCTTGCTCATCCAACTAACTACTCCTCCAAATAGCTTAAACACATACCCACTTGTAGATATTATTTTATCAAGATATCTAGCCCAGTTTGCATAAAAAAAGTCACGAATGTCCAAAACTCTGTCCAATCCTAGTCTTCCTTGATAGCACAAACCATAATCACTAGTGCCACACAAATAACCGAAAACCCGCTTCACTGTTGTCCAATTCTCCTTCCCTAGTTTTGACATAAACCTGCTCAATACTCCCACTGCATGTTAAATGTATGGTCTAGTGGAAATCATTTCATACATCAGGCTGCCAATTTCACTCGCATATGGAACACAAGACATGTCCTCTTCCTCTTCTTATGTCTTAGGACAGTGTTAAACAGATAAATTTACACCTACAGGAATACGAACCTTCACCCTTTTACTATCCTGCATATTAAACCTCTGCAATATTGTCTCCACATACTTCCTTTGGTTTAACCATAACTTCCTCTTTGCTCAATATTGCTTAATTTCTGTGCCCAAAATATAGTTTGCAGCACCAAGATCCTTCATGAAGAATTTGGAGGACAATTGGGTCTTCAAATCCTGGATAATTTCTTTGTCATTTCCAATTAGCAACATATCATCCACATACAAAACCAAATAAATAACATGGTCACAAATTAATTTAAAATACACACAGTGATCTACTTCTTGTGAAGCCAATTCCACATATATATATGTATCAAATTTCTGATACCACATCCTTGGTGATTGTTTTAACCCATACATACACTTTTTTAACCTGCATACCAGTTATTTCTTACCCTTCACCATAAATCCTTCAATTTGATTCATTTATATCTCTTCTTCCAGATCCCTGTGAATAAATATTGTCTTCACATCCATCTATTCTACCTCAAAATCAAAAGAAACAACAAAAAATAACAGTAATATAATAGAATCTAACTTGGGAACAGGAGAAAAAATATCACCAAAATCAATTCCCAACACCTGGGAATAACCTTTTTCTACCAACCAAGATTTGTATTTATCCACCTTACCTTCTGCATTCGTCTTCTCATTAAACACCCATTTGTTTCAAATGGGTTTCCTTCCAGCCGACAACTCCACCAGATCCCAAGCCTCATTTTTTTCCAAATATTCCATTTCATCAACCATGGCCTCCTTCCAAAGTTTTCCATCCTCCGAATATACTGTCTCCTTGACAATTCTAGGATCATCATCAGTAATAGTTAAAGAAAAATTTGAATAGAAAGGGTATGGACTATACCTTTATGGATGTATTCTTTCTCAATTTGATATTCTCAAAACCGAAGTTTGTAGTTCTTCCTCTTCTGATTCTTGTTCTGTTGTAGATTCTGATTCTTCCTCCTTTAGCTCAAACTCTATATTCCCAGGTTCCTTTGGAAGGACTTCATGTTTAATAACATATTTCACCTCTCTAAACATCACATCTATGTTGTACACAACCTTACTTCTTTTTTGGTTCCAAATCTTATAACCTTTTAAACCATCCTTATACCTAATAAAGATGCACCTTTCAGATTTACTATCCAACTTGGTTATTTTTTCCTTTGGAACGCGTACATATGCATCATAACCAAAGACCCTCAGATGTGAAAGAGAGGGTTTCTCACCAGTCCATGACTCATGTTGGGTGTTATCCTCCAACACTGAAGAAGTTAATCTGTTAACTAGGTAACATGAATATCCATCGCCTCTACCAAAAATTCCTATCCTAACCAGACACCACTGATCATGCTTCTTTCCTTTTACATTAACGTCTTATTCATTCTTTTTGTAACTCCATTTTTTGAGGTGTGTATGGAGTAGTGTTATTTTGTACTATATCACACTTCTTACATAACTCTTCAAATTCCTTCTTGCAAAACTCTCCACCATTATCTTTCATCAACACCTTGATCTTATTCTCTGTCTGATTATCCACTACAGACTTAAATTTTTTAAACCTGTCAAAGACTTCAGATTTATTTTTGGGGAAATATATCCGTGTATTTCTCCAGAAGTCATATATAAATGAGACATAGTAAACAGACTTACCCAGTGATTGAACCAACACAAGTCCAAACACATCATTGTGCACAATATCTAATATCCCTTTCGCCCTTTTATCACGAGAGGGGAAACTCACCCGATTCAACTTCCCATATACATAATGTTCATAAAAATTGAAATCCAGAGAGAAATTAGACATATATTTTACCATACCATTACCATTCAGTATTTGAGATCCCTTCTCTCCAATATATGCAAGCCTTTGATGCCATAGCATGGTCTTTTCTCTAGAGACCACTAGATTTTCTACTCCCCTTTTAAGAAGCACAAAACTATTGCACCCATCAATAATAGTGCTACCCATAAGCTTGTACATATTTCCAATTTGAACTCCCCACATCAATACCAGTTCTTCTCGAACCATCTTACATGTATCTTTCTTGAACATTGTTTTTACACCTGCATCATCCATCTTGCTTATAGAAATCAAATTTCTGGCCAATGCAAGAATATGTAGAACACCAGGAAGTGTTTTAATCCTTCCACCTTGCAACTTCATCTTGAATTTTCCACGTCTGATGATTTTCGCCTTCTTGTCATCCCCTAAGAATACATCACCACCATCATATTTCCCATACTCACAAAACCACTCCCTATGGGGAGTGAAGTGAAAGGATGCACCTGAGTCAATCAATTATGTCTCATGATCTACATGTGTACTTGAAGAAGAATCCAAGTACACATCCCCACCTTCATCTGAAGTGGTTTTCCCCTCTACAAAAGGAGCATCATCAAATCCCTTTCCTTTCTCAGGAGCTTTAAGTCTACAGTCCTTTTTGTAGTGCCCTTCCTTTTCGCATTTCCAGCACACCTTTACAGGTTTTCATAGAGATTTAGATCTCCCTCTTTATTTAGATCTCCCACTCGAGGAATTATAGAAAAGGCTTCTCCATTCTGGCTCTCCATAAATTTTTGTCTCATCTCCTACGATAGCAAGGATGAGACTATTTCATCAAACTTCATGGTAGTTGTATTACTACATATTGTAACAACTAGACAATCCCATGAATCTAGTAGAAAACACAACAAATTGATGCACTTATCTTCGTTTAAAATTTTTATATCAACAGATAAGAACTGGCTTCCATAGTATTAAAGGCGTTCAGATGCTTTGTCTCCAAGTCTCCATCCTTCATCCTCAAGTTATACAACCTTTTCTCTAGGAACAATTTGTTCACAAAAGACATAAATTGGTTAAAAGTCGCTAAATTTTCCCACAAATCCTTTGTTGTAGATTACCCTGATACATTCAACAACATTGAATCTAAGAGACACAATCGTATTTTTCTCTTCACATTTTGATCTAACTTCGCCCAATTTTAATCTAACATTCTTGTCAATGTCGTGCCTATATTTATAACAATCCACTAATCTTGGTCAACCAAAAAATCCTCCATCTTCAGATTCCACAACTCAAAACTTTTACCAATAAATTTCTCGATCTTTATCTTTCCATTGTTCCCCATATTTTTTCACCGCAAGAATTGATCCTACATATCTCCCACTAAACATGGTCTACCACAGGCCCGAGCAAAACCCCTCAACAAAAAAGGTGTCCCATTGAAGCTGAAACAACCATGATACTAAATGTAGTAGGGAAAATTTTAGGGGCGAATTTTAGCCCAAAGGCGAAATTTAAGGAATTTTAGATTTTAAAGGGGCGAATTTTTTATATAAAAACTTTTTGTATAGTTTTATATAATTAGCCCCAAAATTATTTTAAAAATAATTAATTATTATGATTTAGCCAAAAAAATAAAGGCGCATAAAACCAGAAAAGCTGCATTCGCCTCTGCATTTAGTAATTTGGATGGGTTTGAGTTGTATTTTCCCTCGATCTATTAGATTGGAGGGTTTTTGAACGGCATTCGCCCCAATATCCAGTATGACTGCAGGTAAAGCTTCCCTGTGTTGGTTGGGCTGCACATGTCGACATAATGGTGGCAGAGCACCTGTACAAACCCCAAATATCTGAGCAATGGGTTTCAAGTGTGTTCACTTGACTTGGTCCCTCTTCCTGTTCACAGATTCATCCCTTGGCACCATGAAAATTAGGAAATTCTCGAGAAAACTGAACCTCTCGGATGCCGAGATAGGGGTTGCTACAAATAACCTGGATCTTCTTGATTTGCCTATCATTGAAGTATATAAAAGAGTAGTTTCAAGGTTAGGCACTAGTGGGGTTATGGATATCCTCGATTTAATCATATCAGCAAGTCAGGCTGGTGCTGTAGCAATATAGATGTCAATGGGTTCTTTGGAGATAGGGATTTTGATCCAAATACCTGGATTAAAGACCTAATTTCAGCAGCTTCAATGTTTAATGGAACTGATAATGTTGTAGGGATGAGCCTGAGAAACAAATTGTGAGGTTCAAAGCAAAACCAGAACGATTGGTACACATTCATGCAGAAAGGAGCCGAGGCAGTACACAGAACAAACCCTAAAGTGCTCGTTATAGTCTTAGGCTTAAGCATGACAGTATAAGATCAGGCGTCGACTAGGTAATGATCCCTGTGCTGCGCTGCCTGCGTACTGTGTGCGGCCGCTCAAGGTTGCGGGTTCGAGGATTCAAGTCGGATCTGTGGATGTATTGGAGTCGGGTGCCTCCACCGGGACTGTGCTCAATTTTGGGTCTGAAGCTCGGAATAAAATACAACCTGGAGGGGATAGCGATCTGAGCATTTTGAAGGTTAGGGAAGCATGAATTTTAATGTGGTTTAACATCTTCGTTATTCGTGCAGTACTAAAATGGGAAATATACATGAAAGCTACTGATTATAGTTTGTGAAAACCTCCATCATGTGAATTGTTTTTGAACATAGCTTAGTTTATATCATCCTGGGTTTGTCTTACGCAAAATTAATTGCAACTGTATATCGAAAATATACCTTTTTTCAACTGAAGTGTTGTTGATCCCAGTTATTGTTTTTAATCTGTTATAGTACTTATGGTTGAGTTCAGTCTAAATGTTCATTTTGGTCATACTTTTTTTATCCAGAATGTATCATGGCTTGGGCTAGCTTCTCTGACAGCTGGATTTGGACATCCGTTATTTTGTCATTCACAGTTATTTACTGATATGAAGTGTCCCTCTTTTCCAATGATTTGTGTCAGTGTGTTTAATACAGTGTTTGATACATGCAACATTTTGGTTTTATTCCTATATGAATTTATTATCTGCCGAGCAAGTTACCAATCACTGTTTTTACTTCCTAGGGGATCTTAGTGATTTCCTTTGTCTCTGTTTGTCTAAGAAATATTTTATTTTCAAAAATTTGTGCTTTGTACTTCGAGGCATTCTTTTGCTTTTTTGATGGCAGGATACTCTTTTTCGCTTCAAGGTAGTCCTTAGATATATTTTTTTTATTGTTTTGTTTCGGGGAGGGGCTATATGCTTTTTACTTCAAGGCATTCTTTGGCAATGTGGAATGTATCATTTTCACTCGTTTCTTTGTTGTAGTTTATTGTGTATCTTGAATTCTGTTAGAGTTTCAGGTGGGCTGTGAAAGTGATAAGAATATGATTTCTTTTATACTTGTCCTTGGGGAAGCTCTTCTTCCTTCCTGAAGGCTCTTATGTTGATGTTCTCTTGTTTTCAAAGAAAATGTTAATCTAAAGTTTATTTACTAGACAATTTATTTGTTGAATATTGAAATCAACAGGTTTTGTTCAATGTAGGTTAATACTGTTTGGTAGAGTTTTCTTAGTGATATATCAGTATGCTGCAATAATGCAATTTTTATCTAGTTAGAGTGGCTTTAGTATATATAATTATTGTATGATTCTTCTATGTTTTTTGGGGATGGTAATGATTGCAGGTGCCTTTTTGGTATTTGTATAGGAAAATTTGCTTCCTGAAATAATTAATGTGGAAGTGGTTGCCATGGTTTTTTTAAACTCCAGGTGGTGATTTAAAATTTATGATTTCTGTGAAGAATGGTTTTCTGAGAGATCAGACATAGTATAATGGGTCATTTCTTTCCTTTGAAGACCAACAGGGTAGTGTCATACATTTTACTGCCGGAGTGCAAGGTGTCCCTCTGCTGATTGCGACAGCGTAGGGAAAGCTTAAGGAAGGTTGACTGCAAAAAAAAATAGGGTAGAGTATCCTTTAGCTAACTACGATAGGGTGGGTTTTTCTTTTGGCTGGCAGTGAAAGTGTGGGGTGTTATACCCTTCCTTTGATTTCCAAAGTGTGGGTTGTGCTTCTGATGGCTGTCATTGTGTAGGGTGTTCTACAAAGGAACTGGTATTTTGCAATCTTGTTTGTTAGGCAGTTTGTCATTTTTATTTTATCTAGAAGTACTGAAAAATATTGTAAATTATCAAGTTAGAAAAATGATTTGGATGGTCATCATTAATTTCAAGTGTTGCTATTTTTCATTCTTACCTAAAGATTTGTTTTTAAGTCTGTGGTGCCCTTAAGTTACCATGAAAGTCTAGGGTGCTCTTCCTTTGACTATCAAGATGTAGGTTGTGCTTCGGTTGACTGTCATGGTGTAGGGTGATGTAAGGTGTCCTACAAGGAATTGGTTGTTTGGAATTGCATTTTTCAAGTAGTTTATTACATTATTTAATATTTGTGTATATTGTCTAGTGAGAAAAAATGATTTGGAATGTCATGATTCAATCTTCAGTATTGCTATAATTATTTGCTGAAGATTTGTTTTTGTTTTGAGAAAATTGTTGAGAAAGTCTTAGTAGTCAGTAGTTAGTGAAAATGTATCCTTTAAAAGGATGTGTCCCACAGTCTGCTGAGTCGAAGGAATTATGACTTTTGCTTATTTCCGTAATTGATAGTTGCAGTTGGAGTTAGTGGTATCTTTTTGATATTCGAGAACACTTTTTTGAGAATCATGATTTTTCCTTTGACATGTATGTCAGATGTGGGAGCACGGAAGTGTGTCATTGGAGTTCTTGTTTTAAAATTTCTCTGACTAGAGTGTTTCATACAAATTCATTGTAATTATCTCTTGCTGTAGTCGTCAAAGCATAGTTTGTTGACTGTAGTTAGACGGGGCATGATTGATATCTCTAATCACATCAAGATCACTGATGTCTGATGTTATTATTGTTAGGATTATTTCCAGACCATGGTATTTTGTATAATTTCCTTTCTGGAATAGTTACGCAAATTGGGTCAAGTACAAGTGGGTGCACCATTTCACTTAGATGCCGATGGAAGCTTCAATGATTAATCCTTCGATCCAGGCATGGTTGTCTTTTCACCATGTGAATTTTTCTTCAGTCACATGTATTTTGGCCATTTTGATGCTTTCTGATCTTGTGTTGTTGGGTTGTTTCATGATTACAAAATATTAAAAAAGGTTTCATGTATGGACTTTTTCTTTTTTTCCACTTGTCTAATGGAAATTTTGATGCTCTTTATCTTGTCTTATTTTTATTTATATGCAAATCCATGTGTGGATTGCAGCAAATACATCTTAAAAAAAGTTTCTTGAGCCCTCTCATCAAAATATGTCATACTATAACTGATTGATAACACAATCCTTCATAACTGTGCAATGCCAATCCATTTAGCTCTAAGGAATAGGAGAGAGCCTGCTTTAGCCATTGATTTTTATATCTCCCAACCTTAATTTACACTTCTCATTAGCATACAATTCCACATTTTTATTGAGATCACAGAGAACATGGAAATATGCTATTGTAGAGAACCCTTCTGCAGCTTTCCTAATTCTTTTCATAAGACATTCTAATATTTAGTCCGTCAGAGAGGAGCCCTGCACCAAATGTTGAATAAGGAGGGAATCTCCCAAAACAGTGATAGAATCCCTTGGTAGAGGGCATAAGTTTCAGCTTGGTTGTTTGTCATGCATCCTAATACTCGAGAACAACTTTCTTGGGGCCATTGAGCACCTCTCACCCTTTTGCCACCTCTTCTTTGTTCTTGTCTTGTTCGGTATGCTTTTTTTAATTTTTTTTGTTTCATGGTTTTATAGAATGGGTTTTTTTTTTTTAATGTTTTTCTGTTTCATGGTTTTATAGAATGGTTTTTTTTTATGTTTTCTGTTTCATAGTTTTATTGAATGGTTTTCTCTTCACTTTAAGGCTCTTTTTGGACTCTTTTCTTATCTGATTATTGTAGGATCCCACTGTTTCATGGCATTGAATCTGTTTATGCATTCAAAAACTTGTAAAATCAGCCTTGTCTAGAATTGTATCATATAATTGCAGCCAAAAAACCCAAAATATCTATTGGTTAGATTGTGCCTTAGAAAAAGTGTAAAAAGTGTTGCATTCATTGATGCTATTCTTTGATTGGATTAACATGAGTTATGTTTTTTGATTATTAATAGGAAATATCCGTGTTTCTTTTATTGACAGAAATATTTGAATGTGATGTGATTTTTAATAGAAGGATCTGAATCTGATGTGATTTTCATGGACATTTTTTATTTCCTTTTTACAGGTAGACTTGTCTTTGCACCCAAAGAATGGGTGCAAACTAATGCACCAGAAATGCCATCCAAATATTTTGTTATCAAGGTCAGTGCAAGTTGCACATGGTCAGCCTACATCTTATGCATCTGATTTTGAAAAATTAGATAAAAATCAAGACAATTGAGATCAAGCCATGTGGTATCTTGCAGATCGTTTATTTGTAACTGAATACTGTTTATTTGATTTGAGAAAATTTTGGGAATGGACTACTTAACTTTTGTTGAGAGGGTCTCTTTTGGTATTTTCTGTGTTGCTTAACATTATACTTCAATTGGATATCTAAATTTATGGATATGAATACTTAACTAGTTGTCTTCCATCTAAATTTAAGATCATGCCATATAGTTAATATAAAATTCCAAATTATGCAATGCAAGGAATGCTTGTTTGCTTACGATGATTTGTTATTCTCTTGGATATTGGAGAATGTGTGGTATTTGGTTAGGTCACCAGACATCAAGAGATTTTGTAGGCAGCACATTTTACTTCGCAGTGTGGTGTGCTGTACCGTTGTTTCTGTGCACATTTGTGATTGCTTTTGATGGTTGTCTTGGGAAGCCAAGGATCACTTCACATTCATGAAATTCTAAAAGAGATTGGATTCATCTTCGACCACATTGGATAACGTTACATTGTGAACTGGTGATTTGGATCTCTGTATTGGTTAATTAAGAAGTGTGTAATTAGTGGTCTTCCATCTAAAATTATGATCATGCCATATAGTTAATATAAAATTCCAAATTATGCTATGCAAGGAATGCTTGTTTGCTTACGATGATTTGTTATTCTCCTGGATATTGGACAATGTGTGGTAATTGGTTAGGTCACCGAACATCTAGAGATTTTGTAGGCAGCACATTTTACTTCGCAGTGTGGTGTGCTTTTCTGTTGTTTTTGTGCACATTTGTGATTTCTTTTGATGGTTGTCTTGGGAATCCAAGGATCATCACTTCACATTCTTGAAATTCTCAAAGAGATTGGATTCATCTTTGACCATATTGGATAACGTTACATTGTGAACTGGTGATTGGATCTTCGTATTGGTTAATTAAGAAGTGTGTATGATGGATATGTTGATTTGCTTGCTTCAATTGGTATGAGAATACTGGTGATTTTGATCTCCTTATTGGTTAATTGATATGTATGAGAATATTGGTGATTTTGATCTCCTTATTGGTTAATTGAGAAGTTTGTGTGTGTATGATGGATATGTTGATTTGCTTGCTTCAATTGGTATGGATTCTCACCAATGAAATGTGGAGTATTTATCTAGGTGCCAGTCTCCCTATAAGCTAAGATGTTAAAGAAACATTAAATGATGGTCAAACTCAGGGTTTTGTTAATGAAATAGATTTTAATCTTTTGATTAAGCTAAGATGTTAAAGAAACGCTAAATGATGGTCTAACAAAGAGTTTTGTTAGTGAAATAGATTTTATAGATTTTAATCTTTTGACAGTATATAGCATAGCATCACACTGTATTTGAAATTAATGCTTTTATTAAGTCTTTTTATATTTCAATCCACTAGACTTGGATTTGTAGGCAAACAGACTGATCACAAATATGGCTGAATTAACTGTTATTTTTAGTATACTAACAACCTCCAAATTACATTCCATCAGGCCAATATATGTCTCCACACAATCCTGATGAGGGCCATATCTAACTGGTTGGAGGGTGCAGCGGTGGGAAAGTTCACGTCAGCAGGTTGCACTGCATCCCCTTTTTGAAAATTCTAATACAAATTTTGGTGGACAAGCAACAATGACAACAATCTAGACCACCAAAGTAAATAAGAGCATTATCTCCAATAAAATACTTCAAAGGTTCTCAACCCCTTGCTACACCTGGAAATTTTTCAGCATCCCAGACATCAGTAGATTCAAATGGTGGAAATAGTGACAAATTCAACTTTGACCTAGCTAATCATCACAGTGACGTAAGGATGCTAGCAAAAATTGTCTTTTCAAGTCATGGAGGGGAGGTTGCTTTTGCTTTTTGGCATGGCAATGTTCATTTATTCTCTGGCAGTAGCTTTAGTCTCATAGATTACTACTATGCCACAGTTGGGGTTTCTGTTTCCCTACCAACTTTCTCTTCTACTAGCTATTGCTTGGCCTCTGTTTGGCATGATAACAGCAAGGATTGCACTGTACTGAAGATTCTACATATTCTACCTCCTACTAGTCAAAGTAGTCAAGGGAAAGGTAATGCAGTTGCCTGGGAACGAGCTATAACAGACAGGTATGAAGTTGATTTTTCTTGTCATCTTGCTGCATCTCTGTATTTATATTGTGGTTTATTTCACTGGCCTATGGTTTGATTATTCTTATCCATTACCAGATTTTTGTGAGGCCTCTCAGTTGGAGTTGATTGGTGGGATGTTGTTGGTTGTGCACAAAGTGCAGCTGAAGATGACATAGGTATAATTAATGTACATTATCAAAAAGAAATCAGTTATGTGTTGCTGAATTAAGTGACGATGGGAAGCCTCTTATGTTAACACTCCTTTGTGACTCATTTGTATTCATTCAAACTGCAAAATGGGAGGAATACTCACAGACTACTATATTATAAATCCAAGTAGAATTTTTGATGCAAATGTTGTTTCTGCAATTGGAATACGTGTTCAAAGGTCCCCATCTGTGGTTTGACCCTATTTGATAACAAGTTTAAAATGAGTTTTTGGCATCTCTTGATTCCAAGGATGTAGGTGGCAATTTGGTTGAACATATTACATCATAGTGTTCCTCATTTCATGGTCAGTTCATATATATGTTTTGTATATTATGTTGGTAGCACATGGTACAATTGTTTTTGAAGGATATTAGGCAATAATATGATCTCCCCAATCATCCCTTTTTCAAGATAAATGGAGCTAAGTTTTCCTATCAACAAATTTTAAGATTAACATTGACCAGAGTATGAAGCTACAGATATGATGTTCACAATAGAGATATCCATTGCTTTGTGGAAGAACGCTCACACGGTGCGCCTAAGGGAGAAAGTTGTGTCAGAGTATTTCTAAGCAAATATATTAATCTCCAAAATTATTTAAGATGGGGCATTCAAGTCTTTGGAAAACGTGTTGATAAGCGCTCCTATGGTGCTTTTAGGAAATGGGATATCAATTGCATGACAAGTTGTTACATTTTGGTAACATGTCATAATTTTATTTATTTGTTGGCATTATGTTCAACAATTATCAACCAAATATACACATTTTCCATAAATGCATATAGGTTGACAATTGGGTTGAGAATTTATGAAATTGGTTGATGATGGCTTGGAATATAGAGACCTACAATTTATTTTTGAAGCTTATCATCTGCCCAGGCATGCTCGATTAGGAGTTGATGGAGATATTTGTAGAATGGAACAGAGGATGATTAGGGTAGTGGAGAAATGGACCAAGAAAAGACACAAAGGGTCCATATATTTCACCAAAGACCAAGATCAAGAGTGGAGATAATATTATTGCATTCTCATGAGCTAGGAAGAAGTTTCTGTGTTAGTGGACTCCAGGCAAAAATTTTAAGGATTAAAAATGCTTCGCGGATTGTTGACAGAGTATCTCAACTGTACATATACTCATTATAAATGTAATTTCCTACATCATGCATGAAGTAACCAGAGTTTTCCTTGGATTTATCTTTGTTTTATCTAACGAAATGGTTTATTCAAGATTTGGTATAGCTTGTGTGGCCATGGTTACTCACGGATCTCTTGTTCTAGTATTGAAATGTTGTGAAGCATATAAGTTCATGAGAGAGTTTAACTGGATTCTATTTTCTCAAATGATGAGTTGAACATGATGATGGAATTTGCTTTAGAAATTGAATACTTCGAGAAAACTAGGTTGTTTTAACCCCATCTTCATAATATACCTTGGAGATCGGGTCAAACGACTAACACTCCCAAAGTTTAGCACCCTTATTAAAAAGGTGTTTGTTTATGCCAACATGACTTCAAAAGGGTGAAGTAGGACAAGTTACACAGTCACACAGGCTTGAGTATGATCAAAAAATTCATTTCTTATCTCAAATCGTAAGTGATGATGGGAAGCCTCTTATGTTAACAAACCTTTGTGACTCATTTGTATTCATTCAAACTACAAAATGGGAGGAATACTCACAGACTACTATATTATAAATCCAAGTAGAAATTTTGATGAAAATGTTGTTTCTGCAATTGGAATATGTGTTCAAAGGTCCCCATCTGTGGTTTGAACCTGTTTGATAACAACTTGAAAATGAGTTTTTGGCATCTATTGATTCCAAGGACGTAGGTGGAAGTTTGGTTGAACATATTACATCACAGTGTTCCTGTTTTCATGGTCAATTCATATAGATGTTTTGTATATTATGTTGGTAACACATGGTACAATTGTTCTTGTTCTAGTATTGAAATGTTGTGAAGCATATAAGTTCATGAGAGAGTTCAACTGGATTTTATTTTCTCAAATGATGAGTTGAACATGATGATGGAATTTTCTTTAGAAATTGAGTACTTTGAGAAAACTAGGTTGTTTTAACCCCGTCTTCATAATAGACCTTGGAGATCGGGTCAAACGACTAACACTCCCAAAGTTTATCACCCTTATTAAAAAGGTGTTTGTTTATGCCAACACGACTTCAAAAGGGTGAAGTAGGACAAGTTACACAATCACACAGGCCTGAGTACTATCAAAAAATTAATTTCTTATCTCAAAGCGTAAGTGATGATGGGAAGACTCTTATGTTAACAAACCTTTGTGACTCATTTGTATTCATTCAAACTGCAAAATGGGAAGAATACTCACAGACTACTATATTTAGGCCGATAGGCCTTCTCTTATGAAAGAGATGCAGTGTTTGATCGTCAACACTTTTAATCTCCGACTGACACCTGTTCCCCTAACACCTATTCCTGGTTTTCGATCTTTAGGCCAATAGGCCTTTTCTTATGAAATCTTCGACTGACACCTGTTCCCCTGACACCTGTTCCTGGTTTCCGATCTGTTGGCAAAAACCACTTATCTGGTCGCCCCCACTCTTCGTCCCTGCAGACTCGCTTTGGCGCGCAACTTGAAACCTCGACCGGCCGTTGCAGAAATTGTTCACAGACGATGCATCTTCGCATGATGTTGTACACGATCACTCCAAAGCCTTAAACGGTGGCATTCTGGATAGTGCAGTGGCCAGTCGGTAATGCAGCGAAGGAGTGGGTGAATTAATTCTGTCCTGTTTTTTCGACTTCGACGACAAACGGATTCAGAAATAATGTCGGCTTCCATTTTCTTCTTCACTTCCGGAATCAAATTCTCCTCCCACCTGCAGCTCCACAGCAACGGACATCACAGTCAACAGCAACGGATAGCACAGTCTTTTCCTCAAAGAAAATTCAACTTGGCTCATCAAAGAAGAACAGGTAATGCCCTTTCTTTCTTCATCGTTTTGCACTTTCTTTCTTCTTCCCTTTCTTTCTTCTTCTGGTACTGAAAATTTAAAAGCCCATTATTTAGTTCCCTGAACTTATCATAACCCATAAGATCTTTCAAAGCCAATTAGTTCCATAGCAATCTGAAGAGATGGGGAGAAGCCCTTGCTAGGAGGTCTCAGGGCTTGCAATACTTTCTGGAACTGAAGATCCATTTTATTAGCTTCCCTGAACTTGATCCAACATACCCATAAGACCTTTTAAGGAGTAATCTGAAGATATGGGGAAATCCCCTTGCTACGATAGAGAATAAGAGCATCCTTACATGTAACCGAGCAGTCTTTCTTCTCGCTGTAACCCTTACATTCTGCGCTGAAATAGCTGTAAACTACAGGCTATGTAGTTTTCTTTCATATTTCTAACAGTAGTGCTCATTATTCAAAGGCCATAGAGATGTATTAATCTTCAAGGCCATGCTTGTCTCATTGAAGTCCCAGAAGCTTTGTATATCTATGCAATAATTATCCCTCTGTTTAGTTCTTATGAGCATGTTGGGATTTTTCTTTAGAGATGTTGAAAATTTTAGTTCTTATGAGCATGTTGGGATTTTTCTTTAGAGATGTTGACAATTTTAACGTCAGTACTACACATCTCATGGATTACTCGTGGGGATATTCTTGAAAGAACTTTTAAATGCTTCAAGGTAACTGGTTCTATAGTTATTCTGGATTTCTCGAATTACTTTGTCTCCCATTCAATGTGAAAGGCTCTATTTACAAGCAGAATCTCCTTGACCAAACTTGTAATTAGGTTGCATCAAATTAGTATCTCAGACTCTCAGAGAGAATTCGTTTTCCTTCTTTGGTGCTCGCTTATTCTTGCCTGGACTGTGATGGAATTTAATTATTTTGAAGATTGTTGTTCTAGCCTTTTATGCAATGGTTGGTTGGATTTTTACAGCTTATTTTATCATAGTATAATTTTGTGTCATGATCTCATATGGTAGGTTTTCATTGTATGGTGCTAAGTGCTGCTTATCTTCGTTCAAAAATAGTATGTTTATGATTATGGAATTATCGGCCATGATTGTCTCATTGAAGTCCCAGAAGCATTAGATCAAATCCCTGATCACTGTAGCGTCCAGAGGCATCAAATCCTACAGAGGACTTAAAAGGTATTAAAACCCTCTAAAACGGCACAGAAATGCTGGACTGGTTTTTTAGTTCTTGGCCTTCAATCTCATGCTTGATTAACAGGTGATGTGATGAAACATTCGCCATGTATTGCAGTAATCATTGAGCTTCCTGCGTTTGGCAGCCACAAAGGCCTAGAGGTTAACGCTTAAGATAGCTTCCAGTGAAGTACTGTTGCTGTTGTTGCTCAAACAGAAGGCGTCCAGCACTCCAACAGGGCTCTACGGGACTAAGGAGGATGCTGATTTTGCCTTCTTAGGTGTTGAGAATTTCTCAATCAAGTCTTCCTGTATTAGATCGTAAGAGCTGAACACCCATTCCTGAACCAAATAAAAAACAATACAAATAGGAGTTAATTATCTGTATTGGGCTCTCAGATTAAGCTGCTGAAGGCTTAGGAACAGAAAATAGCAAGTGGGTAGTGTTGACTATATGTGCCTTGGGTTCGGAGGATTAAGCTGGATTGCATTGAGAAAAATGGTGCTGATATGCTTACCTTGGCTACAAGAGAGCAGGAGAGGATGGTCTCCTTGTACTAGGCTGATTCCAGGGGTAAAACCTCTTCAGCTGCACAGATAACAGCTGCAGCAGCTATGGCAGATGGTTGGTGCTCAAGGAAATCCAACACTGTTAAGATATCACAGAATAAAAAACAAATCTTAAACCCCACACCAACAACATAATTTCTGTTCACTGGAAATCAATAACTAGATCAATTCATTTAGTAGAGAAAATGATTCTCTTAGCGTGGAACAAAATCTCATCAGTGCAAAAGTCAAAAGGCCCATAAAGCATTACATCAAAGTTGTCTGCAATTGCAATATTAATATCAAAGCAAGGAATGATACTAAAACTTGCAATCCAAAACTGAACTTTCAGATTCCCAAAAGCATAACACTATTGACAACACCAGAATAAGGAAGGAAACTTGCACCATGAAGTATCAAAGTTTTCAGTGATAACAATGTTGGTTTCAAAGTGAGCAAGAATGCTATAATTCACAACTCAAAGAAAGCTTTCAGAAGGGCAAAGCATCAAAACTGTCTGCCATGGCAATGAAAATACCAGAGCAAGGCAAGATGATGTTATAACTCTCTCCCTAAATCCAACTACAAAGCATCAAATAATAAACCATCAAATATGTTGGCAATGACAATGATAATACTGGAGTTAGGCAGGATGCTATAACTTGCTACCCAAATCCAACTGCAAATCCATCAAAATATTGGCAAAGACAATGTTATGGAGGTTATAACTTGCACCCTGGAGCCAACTTGCAGAATGGCAAAGCATCAAAACTGTTGGCCATAAAAAACCAATGTTAATACCAGAGTGAAGAAAGATGCTATAACTTGCACCCTAAAATCCAGTTTTCAAATGGCAGAGCATCAGAACTACTGGAAATACATATACCAATTTTGGTTTTCAAATGGCAAAGCATCAGAACTACTGGCAATGCAGATACTAATAAATTTCAAATGGCAAAGCATCAGAAATACTGTCAATGCAAATACCAATGTTAATACCAGAGTGAGAAGGAATGCTATAACTTATACCCTTACACAAAGATGTATTGTTGCAATAATAAAGCTTGTAACATTATAAAATAACAGTTACAAATAAAAAATGAAAAAGGGCCCATAAGACATGCCACTGAAATCCAAGTATCAGAATCAGGCAGGATGTCTACTATCACATCAACCCAGGATTGGCAAAGCTGTTGGTGCAAATAATGTCTTGAGAAACAATACCATATCAGAGCTGCAGCTATTGCTCTGTTTAGTTCAGGGACCAATACGAAGGATCTCTGTGCCAAAAACACTGCTCCACAGATGGGTTTAATCCTATTTAAGGTTTGTCTAAAAAGAAAGTGCTCTTCTCATTTATATGTATGAGCTAAATAGAACCTATTAACAATGAAAAAAGTAAGCAATGGAACAGAAATCGCTAACCTGATTTTGTAGGAATATATATGTGTAGATTTTAAAGCAGTAGAGTAGCGTACAATTTCACAACCTGAATTAAGTCTCTCTTTTTGTAAATTTACATACAAAAAGAAGACAAGACAAACAAAATGCTTACACAGGGATGTATTATTGCAATAATAATACATCAACCCAAGATTGGCAAAGCTGTTGGTGCAAATAATGTCTTGAGAAACAATACTATATTAGAGCTGCAGCTATTGGTCTGTTTAGTTCAGGGACCAATACTAAGGATCTATGTACCAAAAACACTACTCCACAGATGGGTTTACAAATAAATTTTGATGTGTTTGATCCTATTTGAGGTTTGTCTCATATTTAAGGTCAGTTTCATATTTCTGGTTTTATTCCTCCGAAACTGGGTAATCTCAAAAACATTTTGGTTTTATTCCTTATGAACTGGGTAATCTAGCAAGCCTGAGAAGGCTCTTGATTGATAGAAATCATAAACATATGAGCAACATCTATGAACAGTATTATTATAAAGCTCTGTTGAGTTGTTGGGCCACCTGTCTGAGACTCCAAAGCTGGATCTATGACGTTTTGCCTAAATTCTTTACTTCCTCGAGAAGGTATGGACAGTGTGTATGATTATGTTCTTCCCTATATTCCTTGCCTCTATTGAATAATTTTTGGTTGTACAAGTCTTCTTACATTGATTTTACCATATTTTAAACACGAAGAAACTTGAAACATGTGGACATTTTTATTTTCTCTATACTGAGACTTTTGGTGTACTTTGTAACTGAAGAGCCAATCCGTATAGTTACACATATATGGGTCATTTCTGAATGGCATGTTGCTTGCATTTTGTTGTTATGTCTTTTGTTGGTTCTGGTACTCTCCACAAGCTTTTACAAGTAAGTGGTATGCATTCTTGTTTGATGTACTTTGTTTTCTACTAAGTAACAAGATTCTTGGATTTTGACCAAAGAATTACTTGGATTTTGACTAATGAACGTTGGTTTGAGATTCCTTGGTTCTTCAGAATAGTCAGAGCCTTCTCCTTGGCTCTAAACTTTATGTTTAGGACCGAATGGCTTCTTATAACACTTACTTCTGATATCTAGTGAACAATCTCTTGCACTGAGGTGAGATATCTTTAGGATTATGCGAGTCCATATCATCATCCTCTGATAAGAAGTTGATGTACGTTAATGTTTTGTTATTCCCTATATTCCTTGCAATTGTTGAATGATTTTTGGTTGTTCAACTGTTCTGACAATTATTTCGAGTCTTAACCATATTTTTAGCATGAAGAAACTTGAAACTTGTGGACCTTTTTAATTGGTTTATGCCAAGATTGTCTGTGTACTTCGTAACTGAAGAGTCAATTCCTCAAATTACACAGTATGTATGGTCCATCATTGAATGCCATGTTGGTTAGATTTTGTCATTGCATCTTTTGTTTGTTCTGGTAATCTCTATAAATGTCTGCAAGTAAGCGGAATGAATTCTACTTCGATAAAGTTTGTTTTGTGCCAAGTAACATGATTCTTTGATTTTTGACCAAAAAAACACTTATTTTTAGGACTGTTGTATAAATAAGTAGGTCTCATATGACAATTTGCATCTAGCCAGGTTGCCGTCGCAATTATATTGTTATTACTATTACTAAATGGCCTGAAATTTTTACTTTCTAAAATATATATTCAACACTTGCTGCATGCCTGCTATAGTTGTGAAAATGCCTAGAAATATTTCCTCAGCTCTAATCTTTTAATTATTTTCGATCATCATAGGTATCTCTACAAAAAATGAACCCACAATTGTTTTCCTTTCTGAAATAGCTTTGCTCATGGCAGAACAACTCATAGACAAAAACAAGATTTTCAGAACTTCCTTCAACCACCTGTGAATCTCTCCTTGCTCATCATAATTTTCGCTTTGTTTCTTTTTGAGTTTCAACAATTGTACGATGGAAAACCCTCTTTCTTTGAGAGAAATATAAACTTGCAGCAGCAAGTCCGTTTTTAAGTCCCTTTTCTACTGCTTTTTAATTTTTCAGAGATATTGTATGATGGAAAATCTTTTTTTAACAACTAGCAGTGATCAGAAATCTTAGATCAGTTTTTGATCTCAGACTGTTTAATTGTGAAGGTTGCCACACAACTCATCGAATAAGTCTCTTACTGCATAACTGAGAATTGAATAGAACTAGTAGATTGACGTAGAGCTAGGTTACTTACAAATTTCTTGCTTTGTTTATAAACTCAATACTCTGCTTCGCCCATGACAGATGGTGAGTTGCCCTCTTCATATTTATTTTGTATGCTTTAGATTTATTGCCCATCATCTTTGTGAAAAACTCTACAAAATCTCCTTCATCTCAAAAACTACAATTACTTCAAATTAATAATTCACAAACAATACTCCTATCGGCCTCTCCTTGCACCTTCTGGGGCAACTGCTAGATCCAAGTAAAAATTTTGATGCAAATGTTGTTTCTGCAATTGGAATATGTGTTCAAAGGTCCCCATCTGTGGTTTGAACCTGTTTGATAACAACTTGAAAATGAGTTTTTGGAATCTATTGATTCCAAGGACGTAGGTGGAAATTTGGTTGAACATATTATATCACAGTGTTCCTCTTTTCATGGTCAGTTCATATAGATTTTTTGTATATTATGTTGGTAACACATGGTAAAATTGTTCTTGTTCTAGTATTGAAATGTTGTGAAGCATATAAGTTCATGAGAGAGTTCAACTGGATTCTATTTTCTCAAATGATGAGTTGAACATGATGATGGAATTTTCTTTAGAAATTGAATACTTTGAGAAAACTAGGTTGTTTTAACCCCATCTTCATAATAGATCTTGGAGATTGGGTCAAACGACTAACACTCCCAAAGTTTATCACCCTTATTAAAAAGGTGTTTGTTTATGCCAACACGACTTCAAAAGGGTGAAGTAGGACAAGTTACACAATCACATAGGCCTGAGTATGATCAAAAAATTAATTTCTTATCTCAAAGCGTAAGTGATGATGGGAAGCCTCTTATGTTAACAAAACTTTGTGACTCATTTGTATTCATTCAAACTGCAAAATGGGAGGAATACTCACAGACTACTATATCATAAATCCAAGTAGAAATTTTGATGCAAATGTTGTTTATGCAATTGGAATATGTGTTCAAAGGTCCCCATCTGTAGTTTGAACCTGTTTGATAACAACTTGAAAATGAGTTTTTGACATCTATTGATTCCAAGGACGTAGGTGGAAATTTGGTTGTACATATTACATCACAGTGTTCCTCTTTTCATGGTCAGTTCATATAGATGTTTTGTATATTATGTTGGTAACACATGGTACAATTTTTTTTGAAGGATATTAGGCAACAATACGATCTCCCCAATCATCCCTTGTTCAAGATAAATGGAGCGAAGTTTTCCTATCAACAAATTTTAAGATTAACATTGGCCAGAGTATGAAGCTACAGATATGACGTTGACAATAGAGATATCCATTGTTGCGTGGAAGAATGCTCACACAGTGCGGCTAAGGGAGAAAGTTGTGTCAGAGTATTTCTAAGAAAATATATTAATCTCCAAAATTATTTAAGATGGGGCATTCAAGTCTTTGGAAAATGTGTTGATAAGCGCTCCTATGGTGCTTTTAGGAAATGGGATTTCAATTGCATGAAAAGTTGTTACATTTTGGTAACATGTCATAAGTTTATTTATTTGTTGGCACTATTTTAAACAATTATCAAACATATATATATACATTTTCAATAAATGCATATAGGTTGACAAATGGTTCGAGAATTTATGAAATTGGTTGATGATGGCTTGGAATATAGAGACGGAATAGTCCGGAACTCCAGCCGCCATGGAGTCACCGCAATGTCTTGGTGCACAATTTTGAGCCCCACAATACCTAAAATTTCAATTCAAAATAAATCATAACCTAAGAATTTGGAATTGGAAATATGAACAATAATTCTAAATTTCAATTCGTAAGAAATATAGTTTCAATCAAGATACCCAATTTCGTAATCGTGTTACCAATGCTATTGTTTTTGTTGAAGGGAAAATGATCCGGAAGAAGCCTTGGAAACCCGTGTAATGCAAAATTTGTGCAAGGCATATATCTTCATTCGGCCCATGGTCATATCGTTGAAACACAAAAGCTTTTCGTGACCTTTCACATTACGCTCCCCTAGCCAATTAAATGATTCTAATTGCAATCGTTCGAAGTCAATAATATCCTTATTTTTATCATTAAGGTTCATGGACTGATCATAGCTATTTTGGGAAGAAACTGAATTGAAAGGAATTTCGGGTGATAAAACAGGATTCCTCTTTTCATGGTTAGTTCATATAGATTTTTTGTATATTATGTTGGTAACACATGGTACAATTGTTCTTGTTCTAGTATTGAAATGTTGTGAGGCATATAAGTTCATGAGAGAGTTCAACTAGATTCTATTTTCTCAAATGATGAGTTGAACATGATGATGGAATTTGCTTTAGAAATTGAATACTTTGAGAAAACCAGGTTGTTTTAACCCCATCTTCATAATAGACCTTGGAGATCAGGTCAAACGACTAACACTCCCAAATTTTATCACCCTTATTAAAAAGGTGCTTGTTTATGCCAACACGACTTCAAAAGGGTGAAGTAGGACAAGTTACACAATCACACATTCCTGAGTATGATCAAAAAATTCATTTCTTATCTCAAAACGTAAGTGATGATGGGAAGTCTCTTATGTTAACAAACCTTTGTGACTCATTTGTATTCATTAAAAATGAAAAATATGAGAGGAATACTCACAAACTACTATATTATAAATCCAAGTAGAAATTTTGATGCAAATGTTGTTTCTGCAATTGGAATATGTGTTCAAAGGTCCCCATCTATGGTTTGAACTTGTTTGATAACAACTTGAAAATGATTTTTTGGCATCTATTGATTCCAAGGACGTAGATGGAAATTTGGTTGAACATATTACATCACAGTGCTCCTCTTTTCATGGTCAGTTCATATAGATATTTTTTATATTATGTTGGTAACACATGGTACAATTGTTTTTGAAGGATATTAGGAAAAAATATGAACTCCCTAATCATCCCTTGTTCAAGATAAATGGAGCTAAGTTTTCCCATCAACAAATTTTAAGATTAACATTGACCAGAGTATGAAGATATAGATATGATGTTGACAATAGAGATATCAATTGCTTTGTGGAAGAATTCTCACACAGTGCAGCTAAGGGAGAAAGTTGTGTCAGAGTACTTCTAAGAAAATATATTAATCTCCAAAATTATTTAAGATGGGGCATTCATTTCTTTGGAAAATGTACTGATAAGCGCTCCTATGGTGCTTTTAGGAAATGGGATATCAATTGCATGACAAGTTGTTACATTTTGGTAACATGTCATAAGTTTATTTATTTGTTGGCACTATGTTCAAAAATTATCAACCATATATATACATTTTCCATAAATGCATATAAGTTGACAAATGGGTCGAGAATTTATGAAATTGGTTGATGATGTCTTGGAATATAGAGACAAAATAGTCTAGAACTGCCGCCATGGAGTCACTGCAATGTCTTGGTGCACAATTTCGAGCCCCACAATACCTGAAATTTCATTTCAGAATAAATCATAACTTAAGAATTTGGAATTGGAAATATGAACAATACCTGAAATTTCAATTCACAAGAAATATAGTTTCAGTCAAGATACCCAATTCTGTAATCGTGCAGTCAATGTTATTGTTGTTTTTGAAGGGAAAATGATCTGGAAGAAGCCCTAGAAAACCTGTGTAAGGCAACATGTGTGCGAGGCATATATCTTCTGTCTAGACCATGGTCATATCAATAAAACACAAAATTGTTTCAGGGGTTTTCACATTACAGTCCCATAGACAATTAAATGATTCATAATTACACTGTCGAAAGTCAATAATATCCTTATTTTTATCATTAGGGTTCATGGACTGATCACAGCTATTTTGGGAAGAAACTGAACTGAAAGGAATTTCGGGTGATAAAATAGGATTCTCTCCTACATTGGGATGATTACACTCATTTCTGAAGGCCTTACTATCTTTTGAATTCTAGAAACCCTTAGAGCGATTACCGATAAATTTTCTATGGATTTTTGTGAATCTAAAGAGGATTTTGCTTTCCAGTACCTTCATGAGTTCAGGGAATGCAAGGATTCGAACTTGGGTTTGCCATTATTTAGGGCTTTGTACAAGACTTGACAGATTTTTCTAATGGAAGCGGTAGCAACAAGAAAAGATAGCAGAAATTCAAAATCAATGTGTCTGTGCTGCTGTTCTCGCGCTGTCTCTATTTATTCGCGTGTAGTTGCAGTCTGGAATGGGATGTTGATTTCAAACTAGAGATGATGATAATGATGAGGTTCTACGCATGCAAGTCCTGCAACAAGAAGTTTTCTTCATTTAAAGCTCTGGGCGACCACAGGGCAAGGTGCCACTACAAGTCTAAGTCCATCTTTCCCAAACTGCAAACAGATGGGGGTTTCAAAGAAGAAGTAGTTCATTGGTCCATCAATGGGCCATCTGTTGAGACTTATAAGTAGAGTTTGTGCACTGAGAATAAGAAAGTTGGGGTGCATGAATGCCCTATGTGTCACAGAAGCTTTCCATCTAACCAAGCTTTGGGCAATCTGGCCAAGCTTTGGGCGGTCACAAGAGGACTCATTCCTCTCCCCCTACTACTAATATGCACAATTATACAAGCCATTCAACAACTAAGCAGCAGCAATTTTCACCTCCAAGTAGAACCGAGACGTTGGATCTGAACGTGCCTGCTGAAAATGAAAATGATTTTACTCAATTGTAGCACAGTTCTGCAGTTTCTGTCAATTTAGGTGCAGATTCTACCAGTGAATGTGAGAAATGAGACATTACACATATGAAAAAAAAGCTGGTATAAATTATGCTTCACCATTTTCCAACCGCAATGAGGCGCAAACATTGTAACAGTTGTGCCTCTCCGAGAATGTACAAGTGAAGGGGTGCCCAATGCCCTCGCCTCGACATTTTCTCTTGTGATGTAGGCACCTCACATAAGTTTCATAGCCATTGAAATTCCTTGTTTCTTAGAAGCTTATGTAACGGGAACATACCCATAACTAAATAACTATCTTTGCTTTTCATCTAAGGGTTGAAGATGTTTTAATCGTCTAACATATAATCTAAAGGTTTCAGATTATGACACGATGCACACAGGAGAGTTGTTTTCAAATAATGACGCCTTACGGCATAATTATTTTATTAATTTATGTGTTCAAACTTCACTGTTGACTAGAACATTAATTGTGCTTTCCCTCTTTTTAGAACTAGAAGGTGTAGTGAGCAGTGAGCACATGACTTGGAGATGGGCTTTTTATTTCAACACACATCTATATGTGCTCACTGGTCATAAAATGTGGTCATTGGTGTATAATAAAGTTAAGTTCCATAAGCTATACGTTACTAAGTTTCTTCACTATTTTATAGATCATTACACGTCAAACCGACTTTACGCCTTGACTGACATTGCATTCAACATTGTGCACAAGTATGGTTTACATGTATCAATCAAAACTATGATTGTATCTATATTTGATAATGCAAGTTGAATACATCATACAATACATAAGAGTGCTATGGCTATGAAGTTCAATATGAAATAATCTATCGATTGCTAATATTACTATTATATAAGGGGTGCTCTTCCAATGGCCATTTATTAGCTATGTGAAGAAGGCTTTGTGGAATTTTTATTTAAAATAAGATTATGTATAGCTAAGTTGCAGACAACTAAGTAGAATTTGGTAGGAAGTTTGGAGTATGTGTAATTCATAATGATATTGTCTTATCTTCATTGATGACTTTTCAATGTGTGAGTTTTGACCTAAGCCATTGCATTATCAATGTGTCAAGGCTCAAAACTCAACCTATATGTCAACTACTTCTTATGATTGTTCCTAGGAACACGAATCCTAATTTTTGTAGGTTTAAAATTTATCACAAGTTTGCTCTATTGTGGTTGAATTTGTGGAGGTTATCTCAAAATTTATTTAAGGTACCATGGATCTAAATTTCTTATGAACTTTCAACACTATAAAAAACTTTGGTGCAAATTGTTGATCAATTCTCACTTGGTTAGGGTTATAGATGTTAATGAAAATTTTGTGTGCATGCATGAGAGTTGGGTGAAAATGCTCAATGTTGTGTAGCATTAGTGTGATAAATATGGGATAGTGCAAAGCATAGTTTTGAAGATTAGTCTAAGTTGAATTGTACCTAATCAACTCAGTCAAGTTGATTGTTGGTTGAACGGTTAATTGTTTGTTCAATGGACAGAAGATCTTGCAAGCCCAGATACCAAAGGGAAAAATGGAGCCCATCTTGGGGTTCTCTTTGTAATTCTAGTCCACCACTGCTACCTTCCATGCTTCCTCAAACTCCTCTCCAACCTCAATATCAGTGCTAGTAGTAGAATGAGCAACAACACTACGCTTAGTAGAACTAGAACGCATTTTCCAAACTGCATGAGAGCTACTTCCCTCACAAGTCACCATGTGCCATGCTTGGTCTCGATGGTTCACTTCCTTCAACACCTGGTTCAACTACCATATCTTCATTGGAACCAACACCCCGAACTCCACTAGGCAACGATTTGCCATTTTGTACTAATGATTCGCCATTTGTACTGGTGATTCGCCATGATTTTACAAGATAATATAATCTCGTGAGAGATTCGCCAAAAAATTATATATACATATTATATTATTAATAAAATCGCCTTCCATTTTTCCTATGTATCATGGGGATTCGCCTATTTATTATATATATAAATTTAGGGGGGTTCTTAAAATTTCCCCTGAAATTTAGGTTTAAACTCAATACAAAAATTACTTACAAACGAATTCTTAAAAAAAAAAAGTAAATAATGGTGAGAACGTAAAACAAATATACATAGATATTTTCCCCCGGATCCCAAAACGAGACTACTAGATTTATTTTTTATTATATTCCTTTCAATGTTACAATACATATATATACATGTGGAACCATTCATAAACCCCAATCCATTAACCGTGGATTAGAAAATAACTATATTTCCCTTGACCAGATCTACAAAATAACATGGGCATAAAACCATCATGCCAAAAACCATGTGCAAAACCCATGTACAAAACCATGGATAGGTTTTCCCACCATCTTTGGGTCTGCACATGAATCTATTCATGGAAAGAATATAAAAAATACCCAACTCTATAGGAGATCGTTCTTACCACTGTGGAGAATGGTTTCATCTAGATTCAAACTCGAAACCTTCAAGATAATGCACATGATATTTCACGGGGGAGATTGCACCTCTGTATTACAGAACTTAAGCCTCTCTTCTGGTATCCATATGGATATTAATGAAAATTTTGATGTCGCCATGTTTGACAAGACTGAAATCAAAGGACTTACCTACTCTATAAAGATGTCGAGGAGTTCACAAACTAGAAAACACTCATGGTATCCAGAAAGTACCAGCTGATGGTTAGAGGCAATTATATTTTAAATGAAGGTCAAGTTGTAGAACAAAGTTGTGGTGATGAAGAAAGAGAAATGTCTACGAGATTCTAGAGTGGGTTTAAGTGCTGATTAAGAATAGTCAGATAGAGATCAATATTGTTGTTGTAATGTGAATTTTCAATATTTTTTACATGAAGCATTAAGGGCGGAACTTGGAAGTAATGTTTCCATGTGCCATTGTGTATTTCTAAGTATTATTGGAATTAGGTTTTACATGTTGTATTAGCTACTTTTAGAAATCTATATCCACTATTTTAGGATATAGAAGAGTAATTTATTCTTATATATATGTAACCATTGTGATAAATAAAATACAGAATGTGATTTGTGTATCAATGTGCTCTCTCTCAATTTCTAACTTTTAACTTATATGGATGGGCTAGTTTATGATTCAAAGTTTATGTTTGAATTTTTCTCTGTGCGCACAATTTAACATATATGGTTGGGATAGATTATGATTCAAATTTTATGTGTGTGTTTTAAGAAAGAGAATAATAACATCCACTAAGACATATATGGTCTAATATACCTTAAAAAGGTACAAGATTAATTGTATTTTTTTTACATTTTATTTATATGCTTGATAAGTGATGAAAAAAGTGTTTCAATATCTCCATAGTCTTGTAGAATTAAAAGATCGAGAAGGTTGGTAGTGTGACAAATATTTTGAATATTATATCGAATGTGAATATAATATGGATAATCTAAGAGAAAAAAATTTCATTTTCCAGCCTCTTAGTATTGCAAAGGTGATAGAGTATTTCATCTCATGGTGTTTTGGGAATTGACAAATGCCCAGGTTTACTATGAAGCTCAATAGAATTAGTTCTTATCATATTAATTTTCATTTTCTTCTTAACACTAGTCAAGACACATAGATGTTTTTTTAATTTTCGAGATAGGGGTTGATCACCTCCTTATAATATCTTAGTTTCCTTTTATCCTCTAACTCTTTATTGCCCCACAATTTCTCCATAAGTTTTGAAGTAATAATATTTTTAATATTATCCTTAATCTGCAAAATGGTTTCCTCCGTTATATGCCAATGGTCTATCCAATACTTGCCATCCTTATGTCATCCTTGCTTAAGCCAAAGGTGGATGTTTTTGCTAGAGTTAGAAGCAATTTTAGGAATATTCTTGGTTTTCTTGTTGTATATCTTCTTCTTATACATAAAATACCTAGTCATAGGAATGCATTAAATGTGGGAAAGGTTTTCTTCAATCAGGAGGATAGGGTAAGGATTACTTCCTTTAATATTGACGTTGTAGGTGTAAATTCATTTTATATTTATTCAATCTTTGTCCGTGACTCTCTGGATATGTTTCAACCCCAAACCTCGCATCCATATATTAAAATAACAGAAGTTACAAGAGTCTCAAAAAGGAGGTTTTTAAAATCCCATACCAAATACCTTTTATCCTACAATTGTTTTCAAGCCCATAGTAACCTTTCCATCCCCAATTTACCATTTTATCAATGTTATAATACCAATTAATCTTGTGATGGATGTTGATTCCAAGATATTTTTATAATAAACTACCTCCATGTAGTTGTTGTCATATATGAAAGTATCATATGCAATCTTTTTGGATTTAAGTACAACAACTTTACTTTTCCTAGTATTAACAATGGTACCCATTTTGGAGAAAAAGTCTTGGAGGATTCTTAATTTCTTTCCAAGATCGTAATGGATCCTAGCTAAAAAAACAATATCATTAGCATAAAGGAGAAGAGTTATAACTATACCAGTGAGAGTGGGGAGAACACAACCTGCATCTTCCAAACACTCTTTTAACTTATCAATGTATATACAAAAAAGGTAGGGGATAAGAGACAACCTTGCTTGACTCTGATATTGCATTTAATTTGTTCAGACCAACTCTTAGTGGTCATAAGCTTAGCAATAACATTCCCATATAGAGATATCTCCTAAAATCGGCTTGGCCTTTAGCTCATTTACCATGGATTTCAATTCATAGGTTAATCTTCTTTTCCAAAATAATTTTGTATATCTTGTCCAAAATGTTGTAGTAATGATAATAATAACATTAATAGTAATAATAATTATATGATATTTAATTAAATTGTAATTTTAGAATTAATTTATTATTATTGAATTTGTATTATATAAATATATCTTTTACATATCTTAAAGAATTATAAAAACAATGTAAACTTTGAAACGAGTACCCACCTTTTTGAGGTAGCAAAAAAACATCTAATTTTGAAAAGTGTTGATTCAGAATACCTTTTTTTAGCATAATTTTGACACTTTAAATTTTCTTATGTATCAAGTATGAACATTTTTTTTAAATGTTACTATTTTTCATGTTAATTTTGAAAAGTGTTGATGTAGCATCAACCCCTTTTTTTAGAGGACTTATTTTCGACACTTTAATTTTTCTAATATATGAAATGTGGATTTTTTTTTAAAATGTCAGTGATTTTCATGCAGATTTCTGCAAATCTGCATGAAATACCATTTATTTTTTTTAAGGTATATTTTTGACACTTCAAATTTTCTTATCTCCTAAGTAAACATAATTTAAAAAAAAATATTGATTATTTAACTATTTTTCAATTTGTCTTAATCCTCTCAATATTTTTTGTCCAAAGATATTTGATTTTTAAGGGTTTTCCAAATTTTAATTTATTGTTTTCATTTGTAGTGTTTTTTTATAATGAATTTTTTGGTTATATCTATTTAATATTTATATATAATTAGCTAATATTTCAATACAGAAAAAATAATTGTCACTAAAAATAAAAATTTTAAAAGTCTCAAAAAAATTAAACATTTTGCATATAAATTAATTAAAAATATATGTATTTAAAAAAAAATCGCTAAAACTAAAATGTTAAATCAAATAAAATTATGGAAAAAATAAATAAATAAATTAGAAAAATGACCAAATTTATGAATTTTAAATAAAAAATGATAACATTTGAAAAAAAAAAATCAATAAAATTTTTAGTATTAAAAAAAATATATCTAAATACAATTAAGTTACTAGAAAAGAACACTTCAAAAAAATAATTAAAAAAAAAGAAAAAGAAAAAAACATTGAAAAAAATAAATTAAAAAAATAAACTACAATAAGATAAGAAAAAAGACATTAAAAAAACATTTAAAAAATAAAAAAATAAAAACTAATGTTAAAAAATAAAAATTTAAAAATAAATTTAAAAAAACATATATAATTTTATTTTAAAAAATATATATAAACAAAATTTAAAAAATTAGAAATTAAAAAAATTAAAAACAAAATCATAAAATTAAAAAATTAAAAATTAAAAATTAAAACAATTAAAAAAAATTTGGGTTTTCTAGGGTAGCCGTTATGGGTCAGCGTTGTTGTCCAAGCTCCATCGGCCACCCTCGGGTCATCTGGCAGGGCTAGCCAGAACCGATTCTTACAATAGGCTCAGCCCCACTGGGTGGCCCGAGGGGCAACCTTCGTGGGGCGGCGGCGCTGACCAAGCTCCCTCGACCCATGGTGGCCGCCCCTCCGGCCACCCAGCAAGGTTGAGAGCCGATTCTCAGAATCGGTTGGCCCCCCAGCCGATTCTGAGAATCGGCTTTCAGCTCCTCGTGCCCTTGGGTAGGCTCAACTCGATACCGAGAATTGGGTTGAGCTCACCAAAAGACTTGAGGGCCACAATTTTTTTTTTTTTTTTGATATATTTGTTATTAATTTTTTTAAAATTTTGATTTTTTTTTTAGGTTTTATTTTTTATTTTTTTAATGTTTTATTAAGTTATTTTAATTTTCTTTTCTTTTCTTTTCTTTAAATTTTAAAATGTGTTATTTTTTATTATTCTTTAATGTTTTTTTTTATTGTGATTTTTAATTGTGTATTTTATTTGTGATTTTATTAAAAAAAATTTTGAAGTTTTTTTTTGTCAGATATTTAAATTTTTTTAATTTTATTTTTTCAATGTTTTTCTTTTATTTTTTTTCTCATTTATTTAAATATTTTTTATAATTTTTAATTGTCTAATATTTGTATTTTTTGTTTTGATTTTTTTACTATGCTGTTTTTTTTTAAATGTGTTTTTAAATATAATATTTGTTTTTTTTAATGGTCTAATAAAGTATTATTTATTATTTTGTTTCTATGTTAATTTTTTTAAATTATATTTTTAATTGTTTAATTATTTATTTCTTTTTATATATATATATATATATATATATATATATATATATATATATATATTTTTTTTTTTATTTTTATTTTTTTTTTTTTAATATTTATCTTTACAAGTTAATTTGTTTTTTTTTCTATTTTTATGGCTGATTTTTTAATTTTTATTTTATGTATTTTAATATATTTAATTTCTTCTTGTCATTTTTTTAATTTCATATCTTTTTTATAATATACATTTTTATTTACTTATTATTTTTTTTAACTTATCTTTTTTTTCTTTTTTTCTTTTTTATTTTAAACTTTTGTTTTAATTTGTAAACTTTTGTTTTCATTTTTCTTTTGAAATTTTAAGTTGTTTTGGAGTCATGATATTTTATGTCTCACATGGTATTTCAAAATGTTGAAAATTTATCTTTACAGAAAAATTGTTATTCCAAAATCTTCACTTTTTGTTTTGAAGGTGTTTTTGGCACACAAAAATTGGTTTTCACTGTTATTTTTTAAACATGTTGAAAATTTACCTCTGAAAATAAATAAATGAATAAAATTTAAAAATAATTAAAAAAATTAAAAATTAAAAAATTAAAAATAAATAAATAAACAAATAAAATAAAAAATAAATAAATTGTTATTCCAGCCTCACCACTTTTCATTTACGAGCTGTTTTTTCAAGTGTTTTTTGGGGGTTTACTGGCTAGAGTTCTCGTTTCATAGTTTACATTGTTTTAACTTATATATTATTTTTTACATTGGTTTAATTTATATTACTAAATTAATTTCTATTATAAATTATATATCACATCTATACCCAGTACGGGGTTTGTGGGGGTAGTTCTCTTGCCAATGTATGTAAACATGTTATGTAAAATATTATGAGGTCTTTGGCTTAATCCCCGATTAATACGTGTCTGTGCTAGAGGCAAGTGTGGTGCACCTAGTAGATATAGTGGTAGCAAACAAATTTTACACCATGTCACGTGAATACAAGACCACCACAATTACCAATTCCATTAGTGATTAAAAAAAGGGGAGAGGGGGGAGTTATTGCTATTGAGGGTTTTGAGAATGGATTCTTTATCATATCAAAAATACAACCTAGAATTTGAATTCAAATAGGAATCTCTAAATTATGTTTCAAAATGTTACATTTTTAGTATAACTATGGTAAAGTAAATGCCATTATAATAATGTAATAATGGTCAAATATGTATTATAAATGCATCAATAAAGTTATTTTTGCCTAAATTGTCTTCTGATTTTATATTTTATTTCGCTTCATTGTGTATCCAAATATATCATGCATTCATGAAGACTATTGACTTGACTATTATGTAATATTTTATAAAAAGAGTTCCATTTCTCATTTAATTAACACAATACACATAACCATCTCGAGTTATATTTGTTCTTTGTTTTATTTATGTGTTCAATTTTCTATTACTATCTTACAACATTAGAGCTCAATTAGAGCCATGAAGTCTATGACAGTAGTTGAAACCAAGATTGATTTCATTCTTTTTTAATGGAAAAGTATACAAGCTAAGTTGTATAAAAATTTACTTTCCAAGAAAAGACAACGACACACATGGATCTATATGTGTTATAGGCTTAGAAAATTTGAGTCGACATGGAATTTTTTGCATAAGCTATACAAATGAGGATGCCAAGGAGTTTTCTATCTTGACAAGAACTCCATGTATGTAGGATCCCACAGGGAAGAACTTGATCCACCAAAGAAAATCATCTGTGGAACATGTCAATTTTGGATTATCTAACCATCAAGGGAATGAAGTTGTCAAAGGAAATTTGGACTATATGTATATCGCGAAGGTGATTTTGAGAAAATTTAACCTAAAACTCATTTATAAAGACAATAACGAAATCTCTTAGACCATATAACAACTCATTTAGATAGATGATCATTGAAATAACTTAGTTTTGTTGAAAATACAAATGATCTGGAAAAATATTAAAGTTGTCCTTACCTAAATTGTTGCTCAAATTATTGTTATTATGTTGCTCAAATAGTATACTTGGAAGATTCAATTTTTATCCTAGAAGCTTTTAATAAAACCAAGGAGAAATTTACAGAAATATATATGTTTTATGTTTCTTTTTAAGAAAAAATTCTAAATTTGTGTTTTGGTTTTATCTTTGAGCACATTTCTCAAAATGTAAGTGTTTTGGTACTATTTTTGGGAAATTTTGTCAAAAATTTATGTTTTTCAATGATACATGGTTACTATAGGAGTTTAGCGGTAGCTTGAGGGAGGCAAGCATAGGTATTTTTAGTATTTTCCTCTATTTTAGTATATATTTCTATATTTCTTTAGTTTTACCAATGGGAACTCTACCCAAAATCATGTTGGAAGGAAGCCATAGATAATTTGGTAAGAACACAGAGAAGAAGTATATTATAACCATATTTGAGTATAAGTGCTTCATTGATATCCTCCTAAGTAAAGCGCTAGGGGGATTTTGAGGTAAAAAATGGGCCTTAAAACAAAAAATGTACTAACAAAATTAACTTTAAAAGAACCAATATGATTCATGATGGTGATGTCATCCCTAGGGTGAAACATTTTGGAGGGAAATAAGAAAAAAGAATTTTTAATTGTATTTTTTGCTTATCTCCTTGTAGATTTACTCAAATTTCAAGAGTAGTCACTTGTTGGATGCAGGTTAAACGTACATCGAACTAGTACATACTTTTGCATACTTCGAGTATTCTTCAAATTGAAAAATGAAAATACATGAAAATGTGTATTCAATATGTTTTTTTCATGTATTTTAATTTTTTTCTCTCAATGTGGGTATACTAAGAAGTATGCGAAGTGGAGAGCGGGATACTCGTTGGATGTGGAATTTTATTTCGTATGTTTTGGTTGTCTACTCTTGAAATTTTAGTGAACCTAGAAGAAGATGGATTAAAATACAATAAAAAAAGTAGTTTCCTTTTATTTTTCTTTAGAAAATCATAAGTCCTATTTCATTATTTTAACTATTATTTTATTATTTTACTTAGGAAGGGGGTCCATTTTAGACTTCAAAATTCCCTAATGATACATGACCTAAATTCACACACAGAGACGTGAAAAAGTATTATGACCGAGATATAGAAGCCATAATTTGTTGAAATTACACCCTAAGGGGGCTTCTCGATTTAATTTTCTCTTAAACAAATTGGAAGAGAAAATTGTAATTTCATCTCATGACAACTTGTATTAGTTAACTAATTCATAAAGACTGAGTTAGCTTAGTAAATTAGAGTTGAGGGCCATAGAGGAGGCATGTAGAGCTCTCCCATGATTTATGGGGGTCCAATTACATATATTTCCCAGGTTGTAATTAGTTATCTCAATTATTTGAGTTAAAATCAGTTTAACTAGTTCTAACTGAGAGATGAGCTAGAGATAGGTCCAGTGAATTAAATTTCATTTAATTTACAATGAGTGATCAATCAGTTAACTGATAATTCACTATAAATAGTTTTTGCATGTTAATTATAAGGAAGGCCCAGTTGAGACTAAGGTTAAATGGATGATAACTATCAAATGTATAATTAGAAAATTATGCAAGTCAATTATAGAGTCATGTGGAAGCCTATGATGCATTTCAAAATCAATTCTTTGGAATTTTCTATTTAATAGGGAAAAAATTCCTCCAAGAATGCATGAGCAAGGCAGGCTGAGCAAAGTTTGATAATTGGTTAAGTATTTGACTGATTTTTCCTAGATCAGAGTGAGACAATTGTTAGATTGCATGAGATTCTCGGTGAGAGAAAGCATTGTATTGTTTAATGGTCTTGAATTTATACAATATACAAATAATGGGGTTTTAGCCAGTTTTCTTTCCCTAGATACATCTTGTGTTGTGCGATTGATTGTCTCTTTCTGTAACTTGTTATTTGATTGTGCGATCGTGTTTTGTTTCCACAAATTGTAGAAGGATTTGGTATTTTGTTTTAGTACATTACAAGATCAGTTTGAATCCCATTGTTAGATTTTCTACATGGTATCAAAGCACCATGAATCACAATAAGAAGAGAAGAACAAATTTTGTTTTGATCAAGTTCAAATTTGCATATTTATTCTTCATGATCCAACAACAGATCAATATGTATTTCAATGGCCTGAGATTTGAATATGCATTTGAGGGAAATTAGAATTACATAGCATGGAAGGAAATGATGGAGGAAGTTCTTGAGGACAACATACTGAAGCCTTTCATAGATACTGATATCCCTCAGTCCGTAGCACCATATGCTGAACTTCTTGATGCATGGAAGAATAATGTAGCAAAGGTGAGAAGGATCTTGTTATAGTGAGTTCGAGATAATATTATGTCGAGTCTCCATGGGAAGGCGACTCCATATGCTATGTGGAAGGCCTTAACATATATGTGTCAGAATAGAAGCAAACACATGAATTTGGAACTAAAAGACAAGATTAGGAAGATCAAAATGGAGAAGGGAGACACAATCCAAAAATAATTGAAAAAGTTAACTCAGTTCCGAGATGAGCTTGGAATTTCTATGCCTTCCCAAGAGATGGAATATTTACCAAGACTCTATGAATGGGAGGGAGAAGCTACCAAATTTGGAGCGATTATGGTTTGATCTAGCACAAGAAGAAATTCAGTGGAGCACCATAGATGGATCCTCATCAAAGACTGATGATGAGGAGAACTGTGCCTTGGCTGGAAAGGTGAAGAAAATAATAGGGAAGGTGTCCCATTCCAAATCTGAGTTTGAAAAGGCAGGCAAGATGCGAGACTTTTCAAAGGTAAAATGTTTCAACTATCATGAGCATGGACACTATGCCCCAAATTTTCCACAAAAGAATACCAACAAGAAGGCCTTAGGAGGAGTAGCAGGTGAAGCACTAGATTCAAAATTTGAGTTAGAATTCACTCTCACTGCATGCATGGTGTCATTGGTGATGGTTTTGTGTGGTACTTGGATAGTGGAGTGACTGGAAATAAATAATTATTCAGTAGCTTGGAGGAGAGGGATCTCAACATGCACATCAAGATGGGTGGCGATGGGAGGTATAGCGTTATCTATGTAGGTGCAGTTACCTTTCATAGGGAGTCAGGTGATCCACTCACATTAAAATATTTCATATATGTTACATGTCTAAGGAAGAATTTGGTTTATGTTTCTATGTTGGAAGATTGTGGCTATGACGCGATCTTCAATGAATGAAAGGCATTCCTTAATCATAGGGCCACGGGATAGGTGAAAAATATTGGGGTTCTAGTAAATAATATCTACAAACTTGATGTAGAATACTATGCAACATTTAGCACTAAAGAAGAGAAGGTGGAGAGCTAAGAGATCAGTGAATTATGGCACAGGAGGTTGGGCCATCTACACCACAGCACTTTGAAGATCATATATCATATTTCTATAGGACTTCCAAAGGGTGCACTTGCATAGAGAGATACATGCAAAGGGTCTACATTGGGGAAGTATAACAAATACACCTTTCACGATAAGGAAAGATGAGCCAAGGAAATCCTTGAGAGAGTTCACTCAGACACGTGTGGAACGTTCTTGACAAAGTCCACAACAAAGCACATGTATTATGTTATTTTTTTTTATGATTTTTCAAGAAAATGTTGGATTTTGTTCATGCAGAATAAATATCAGACGTTCTCCAACTTTTGTGAGTTCAAGGCACTTGTCGAGAAATATACAGGGAAGAAGGTGAAGGGTTCGAGGAGCGACAATGGTGGATAATACATCTCTAAGGAATTTAAAGAGAATTGACAGCACCTCATAACCCATAGCAAAATGGGGTTGCAAAAATAAAGAATAGAACTATTATGGGATAATCACAAGATATGTTGCATGATTAGGGAATACCATTGCATATGTGGGTGGAAGAATGCAATACAATAATATTTTTTCAAAATAGGAGAACTCGTAGGATACTTGGGATGAGTAGACTAGAGGAGAAATTTTTATGTAAGAGACCGTATGTGTCATATTTTATATTTTTTGGTTCATTTGTTTATTACCATGCAACCAAAGATGTCCGGAAGAAGCTAGAGCCAACAACCGAGTTGGGGATATTTGTCAGGTACACTGTTACACCTCACATCTATCTGGTGTACTTGCCAGCACACAGGATGATTGTGGTTAGAAGAGATGTAAAATTTGATGAAACAAAGCCATGCGATTGTCCCTTGAGAGGGAGCTTGAGTTGCATGAAGTTGAGGAGCTCTTGGATGATCCTTAGGATGTGGAGTAGCTGCAAGCAAAGGAACAGAGAGTGGTAGAAACCACTCATGCAAATCCATCAACCAGAGATGGAAGGAAGCACACCAAAGAGGCCATAAGATTATTGTTGGATGCAAGAGAGAATGTGGGAGCACCCACATCACAATGCAGGAAGAGAAGGTCCCCAGAGAGGATACTAGATACATGGCTCTTATGAGAGAAGGTGTTCAGATAGAACCATCCTCTTTAGAGTAAACAATGCAGCAGCCAGTGTGGGTTGATGCCATGGTTGATGAGTATGACTCCATTATTAGAAACAGTGCATGGGAAGTTTTCCCAAGACCAGTGCGAAAGTGATTTGTAGGATCCACGTGGGTTTACAAGGTGAATCAAACAACATATGGGAGTGTGGAGAAACACAAGTATATATTTGTGGGAAGAGGGTTCTCTTAGGTGGAGGGGATTGACTGTGATGAGACCTTTGCACTAGTCGCAAGGTACTCATCTATTAGATCCATCCTTGCACTCTCAGCATAGATGGGATGGAAGATACATCAAATGGATGTAAAAAAATCCTTTCAGAATGGATTTATTGAGGAAGAAGTATACATTGAGAAGCAGAAATGTTTTGAGACCTTATATAGGGATTCACATTTGTGCAGACTCAAGAAAGCATTGTATGTGCTGAAGCAAGAGCCCCGTGCTTCATACACCAGGATTGATAGTTATTTCACCGGGTTGGGATTCACCAAGAGTGAAGCATATGCGAACCTATATCATATTGTGGTTGATGTTAAGCTTTTGATTATTGTACTTTATGTCGATGATCTAATACTGACAGGCGATAAGAAACTCATTAAGTCTTGCAAAGAGGATATTTCAAGAGAATTTGAGATGAAGGACATGGGGCTCTTGCACTATTTCCTTGGATTGGAAATATGGAAAAGAGATGGGGAACTATTTGTATCTTAGGGAAAGTATGCCAAGGATATTCTGAGGAAGTTCCATGTGGAGGGAAACAAACCCATGGAGACTTATGTAGCAGGAAATTGGAGGAAGGAGGATGTTACTTTGGGTGAAGTAGTGGATGCTACTATTTAGAGGCAGCTTATGGTTTCACTCATGTATTTGGTGAATGCATGACTTGACATATGCTACGCTATTATCCATTTGATCCAAGCTATCGTTAAGCCTACCAAGCTCTTTTGGAAGGCAGGAAAACATGTGATGAGATGCCTCAGAGGAACTACAGAGTATGGATTATGGTACATACAGACAAAGGGACTGAAGCTTGAAGGCTTCACCGATGCAAATTGGGTATGGAGTCCATCTGACATGAAGAGCACATCAGGAGGCATATTCAACAAAGGATCAACAACAGTTTCTCGATACAGTATGAAATAGAGATCAGTTGCACTCACTTTAGCAGAGGTAGAGTACATGGTAGCCAGTCAGGCAGAATGTGAGGCCATCTGGATGAGGCAGATACTTGTTGGTTTGTTTCATCAACAGATGGATCCAATAGTGATACATTGCGATAACCAGAGTTGCATCAAACTCTCAGCTAATTCAATATTCCATGACAGGTCCATTCATATTTATATCCAATATCACCATCTCAGATATTGTGTTCAGAGGTGGATTATGTAATTAGAGTACATTCCCACAAAGGAGCAGGATGGAGACATATTGATGAAGGCGCTGGAAAGAATCAAATTCAAATTACACAGAGATAGGATCGAGGTAGCAAATAATCCCTTTCTTTTTGAGAGGGATCCCCAAGAGGGATTCTTATTTATTTTTCCCTTAATTAAATTGGAAGAGAAATTGTAATTTTATCTCATGACAACTTGTATTAGTTAACTAAGTCAGAATGACTGAGTTAGCTTAGGAAATTAAAGTTGAGGGTCAGAAAGGAGGCATGTAGTGTTATCCCATGATTTAAGGGGGTCCAATCACAGTTACTTGTAATTTGTAATTAGTTAACTCAAGAAATTGAGTTAAAATTAGTTTAACTAGTTCTAAATGAATGATGAGCTAGTGAGAGGTCTAGTGAATTAAATCTGATTTAATTCACAAGTAGTGATCAAGCAATTAACTGATAATTCACTATAAATAGTTGTTTCATTCATTTCTCAGGAAGGCCCAGTTGAGACTAATGTTAGAGTGATGATAACTATCATTTGTATAATTAGAAAATTTTACAGGTCAGTTATAGAGTCATGTGGAAGCCTATGATGCATTTCACAATCAATTCTTGGGAATTTCCTATTTAATAGGGCAACAATTCCTCCAAGAATGTGTGAGAAAGAATAACTGAGAAAAGGTTGACAATTGGTTAAGTATTTGACTTATTTTTCCTAGATTAGAGTGAGACAGTTAGCAGAGTGCAAGAGTTTCTCAGTGAGAGAAAGCATTTTATTGTTTCATGGTATTGAATTTATACAATATACATATAGTGGGGTTTTAGGAAGTTTCCTTTCCCCAAATACATCTTGTGTTGTGCGATTGATTGTCTCTTTCTCTTACTTGTTATGTGATTGCATGATATATATATATATATATATATATATATATATATATATATTTTTTTTTTTTTTTTTTTTTTTTTTTTTTTTTTTTTTTTTTTTTTTTTTTTTTTTTTTTTTTTTTTTTTTTTTTTTTTTTTCCGTGAATTGTAGAAGGATTGAGTATTTTTTTTTTAGTACATTACAAGATCAGTTTGAATCTTGTTGTTATATTGTATACATAATTTGATAATAAAATTGTCTATAATAGATTAAATTTTTCCTGAAGACTATATTGGAAAGAGTTTAACAACTAGGTGGAAGCATTTGTAAAAGTTGCATGAGACTTCAAATAACCACGTAGCCTTTTTCCTAAAAAATATGTTGTTTTCAATGATGATGGATGTGAATGCTTCATTACAAGAATGTTTATTCAAGATCAAGGATATAAGAGAAAAAAATTTGCCCATTCTTTGAAAAGTGGAATAGTAGTACATGGTAGTAATTGCAAAAAAAGGATTATCACGTACTTATAATTACTTTATTGAGACTCTAAACATCACTAATACAAAAAGTTTGAATAGCTATGCAATAAGATCTTACAAAAAATTCCATAAGAAGTGGGGGCCATTATTTTTTTCAACATGTTTAATATTTCTACGATGGATCCAATGATAATGAGAGAACCATCCCATCAAATGCTCCAAGAAATTCCCAAATACTCCATGCATGTGGGAATAATACCTCCCTGAGTGGGTCACTCCCAAAAATAATCTAATGTCCTCCTAAAAATATGTTAAATGAGTGGGAATTAGGCATGTGTCTCCCTCAAATGAAATAATCTTGGTCAAAATTTCTAATACAGTAAGTCTACCTGTCAAAATGAGTTATAATGTGGCATGTGGAATATCCAAGTAAGTGTGCATGGTCTTTTCATCAGGCCTAATGCATGTCTTAAAATATCGAAGGCAACCATAACACTCAATGTAGGTCTCAAAAATCCCAAGGAAATCACAGATCCCAATATAGGTACATAGTTCCCAATGCAAGTACATGAATCTCAAGATAATACACAAATCCCAAGGTAGCACAAATTATGAGTCATGTAAAAATTAAAGTTCCATTAAGTACAGAAACATTAAATTACCATCTTCTAACTTCGCAACTCACAAAATATATACCATTTTCTAAGTTAACCATGGTGGGGAAAAATGAAGCCCTATTATAAGTTACAATTCCTAAGACAAAAAGAATTTCCTTAAACACTATGTGTGTAACGATGGATGATATGACTAGGAAAGTAACTTCATGAGTTGAATTGCACAAGCACAAAAGGTTCATTAAATATATTCATCCACATGATCACATTTAAAGATGAGGGTACACTTTTTGCATTAAGTTACCATTTCCTCAATGTTGTCTCTCACAACCCCTTTTCTTGTCTTTTTCTTTATATAATTTTTTCTATTTTCTTTAGATATGCATTGTTAAGCATGTGACTTGAGGTGTTGGCCTCATAAGGAGGTGGAATAGCTCAGTCCATTTTTATTTGGATTTTAAGTTTTTTTCCTTTGTCTATGTCAACCCCGATTTTTATATCTCTTAATATCGTTAAAATATTGGGTAACTTGGAAGGTATTTCTGAGAGGGAAAAACCACCAAAAGTGACTGGTTGGGAAATTTACCCAAATTTGGGTTTTTTGACACAAATAAGTGGGTTTGAGATCAAAAGAAACCAATTACTTATTCTAATGGGTTGGGAGGCTAAAACCCTAAGATCTAGAGGTTTCCTAAATGACCCAAGAGAAAATAATAAATATAGCCAAAGTGGAGGCTCATAGTGTACAAGAGAGATGTGACTTCTCTTGTTCAAGGTGTGCCCTAGTGGAGGGTCGAGTTTTGTTCATGGAGGTTGAGATCTACTCTTGGAAGAAGATTGCAGTGATGATATCTTTAGTTCTATGAGGTTGATTCAAATACCAAATTAGCAGCATGATCGTAAGGTTTTGGAGCTCCGAAGATCACTCTGAGCTTTGTTTAGGGCTCGATCAAGGCCAATGAAGAAGATCCTTTGATTTTGTTGTAGTCGTTGAAGGAGGTTGAATGCAGCAACCATTTTGAAAAGAAGAAGAGGTCAAGGGAAAGTTAAATTATATTCATGAGTGAGAACAGTGTGGAATATATAACAACTCATCTTAAGAGGAACATCAATCCTAAAGGAGAGCCACATCTAGAACATGATAATTTGAGAGGTCAAATTATGTGTTTGGAAAAGAGTTTATGTCTAAGAGGTTGGAGGCCAAAGTCTGTCCCTAGCCGAGGGTTATTTTATATCTCTTTATTTTGTCTAGCCGGTGAGAAGGACATGTTGGCACCTTATTATGTATTTTCTGCTTTGTTGAAGGATGGTTGTTTCCCTACTCTCGCAGCCGCTAGCACTTAGTTAATACATAGGAAGGGCCAAGGAGGAATTAATATTATCCAAGCCCTTATGAAGGGTCAGTGGAATTTTTATGGAGATGACTACGGGTAGAGGAGGATTTTATTACTTGTGTGTAGGAGAAAAGTGTTTTTGAGGAGGTCGCAGGATTAGTTTCAAAGGGTCAAAAAGCCTCAAGGTTTGTAGGAGCTAGTAAAGGTACCTCAACATAAATCAAGGCCAACAAAGGTGATATTAGGTTATTGTTCTAAGGAGAAAATATTATTGAGTTGCATCTTTAAGTCTGTTTGAAAAGGAATTTCGGACAAGGATATGATTGAGTATGTAGTGGATTGTCAAAAAATTAACTAAGTAGTTATGGGTTGGGAGATTGTTATGTAGTGTATTTAATGGACTAAAAAAATTGTGAGCAGTTGTGTATGACAGACATCTGAAAGGAGCTAGATCATTGTGTGAAGGAGGAAAAGGACAACCATGTACATCAAGGGAAATAAGGACTGAAAGGGTTGGTTGCATCAACAAGTAAAGAATTTTGTTTTTATTATTATTCGTAGATGGAGTGTCTAAAGGGCTCTGACCTCAAGCTATAATTTCCTTATATACTATGTATACTAGTACTAGTGATCTGAAGGGCCATGATCCCTAGTACGAGAGCCCCATGATTCTTTTATTAATGGACTAATAAAAAATCAAGCTTTAGACTCAATACATATGTGTACTTAATTTATTTCGATGTTGTATATTTTCGTTCTGCAAAGTTATTGTAATTTTATGGTTCCTAGTTTATTTGTGCACTTGGTTAGCCACAAATCATATCTAGGGCATAAGGAAAATTAAGCATGGTATCAGATATACTTTGAAGGGCACATGGATCAAAGTGTGCACAAGGAAGCAGAGGGATACAATGAAGGTTTTGTAGGCTTAGAGGGAGGATAGCTTCAAAGGGATATTGCAAAGGAACATCAACCACCCAATGGAAGTCTTAATGTTAAAGTTCAAGAAAGATAGAAGAGTTTTCATCCCATTGAAGGACAGCCACCAAACATGAGAGAACATTCATGGTGGTGCAAGGAGAAGACATGATCCATGCAAGGATGGTCATACACCATGCAAGAAAAATCTTGGCTTAGTACAAAATAAGACATGGAACATGCAAGGAAATACATGGTCATGCAAAGGAAAGACATGACTCATGCAAGGATGGTCATGGGTGTGCAAGGAAATTTGTGGAGCTGGAAGCATGGGGGAAATTCCTTCCTCATTGAGAGGGAGTGTTGGAATTCCAGGTAGATGGAAATGTATTTCCCAGAGGGAAAACTCGCCAAAAGAGGTTGGTTGGGAAATTTACCTAAAGTTGTGGTTTTGGACCTAAAGCAGTGGGTTTGAGACATAAATAAATAAATTTTTTATTTTAATGGGTTGAGAGGCTAAAACCATAATATCAAGTTTCCTAAATGACCAAATATAAAAATATAAATAGTGCCAAAGGAGATGCTTATTGTGTACAAGAGAGATGTGACTTCTCTTGTGCAAATTCTACCCTGGTGAAGGGTCGTGTTCTACTCATGGAGGACGAGATATACTCTTGGGTCGTGTTCTATGTCTTTGTTTGCTGGAATAGAAGGTTGAAAATATCTATTTTATCTGGACAATGAGATGGATGTGTTGTCATCTTGTTATGTTTTTTCTAGTTCGTTGAAGGAGGGTCATAACCCTACTCTAGCAACTGTTGGCCCTAAGCTAATACACAAGTAGGGCCGAGAAGGGATTAAGGTCATTTGAGCCCTTGTGTGTTAAAAATATGCAACTAAGACAAAAATACACTTTTTTAAACTCACTTTATGGATAGAATTATTGCATTGAATTACTATTTTCGAGAGGACCAAAATCGACGTAAATATCACTCAAATTGGAAATCCCACATGTGCACATTTATCAAGTTCGTCCCTAATGAAAAGTGGACGCCCTTGGAAGGATATATATACAAGTGACCTCTACTTCATTTGGACACAATCATGAGACACACTTCTATGTTGGTTTTTTTCTCACAGAGGTCTAAGGCTCGTCTGCAGAGGAATAGGTTCGCTCTAAGGTGAATTTGCAGGATCCGAAACACTTCATTTCTGATCTAGGGTTTTGGGCCATAGTCGCAGGCACAACACAGGAAGGTTTGACCACAGTTTCTCCCACAGAGGCTCATGAGTGAAACTAGAGCATTCCAGTCACACATGCAACTCATTGTGCATGCAACCAAGATTTATGGTTTTAGAATCATAGTCGCATGCTTGCCTCAGACCATATTCGACCCTTGTCTCTCGTATGCCAGGCTTAAGGGAGCGACTAGGCTTATACAGTCACTCGCATGAATCCTCCTCCATGTGACTGAGACCTAAAATATTAAATCTCATTCTTCCAAAGTTTTCTCTCATTGGCTACAGAGTTAGTCAGTTGATTGTAGACAGTGACAATTCATTACAGTATTAAAAATCAAGATTTTTAGTATAAGCTTTGTTGGGTTCATTTCATGGATATTGTTGGTTTATATTAATAATTGTATGGATGAATATGTGTATCATTTTATTCTCGTTTTTTGAATCATTTTATGACGATATAATAAGAATAAGAATTTGAAAATGTTTTCCCCATAGTGGGTTTTTCCCTAGTCTCTGACCAATCCTCGTGTCTCTATGTGTGAATGATTTTCTTCTATTGTTCGTTTATGTTATGTTGAATTGATGATGATGATATGCTTCTTTATACATAGTTTCATATGTTGTTGAATAATGATGTAAATCTAAATAATGTTATGATGATATGGGGTTAACTTAATGTGTTAATGAAGAAATCAAATTATAAAAGCAAAGAACAATATAGACCTAAGAAAAATTAACATGGAATCATAACTACGCTGGAGAAAAGTCATGGAGATCACTGCTATGATAACATAATTGATGGAAGATATAAAATGATGGTGGAGACCTAAAATAATTCTAGGGTTGAAATAAAACCTTAGGAAATTTTTTTATTAGTGTTTGATGGATATTATGAGTTTAGGAAACCCTAGTTTATAGAAAATATTTGAGATATGAAATATAGAAACCCTAGAATGGTCAAATAAAATAATATTAATCACTTGTGACTAATTTGATGAAGCCATAAATGGGATAACATCTATTAGGCTTGGTTTCTAATAGAGTGGTTTGAAATAGTGAAGGCAACATTGTTATATGTACAATGGACAGTGATGGCTCTTAATGATCACCTTTCATTGAAGATAAGTACTTTTAGATTTATGACGCTTCTCTATGTCTCTACTTTCATTTATACTTATAGATCTTATTATTGTTTTGACTATTACTTATGCTTCCTGTATATATATTTTATTATTTGGATGCTTCTAACCTCTTTATTAGTTGTGATAAATGGATTCTTATTGAGGATCATGGCTAGTGTGGGAAGAAAAGATCTAGTGTTAGAAAAATAAGTAAAGAGGCACCTGATGAAAAGATGACTAAGTACTACAAGCTACCTATGTCAAATGAAAATATGGATAGGTATTTGAGTACTACAAGGTATGCATGGTATATTGTTTCAATATGTTTCAGTTGTAATATTGATGACAAGGTAATCCCTACGGTATGATGAGAATGTACCATTCTCAAATGGCTCATATGAAAGTGATTTGGATTCATGGTTCTTACGATGAAATGGTTCACTTAATATTGAAAAAATATGTTACCTCCTAGTCACAATGAACTTATTTATTCTATGAAGCTACTTAATATTGATGTTTGATATATTGGTATACTTCACGTTTGGCTAACACCTATCATTCTGGATTTCTTGATTCCATAAAGAAGGCTAGCACCTTGATTCTAGTAGATGATAAAATGACATTATTGATATTTTTGTGGATGTTGGGAAAAATACTGAGGGTGGGGGGGGGTGTTAAATCAATATTTTAAAACTCACTTAAAATTTTCTTTTTCTTTTTCTGATTTATGTACGTGAATTGACTTAATCAAACTAGTGTATGTACGTGATTGTTATTCAGGAAACTAGCATACATCGAGTAAGCTTATAAGTCAGTTAAATCTTCATTTGTTTAACTTGAAACGATGCATAATTGATTCATCAAACATTTAATAATAAATAAACATGTGCAGTAAGAATAGAGTAAACCATCACAAATAAGAAGCACACATGAACACCAGGATTTAAGGTGGAAGCCCAATCTGGGAGAAAACCACCGTTGTTGTTGTCTATGTCTTCAATATGTATTATAAAGAAAACTTCTTACAATTTTGCACTGGCATAAACTCATACCAGCACGCAAGTACCCACCTGTAGAAGGCTACAACTTCAATCATTCTCCAGCTCTAATTGGAAGGGAGCTCCAACGTCCCCCTGATCTAATTTACCATCACCCACTGGAAGGGAGCTACGAATCCCTGATCTTGTTTACCAGCACCCATTGAAAGGGAGCTACGAACCCCTCACTAAAGGCTCCAACCCTCAGCACCACCATGGACCATGTTTTATAAATTTTCACACTAGATCCACCTGCTTCAACACATCACAACTTGTAGGCAACCTTTTATCAAATTTACAGACTGGACCCAATACCATAAATCAAAACTAAAACTTATCATTGTACCAAATCAATCACTGAATCGCAAATCAATGAACCAATCACTGATGTTCAATCACATACAACTAGCATCATCATCAATACTCAAACAACCCAAATATACATGAAGACTTCATTGACAGAAACTTTAAACACAACAATACTGTATAAACTAATCAGACATATTGTTCAGCAAAAAAACTATTTTTCATACATGTTTTCCATAAAGCATTTCCACATGTATATGCGCTTATCAAGAATCAAACCCGCATAGAGATATCAATATAATTCAGAAAAAATACACTACTATGCAGAACAAAACTCACTTGTGTACACGCTTTTCCTGTATCAAACTCACATATAAATCTGTAAATTTCAACTTATAACAATGTTGCACATCACAACTTCAGACATACCCAAATCATGACATTCAAGATAATAAAAAAATGTCAAATCATAGATCTAATCAACCATAAAGAGATCATGCAATACATAGTCATTTCAAGTTTAATGATCTTGATCCATCATTATATTCACAAGAGCATAATTATTTCAGATCAACCATTCAACTATAGCCCATACCATGAAAATATACTTCAGATTGAAGTATTCATTAATCACCCTCAGTCATGCACACTCTAACACTTTTATCTTCTCCTCCTTATATAGCTTGATCCTTAGCCAATACCATGAGTCAAAACCACACTAGTGCCGGTGGTAAGCCTTGACAAGATCAAATAGTCAATACGATGCTCAATATTGTGGGATATTACCATGGTAAAGACCCTTGGTATTTAGTATACCATAGCGCGCCAAATATACATATCTTTTTTTATTCATATCTACATGTGTACGCGACTTTTCATTACTAAACCCGTGTTACACTACTTCAATCCATCAAACTTGTGTATGTACATGGATTTGCTTCACAGAACCTGCATATATGCGACTACTCTTAAACCAGCATATGTACATGGATTTACTTCACAAAACCTTCGTCTATTTCCTGAAACTTTACCTTCATGATTCCTCTGTCACTGGCTGGTGTTTCTTCCTCTGTCACTCTATTCCAATTGAATTTCCACCAAGGACAACACATACATCATAATGCCAATAGTGGAAAGTATGGTAGCCAATATGATAAAAGTATAACAATGAGATTGGTATTTAGGATCTTTTGTTGACCATGGTTATGTTTTGATGTGCTTAGTAATTGTGACATATAATTCCTTGACTTGATGGAAGTAATAATGTGTTCATGATATTTGAAGTATAATGTTGCATTTGTTAGCTTCCCTACTCATTTGACTCTATTCCTTAATGAAATATTGATGTCATGATGCCATGATGAAGTAGATACTAACATGATATTATCATGATGAATATATGATATAGCCTAACTTTATGTTCTAACATATCTTCTCATGCATGATAACATTATAGACTAGTTGATGGCATCAATGAAGATGACGAAAGTGAATTCCTATTTAGAGGGAGAATCTCTCCATAATATCCTTACTCCTATTACCATTAGCATTATATGTATATTACTGACTGTTGAAATATGATTTATGGGGATTAATAGACAGATATTTGACATTCTTGATATGCAATAAAGTTCTAATGTGAAAGAGAGTTTTCCTTTGTTCTAAGCTTCAGTCGTAAGAAAGAAATCCTACAGGTGCGAATGTTTCCTCCCAGCCACATAGAAGAAAGATCAAGGGTACGAATGAGGCACTGATCACTTTTGAGCTAGGTTTTGGAAATCGGGAAGCCATAGTCACTCACATAAAATCTTGAACGACGTGATTGTAGTCTCCCAACTTCTTAGAGGAAGGCTCATGGGTGTGATTATGCCTGTCAGACATAAAAAATGAGGATTTGTGCATGAAATTAGATGTTCTCCTGAAGGATATAAGTCCTACAAACATGAAGAAGACAACATAAATATATGTGAAAAGGAAAGTTTGAAAGTTTACTATAATATGAATATGATGACTGAACTTGTGTTTTCAGGTGACTGGGATATGCATATAGATGTGTCATTATGATTAAAGTTTGTGTTTCTAGAGTTTTACATGATTTGGCTGATTAATATAGATGAGAAGTGTTTGAAGTTTTTCCATAATTCCTCATAATAATTTAGAAATTTGACTTGATCATTAAGCTATGTTTTTCGACTATAGATCTCTCTATGATAGAAAAAATGGAATTTGGTCTAATGACTAATAATTTGATTTGACGACTGGTGATTTTCCTCGATGACCTTCAGTGGCTAATATTGGTATTCAATAATGGTTTCATATTGGCCTCATTGTTATTGGCACAATGGTTGAAGTATTGAAAAATGTGATTCAGTATGAATTAATATCACAATAAATGGATGGAACCTATTCTTGGTATATGCATTTGCATCTAGTGACTTATATTATAATCATGAGGATGACTTGATATTGTTTGGGATTAACAACCTTTTGGAATAGATAAAGTCATAACTTGATATTTGGATTAATTTTGGTTTGATATTTATTTTGGAAACTTGTTGACATGATAATAGATGAAGTCAAGACTTGACGTGAGCTCTGTTAGCCACCTATAAATTTTTGACAAGCAAACAGGTGGCTAAAATTGTTTCTAAGTCTTCAAGAGATACATTTCCTTTGTAAAAATATCATTCTTGAAGCCTCAATGTGTTGTCTATCCTTTAAAGAACCCTCATTGCTATTTCCATGAAAGAACCCTGTTGTTTTGTGAAGAAATTTCTTTCAAAAGGCCTCCATTTCCCCCTTTTTCACTCACAAAAGAACTCCATTTTTCACCCTTATTCCCTTCTCAAAATTCCCCTTTAACCCTCCATTTAACCTCTAAATCCTACTAAACCCCCTTTTAAACCATATGCTTCCCTTGATTTGGTTTAAAAATCCTCTTTTGTATCTACCAAAACCCCTCATTTGGCTTAAAAACACTAAATTTAGGCCTAAAACACTCATTTTTACATTAAGGCGTTAAGCCCCTTTCAGCTTAGCCTTTAGCCCCTTTCTCCACATGTGACCCAGAGTCGTAACCAGGCACTAGACCTGAGGTGCTAATTGCAATTGGAGTTCCCTTTCTTCTGAATTTTCCTTTGTTCTTCAAATTCTCCGATGCGATGGACCTCTTCTCTGCTAGTCCGTGATTAGATCTCCACCGTCGATCTTTTCAGATCCGACAGTCCGTGCTCAATCGAATTGCTCCATTGGTTCTCCACTTCATTCATTACTCAGATCCTCCAAGTTAATCTTGACCATTGAATCCACAAGAACCAATGGCTAGGATTCAATCACTCTCCGCTCGCAGCCCTCTATCCCCCCGCCGAGTTAATCTGGACCATTGATCTCTTCCGATCTGACGGTCAGCGTTGAATCGCATCGCGCCAACACAGTCATCCCTTTTCTTTCTTTCCCCTGATGTGCGATTTCCTATTAGATCTCTGCTGTCCATTCCTACAGATCCGACGGCTCCCCTTCTTCCTGCTCATTCACTTACCCCTTTTCCCTTCTCTTTCTCTTTTTAAATCTTAGCCGTCCAAACCTGAAGATCCAACGGTCCATAATTAACCCGACGGTCCACATCTGCCCGTGCATCTTACCTCCCATTGCTATTTTTCCACACCGTCAGATCTCCTACCCATCATCCAATGGCTAAAAATGTGTTTCACATAATTTTTTCATCCGAAGGTTAACGTTCCAAAAAAGAGTGAAATAGGCGGTTTTAGATTTCCACGTGGCGATCGCTGAGTGGAATCACGTTATTTTTTGGAAAACCATTTACCACCCTTAGCCCCGCGTGAAAACCATTTCAGTTTTCTTCTTACCACCCTTCACAGCATATTTTCTCTTTTAATCTCGACCGTTGATGGTGGAAGATAGAAAAGGATGGTGGAGTCCTAAAGTAATTCTAGGGTTGAAATAAAACCTTAGGAAATTTTTTTATTAGTGTTTGATGGATATTATGAGTTTAGGAAACCCTAGTTTATAGAAAATATTTGAGATGTGAAATATAGAAACCATAGAATGGTCAAATAAAATAATATTAATCACTTGTGACTGATTTGATGAAGCCATAAATGGGATAAAATCTATTAGGCTTAGTTTCCAATAGAGTGGTTTGAAATAGTGAAGACAACATTGTTATATGTACAATGGACAGTGATGGCTCTTAATGATCACCTTTCATTGAAGATTAGTACTTTTAGATTCATGATGCTTCTCTATGTCTCTACTTTTGTTTATACTTATAGATCTTATTATTGTTTTGACTATTACTTATGCTTCCTGTATATATATTTTATTATTTGGATGCTTCTAACCTCTTTATGAGTTGTTATAAATGGATTCTTATTGAGGATCATGGCTAGTGCAGGAAGAAAATATCTAGTGTTATAAAAATAAGTAAAGAGGCACCTGATGAAAAGATGACTAAGTACTACAAGCTACCTATGTCAAATGAAAATATGGATAGGTATTTGAGTACTACAAGTTATGCATGGTATATTGTTTCAATATGTTTCAGTTGTAATATTGATGACAAGGTAATCCCTACGGTATGATGAGAATGTACCATTCTCAAATGGCTTATATGAAAGTGATTTGGATTCATGGTTCTTACGATGAAATGGTTCACTTAATATTGAACAAATATGTTACCTCCTAGTCACAATGAACTTATTTATTCTATGAAGCTACTTAATATTGATGTTTGATATATTGGTATACTTCACGTTTGGCTAACACCTATCATTCTGGATTTCTTGATTCCATAAAGAAGGCTAGCACCTTGATTCTAGTAGATGATAAAATGACATTATTGATATTTTTGTGGATGTTGGGAAAAATAGGCGAGGGGGTGTTAAATCAATATTTTAAAACTCACTTAAAATTTTCTTTTTTCTTTTTCTGATTTATGTACGTGAATTGACTTAATCAACCAGTGTACGTGATTGTTATTCGCAAAACTAGCATACATCGAGGGCTTATAAGCTCTAGGCAATCTTCATTTGTTTAACTTGAAACGATGCATAATTGATTCATCAAACATTTAATAATAAATAAACATGTGCAGTAAGAATAGAGTAAACCATCACACATAAGAAACACACATGAACACCAGGATTTAAGGTGGAAGCCCAATCTGGTAGAAAACCATCGTTGTTGTTGTCTATGTCTTCAATATGTATTATAAAGAAAACTTCTTACAATTTTGCACTGGCATAAACTCATACCAGCACGCAAGTACCCACCTGTAGAAGGCTACAACTTCAATCGTTCTCCAGCTCTAATTGGAAGGGAGCTCCAACGACCCCCTGATCTTGTTTACCAGCACCCATTGAAAGGGAGCTACGAACCCCTCACTAAAGGCTCCAACCCTCAGCACCACCATGGACCATGTTTTATAAATTTTCACACTAGATCCACCTGCTTCAACACATCACAACTTGTAGGCAACCTTTTATCAAATTTACAGACTGGACCCAATACCATAAATCAAAAATAAAACTTATCATTGTACCAAATCAATCACTGAATCGCAAATCAATGAACCAATCACTGATGGTCAATCACATACAACTAGCATCATCATCAATACTCAAACAACCCAAATATACATGAAGACTTCATTGACAGAAACTTTAAACACAACAATACTATATAAACTAATCAGACATATTGTTCAGCAAAAACCCTATTTTTCATACATGTTTTCCATAAAACATTTCCACGTGTATATGCGCTTATCAAGAATCAAACCCGCATAGAGATATCAATATAATTTAGAAAAAATATGCTACTATGTAGAACAAAACCCACGTGTGTACACGCTTTGCCTGTATCAAACTCACATATAAATCTGTAAATTTCAACTTATAACAATGTTTCACATCACAAATTCAGACATACCAAAATCATGACATTCAAGATAATAAACAGATGTCAAATCATAGATCTAATCAACCATAAAGAGATCATGCAATACATAGTCATTTCAAGTTTAATGATCCTGATCCATCATTATATTCACAAGAGCATAATTATTTCAGATCAACCGATCAACTATAGCCCATACCATGAAAATATACTTCAGATTGAAGTATTCATTAATCACCCTCACTCATGCACACTCTAACACTTTTATCTTCTCCTCCTTATATAGCTTGAGCCTTAGCCAATACCATGAGCCAAAACCACACTAGTGCTGGTGGTAATCCTTGACAAGATCAAATAGTTAATACGATGCTCAATATTGTGGGCTATTACCATGGTAAAGACCCTTGGTATTTAGTATACCATAGCGCGCCAAATATACATATCTTTTTTTATTCATATCTGCATGTGTACGCGACTTTGCATTACTAAACCCGCGTTACACTACTTCAATCCATCAAACTTGTGTATGTACATGGATTTGCTTCACAGAACCTACATATATGAGACTACTCTTAAACCAGCATATGTACATGGATTTACTTCACAAAACCTTCGTCTATTTCCTGAAACTTTACCTTCATGATTCCTCTGTCACTAGCTGGTGTTTCTTCCTCTGTCACTCTGTTCCAATTGAATTTCCACCAAGGACAACACATACATCATAATGCCAATAGTGGAAAGTATGGTAGCCAATATGATAAAAGTATAACAATGAGATTGGTATTTAGGATCTTTTGTTGACCATGGTTATGTTTTGATGTGCTTAGTAATTGTGACATATAATTCCTTGACTTGATGGAAGTAATAATGTGTTCATGATATTTGAAGTATAATGTTGCATTTGTTAGCTTCCCTTCTCATTTGACTCTATTCCTTAATGAAATATTGATTTCATGATGCCATGATGAAGTAGATACTAACATGATATTATCATGATGAATATATGATATAGCCTAACTTTATGTTCTAACATATCTTCTCATGCATGATAACATTATAGACTAGTTGATGGCATCAATGAAGATGACGAAAGTGAATTCCTATTTAGAGGGAGAATCTCTCCATAATATCCTTACTCCTATTACCAGCATTATATGTATATTACTGACTGTTGAAATATAATTTATGGGGATGAATAGACAGATATTTGACATTCTTGATATGCAATAAAGTTCTAATGTGAAAGAGAGTTTTCCTTTGTTCTAAGCTTCAGCCATAAGAAAGAAATCCTACAGGTGCGAATGTATCCTCCCAGCCACATGGAAGAAAGATCAAGGGTACGAATGAGGCACTGATCACTTTTGAGCTAGGTTTTGGAAATTGGGAAGCCATAGTCACTCACATAAAATCTTGAAGGGCGTGATTGTAGTCTCCCAACTTCTTAGAGGAAGGCTCATGGGTGTGATTATGCCTGTCGGACATAAAAAATGAAGTTTTGTGCATGAAATTAGATGTTCTCCTGAAGGATATCAGTCCTACAAACATGAAGAAGACAACATAAATATATGTGAAAAGGAAAGTTTGAAAGTTTACTATAATATGAATATCATGACTGAACTTGTGTTTTCAGGTGACTGGGATATGCATATAGGTGTGTCATTATGATTAAAGTTTGTGTTTCTAGAGTTTTACATGATTTGGCTGATTAATATAGATGAGAAGTGTTTGAATTTTTGACATAATTCCTCATAATAATTTAGAAATTTGACTTAATGATTAAGCTATGTTTTTCAACTATAGATATCTCTATGATAGAAAAAATGGAATTTTTTCTAATGACTAATAATTTGATCTGACGACTGGTGATTTTCCTCGATGACCTTCAGTCTCTAATATTGGTATTCAATAATGGTTTCATATTGGCCTCATTTTTATTGGCACAATGGTTGAAGTATTGAAAAATGTGATTCAGTATGAATTAATCTCACAATAAATGGATGGAACCTATTCTTGGTATATGCATTTGCATCTAGTGACTTATATTATGATCATGAGGATGACTTGATACTGTTTGGGATTAACAACTTTTTGGAATAGATAAATTCATAACTTGATATTTGGATTAATTTTGGTTTGATATTTATTTTGACAACTTGTTGACATGATAATAGATGAAGTCAAGACTTGACGTGAGCTCTGTTAGCCACCTATAAATTTTTTACAAGCAAACAGGTGGCTAAAATTGTTTCTAAGTCTTCAAGAGATACATTTCCTTTGTAAAAATATCATTCTTGAAGCCCCAATGTGTTTTCTATCCTTTAAAGAACCCTCATTGCTATTTCCATGAAAGAACCCTGTTGTTTTGTGAAGAAATTTCTTTCAAAATGCCTCCATTTCCCCTTTTTTCACTCACAAAAGAACTCCATTTTTCACCCTTATTCCCTTCTCAAAATTCCCCTTTAACCCTCCATTTAACCTCTAAATCCTCCTAAACCCCCTTTTAAACCATATACTTCCCTTGATTTGGTTTAAAAATCCTCTTTTGTATCTACCAAAACCCCTCATTTGGCTTAAAAACACTAAATTTAGGCCTAAAACACTCATTTTTACATTAAGGCGTTAAGCCCCTTTCAGCTTAGCCTTTAGCCCCTTTCTCTGCATGTGACCTGGAGTCGTAACCAGGCACTAGAACTGAGGTGCTAATTTCAATTGGAGTTCCCTTTCTTCTAACTTTTCCTTTGTTCTTCAAATTCTCCGATGCGATGGGCCTCTTCTCTGCTGGTCCGCGATTAGATCTCCACCGTCGATCTTTTCAGATCTGACGGTTCGTGCTCAATCGAATTGCTCCATTAGTTCTCCACTTCACTCATTACTCATATCATCCGAGTTAATCTTGACCGTTGAATCCACTAGAACCAATGGCTAGGATTCAATCACTCTCCGCTCGCAGCCCTCTGTCCCCCCGCCGAGTTAATCTGGACCATTGATCTCTTCCGATCCGACGGTCAGCATTGAATCGCATCGCGCCAACATAGTCATCCCTTTTCTTTCTTTCCCCTGATGTGCGATTTCCTATTAGATCTCTACCGTCCATTCCTACAGATCCTACGGCTCCTCTTCTTCCTGCTCATTCACTTACCCCTTTTCCCTTCGCTTTCTCTTTTTAAATCTTAGCCGTCCAAACCTGAAGATCCAACAGTCCATAATTAACCCGACGGTCCACATCCACCTGTGCATCTTACCTCCCATTGCTATTTTTTCACACCGTCATATCTCCTACCCATCATCCAATGGCTAAAAATGCGTTTCACATAATTTTTTCATCCAAAGGTTAATGTTCCAAAAAAACGCGAAATATGCGGTTTTAGATTTTCACGTGGAAATCGCTGAGTGGAATCACGTTATTTTTTGGAAAACCATTTACCACCCTTAGCCCCGCACTTAAACCATTTCAGTTTTCTTCTTACCACCCTTCACAGCATATTTTCTCTTTTAATCTCAACCGTTGATCTCTGTGATGAGACGGTCATGACTTAATTTCAACCCTGTTCATTCATTTCCCATCTGTCTCCCAGATGTTTCCATCAAGCGATATAGCCGTCGATTTATTCTGATCTAATAGCCCCAATATAACCTCGCTCTACCCCTTATCAATTCATCCAAATGACTTTGCTAATAAATCTCCACTGTAGATCACCGTGGATTAATCTAATCCAACGATCCATAATTCACCTCGCGCCAAGCTCTCATCAAACCAATTTTTCGCCTTTCGACATGGTTTTTCACCATTTTTCCGCTGCAGCCATCTTTTTCCATCATCACTTCTCCATCCCTGCGAGCCTCCAAAGCATCCATCTTCACTCTCGCATGGATTTTTTTTAATATGTTTATTGATTTTGCAAGTTTTAAAGAATCGTGAATGCGCTCTGTCTCACACATAGACAGGGTAATTTAGAGCGCAGAATGTCAGTTCCAGAGCCAAAAGGATCGCAGAGGAAGACACCAGAGAGGGTTTAAGCATGTTTTTCATTTAATATCAGTGTCACCAAATCTAATTGAAACCCTCCAGTGCCTCCATAACCTGTACATTCACACAAACATGTCAGCAGAAGCAGCGTAGTGTATCAATGAGAGATTAAAAGGATTAAAGCCTATTATTGAGGACCGAATGCTTATAATTCAATGTTCAAAAGGATAAAGACACATATGAATACCATAAGAAAGATCAAGAAGACTTAATGAAGCCTAAAGCACACATCAATGCCATATCAGTGCTTTCATATCAGCAGAATGTTCCTTTCCCTAAGAAGGACACATTCCTACAGTATTCTCCATGCCACATTGAGCCCTTACCAAATATTACACTGACAGAAGTTTATAGAGCTGTCAGGATAGTAGTTATGGAAGCATGGAAGACCTAAAAGACCTTCAGTCACCTTACTTATTTCAGAAGACATAACAGAGTACTACAGTCAGAGAGTACTGCAAGAGACATACCTGAGGTTATTGTGAACCTGACACAGACTTCTAAACTAGTCTAAGAGTACCAATATGTCAATGCAGAGCCATTGAGAAAAGTAGGCATGAATAATTCCTCCCCTCTGTCTTAATGAAACATTAAAAACTCATATCTAATACTCCACCTCCTCATTCCGTTATAAGTATTCATGGAAAATAAGGTTGTTGTTGGGGGGGATTTTATCGACTATTTGAACTGTTATTGAGGGGAAGTAGTTGAGTAGTTTGTAATATAGTAGGCTGGGAAGAGAATTTTGGACTGTAAAGAGCCATTGGACTCAAAGTATGTGACTGGTTTTGCACATCAATTGAATAAGCAGATTCATAGGATCCTGGTCTATATTATTGGTGATGTTTTCCTTACTGTAACTGTCTCCTTTCATGTTTTATCATACTGTCCATTATTCTCTGATAAAGAACAGCAAGCATAGATTAGGACATACTGTTGGAAGTACCCTAAATCTCACTGTCAAATCTTTATCTTTATTTTTTCCTCTGAATGTGTATCTTGGAACAAATTCAATATAATTTAACCAGTATAGAAGTTGGTTTGCCCATGCTTACTAATCTATGAATTTAGAGTTTGTTTCTTAGATGTTCTTGATTGGTCTCAGCTGAAGGAATTGGGAAACTGGGGATTTAGAGTTAGCCTTGTCCACTAGGTTCCTTTTCCAACAGTTAGCCTTTCTAAGATCCCTCTGAGTGAGTGTCAAAATCAGTGAAGGTTCAAAGTCTTTCTCTGATCTTAGGCCTTACTCTATGTTCAATCTTTAATGTGTTCTACTTTCTGAAAAAAGTTATGAGGACTGCTGGATTTTTTTCCTTAAGAGTATGCTGAAAGTAGGTCTAGATTTAAATGACATCTGACTTGATCTTAAGCTACCCTTTGTGTCTTTAATGAGAGTTTCCTTTGAAGTATTTCAAAATTAGGCTTGGATTTAAATGACATCTAACCTCATCTTAGGCTACGCTTTGGTCTCTTTCTTTCACCCATTCTTAATGTTCCATTCCACCAAAAAATCTAAAAAGATCCTTTAGTATAGATGACTTGCCCTATGGAAACCCTTGGATAGTTGTTATGCAAGTAAAACCCTTTTATGATTCCATAGCCCAATGGATTGGCACTTTCCTCGACCTTTTTTCCCATGCTGAAACATCCTTCTATTTAGTTCCTTCTTCACTTCCATAACCTTCTCAATTAATGATCTCTAACCAAACAAACAAAATAAAAAACCCTTGTGCTTCATATCTAGCCTAATACCTCAATTTAAGCCTTAAATATATATCATTCTTTACATACATAGAGATATCCCTCTCTGGATCTAGGAGGGCTAGATCCTAAGATCCCAAAGTGGTTTGATGTAGTCTTATCTTTTGGTCTTGCCAATCTGGCCAAAACATAGGAACCACAACATAATGGCGACTCCACTGGGGAACAAAGACCAATTAGCCTAGATTGGTATTTAATTGCTGATGGTGGATAACAACCCTCATTTAAACATTGAGAATCCTCCACCCGAGGACGCCACAATTTCCAATAGACCTAAATACTCCACTAGAGGAAGAACCTGAATCATGGCCAGACATTATAGAAGGATAGAACATTCAGGCTCGATTTGGTTTAGAGAATTAATTGTTTTTATCTACAACTATTTTTTATCCTACTTTAATCTTGATCAAGTGTACAAAGATGAGATCCACACTGATTATGGGAAAGATCTCAAGCCTTAGTTTTCAGACCATGAGCAGACCCATACACCTGTGAAAAGCCTAGTGAAACAAGAGCCTCATGTTGTATCTCTTACCCCTGATAAAACTTCAAGCAGTCATAGGTCTCTTGTTACACTACCTACACCCACAAAGGTCATAGAAAGATATAAACCTCTAGTTTTTCCTCTTATCTTCCAACCCCTTCCTGCAAGACTTACCAATAAGTTGCCCCTTTTTTATGGAGAAAATACAAAGATCACTGCTGAGTAGCATGTTCAAATCTTGAGGATTTAATTGACTTATATGAATTAGAAGAAGATGATGTGCATATTAGATTTTTTTCCTTCTCATTACAAGGAAATGTTAAGAGTTGGTTTAAAGATCTTCCGGCTGCAAGCATCATCAATTTTCATCAGTTTGCTCAAGTTTTCCTTGATAGATGGGTAGTTCCGGGAAATTTTTTCCTCATCCTAGAAGAATACCAGAATTTGAAAAGAAAACCAGGAGAGACATTACAAAACATTTCAGCCAGGTTCAATAAGGTATACAATGAAATACCTACTAATATAAAACCAACTTTGGGATGGGCTCTATTGCACTATCCAAGTTCTTTTGATCCTGAGGTGGAATTCCATATAAGAGAAAGAGAGCCTTCTAGCCTAAAAGAAATGAAAAGCATGGAAATTACTGTTGAGCACAACATATGGTGCAGGGAGGAAAGAATAAGTGCAATAAAGAAAGATCAAGAATAGCAAAAAGGGCTAGTCTCTGCAGAAGCCAAGCTGAAAAAACTTATAGAGACAACCAACAAATTGATAAAAATAGAAGAGGAAGAATATGAGGCTGAAACTAGAAATGCTAATTCAAAGGGACCCACACCTTGTCCTCAGGAAAAACAAACCAGATCACTGTAAGGCATAGGCAACATGCAAAGCATGTATGATAAACAAAATTTCACATCAGAAAATGAACATGCAGATTATTTTGAAGAAAGACTTGCTGAGAATCCAGTAGATCTGATTGGTGACATTGCTTATGATTATGATTCCTATAGTTTTGATCTATCTGATGATGATTTTTTCCAAATAAAAGCTAATCCTGCAGGACCATCATTAGTAGATTTGTGGGAGGAAGACCATGTCCATCAACTTTAATAAAGTAATGAGCCAAGTCAGGCTATTTATGATACTGATGAAGAAGGTTATGAAAGTTTGGTCGTAGGAGAATATTCATTGAATCTTCACTCTGCTTTATATCACATCATTAGTAATAATTTCCATGAAGGTGGAAGTCAGCAGCCTTTCATCTCAGAGGGTGAGGAAGAAAGCAATGAAGAAACTCTTGAGAAAGTTGAATATCCTAAACCTTCTCCTGAAAGGGTTGAGGTAATCAAAGAAACCCCTGCTCAAGAATATGTTGATATTTTCACAGAGCTCAGCCCACTAGATCAGAAGATCTTAGAGCTACAAGAGGACAACACTACCAAATATGATGAGTCCTCTAGTTTAGATGGTGATGAAGTTGAGGAAGAATTTCTTTCTCAAGGGAGTCCTTTTCTTGATCCAGTGGAAGAGGAAGCAATCCCGGTTGAAAACTACTTGTCAGATACTCACAACCAGGTATTATTTCAAGATCCTTATGCTCATTTCTTGTAGACATTTAGAGAAGGATCAAAGGTCACCAAGAGTAGCTTGTTGCAAACAATAAGAAACATTGTAAAAGCTGCTGTTAAAAAACAAAGAGAATGGGAGTGGCCCTGCCTATCCAGCATGCTCAAAGAGATGAGCAGAAAAGACCAGTCATGGGATCATCTAATTGACTGGATGTATTGGAAAAGAGTGTTTTTCAGATAGACATGTAAATATCTCAAGTTAGAGTAGGATAGGTAGGAAATCTCAATAAAGCTCAGCCTGTGAGCATTTAGTTAGCTGTTTTTAATTTCTGCAAAGTTCAGTCCATGAGATGTCTTTATTCCATGGACCCACAGCAAACCAGACATTCTAATCCTGGTTTGGCTATATTTCAATTTCTATTTTAGAATGTAGAGAATGAAATCTGCGAGACAGTCTAATCCTGGCATATATTAGTTTAGGTGGAGAAATTTATGAGTCCAACTGTTTAATCTGGTCTCATGAAGAAATAAGGGTAGAATTAGATTAGTTTTTTCTTTCAATAAAAAAATTGATGATGTGAAAGGTCTGCAAGTCTAAATGCACCTTGAAGAATTTTTTTTAGGAAAGTAGGATGGGTAGGTAGTTGTTTGGGAAAATGGTTTATGCTGATTTAATATCCACCATGTTTGTGGCAGCTGATCAAAGAAAAGAAAAATATGTGTCAAGTACCAGGCATATGGCCTACTCCAAAGACTATTTTCTGAGATTCTTGACACCTTCAAGAAGATGCCATCCCCATGTGGAGCCACTGTTAGCCACCTATAAAAATTTTACAAGCAAACAGGTGGCTAAAATTGTTTTTGAGTCTTCAAGAGATACATTTCCTTTGTAAACCTATCATTCTTGAAGCCTCCATGTGTTTTGTATCCTTTAAAGAACCCTCATTGTTGTTTCCATGAAAGAACCCTACTGTTTTGTGAAGAAATTGCTTTCAAAAGGCCTCCATTTCCCCTTTTTTCACTCACAAAAGAACTCCATTTTTCACCCTTATTCCCTTATCAAAATTCCCCTTTAACCCTCCATTTAACCTCTAAATCCTCCTAAACCCCCTTTTAAACCATATACTGCCCTTGATTTGGTTTAAAAATCCTCTTTTGTATCTACCAGAACCCCTCATTGGGCTTAAAAATACTAAATTTAGGCCTCAAACACTCATTTTTACATTAAGGCCTTAAGCCACTTTCGACTTAGCCCTTAGCCCCTTTCTCTGCATGTGACCCGGAGCCATAACTAGGTGCTAACCCTCAGGCGCTAATCACAATCGGAGTTCCCTTTCTTCTGAATTTTCCTTTGTTCTTCAAATTCTCCGATGCGATGGACCTCTTCTCTGCCGGTCCACGATTAGATCTCCACCGTCGATCTTTTCAGATCTGAAGGTCCGCGCTCAATCACATCGCTTCATTGGTTCTCCACTTCACTCACTACTCAAATCCTCCAACTTAATCCTGACCGTTGAATCCACAAGAACCAATGGTCAGGATTCAATCGCTCTCTGCTCGCGGCCCTCTGTCGTTCCCCCCGCCAATTTAATCTAGACCGTTGATCTCTGCTGATCGGACGGTCAGTGTTGAATCACATCGCGCCAACATAGTCATCCCTTTTCTTTCTTTCCCCCGATGTGTAATTGTTGATTATATCTTTGCCTTCCATTGCTACAGATCCGACGACTCCCCTTCTTCCCGCTCATTCACTTAACCCTTTTCCCTCCGATTTCTCTTTTTAAATCTTAGCCATCCAAATCTAAAGATCCAATGGTCCACAATTAACCCGTCGGTCCACATCCGCCCGTGCATCTTACCTCCCATCGCAATTTTTCTGCACCGTCAGATCTCCTACCCATCATCCTATTGGGGTTCCCATGTTTTGGCCAGATTGACAAGACCAAAAGATGAGACAACATCAAACCACTTTGGGATCCTAGGATCTAGCCCTCCTAGATCCGGAGAGGGATATCTCCAATAAAAAAAAAGAATGATATATCTTTGAAGCTCAAGCAGAGGTATTAGGCTAGTTATGAAGCGCAAAAGGGGGGGGTTAAATGATTTTGTTGGTTGATTGTTGGGTTGAGTCGTGAGATCATAGACTGAGAAAGTAATGGAAGGAAAGGAGCAGAGAAGTAGGAGGTTTCGACAAAAGAGGATAGGTCAAGAAAGTGCCATCCATTGGGCTATGGAGTCATGAAAGGGGATTACTTGCATACAACTAAGTAAGGCTTTCATAGGGATATTCATCTATACTAAAGGATCTTTCAGATAGATGGTGGAATGGAACAATAAGGAAAGAAGGTGAAAGAAGGAAAGCAACCCAATTTCTTTCTGGAGATCAGGTCAGAGGTCATTTAACTCTAGGCCTTATTTGACATACTCAAAGGCAGCTTTCAATGAGGACACAAAGGACAGCTTGAAGATCAGACCAGAGGTCATTTAACTTCAGGCCTGCTTTAGCATGCTCCAAGGGAAAATAGAGATAAGATTTAACACATAGCTAGAGTCTGTAGATCGGAGAAGGACCTTTAACCTTCCCTTCTTTGACACCAGCTAGGACATCCAAGAAACAAACTCAAATTCATACATCAGCTAGTAGTGAATAACAACTGCTGCACTAGTTAAATTACGTTCATTTGCCCCATAGATTCACATTCAGCAGAAAACATCGAAGGTAGGGAGAGCAGAAACATAGGGTACCATGCGAGGGTATATCCTATGCCAGATTTTTGATGCTTACCAGAAGACCAGTGAACAACATGAATAATGTAAATAAATGATGCAAAGAGAGAAACATCGCCCATAGTAATAGACCAGGATCCTGTGAAATATGATTGATTAATTGATGCGAAACCAGTCACATACACTGAGCTCAAAGGCTAATTACAGTCCAAACTTTCTCCTCCCAGCCTACTACATTACAAACTACTCTGCTACTCTCTCCCAAAACTACTCTAACAGTTAAATGAACCCCTACACTAACAGTAACAACAACCGAACCACAACCTTTACAACATGTTCTTCAGGGGTTCTTATAGGAGAATGAATAATAGCAGGAGTATATGTACATTTAATTGGACTCATTAAGATGGAGTGGAGGTAGAAATTTGAGCCCACTCTAATTCATGACTCTGCATGCTGTGTGTACTCTTTAGGTTGCTTCGGGAGTCTTTTTCAAGTCGAGATTGACCTCGAATGTGTTCTTTGAAGTCCTTTTTGCCATATGGTATTCTGTGGTAGCCTTCTGAAATAAGTAACCGGAATAGAGAGGTCTGCAAGTCTCCATGCTTCATAACTGTGGTCCTCACAGTCTTTAAGAAGCTTCTGTCAGTGTAACTAACCATTTTTGGGCTTGAGGAGGCATGGAGACTTCAGTGGGAAGGTGTATTGTCTGGAGAAAAACGTTCCGCTGATATTAAGCACAGATATGGTTGTTTCGTGTGCTCTTTAGTCTTCCACATGTGCCTTAATTCTCTGAATACGGGATCGCAATTGTTAATATTCAATTATGGGCATAAATCCTGTAATTTGTCTCTGTTGTTTCGCTTACTGCTGCTATATGGCCTCTCTGTGCTTTTGAATCACAGTGACTGTGATTATGGAAATCATAATGCATTTTTCACTCTGTAACCACCCTCCAAAATAAAACAAACCAATTACAAAATCCAGGGGTGGAAAAAGAATGCTTTGAGGGCCTGTGGAGTGGTGGCGCAGCTGTGGAAATAGTGGCCATAGTGAAAAATGTAGTGGAATGGTGAAAACGGGAAAAAGCGCTGCAAAATGGTGAAAAACGGGTGACTGATGGAGGTTTGGTGGGGCAGAGGTTACGGACCATCTGATCAGAGGGACAAGTGATGATCAGCGGTCAGGATTTCGGATGGGGGTGTTCATAGTAAGAAGACAGAAGAAATGACACTTTAGTGTTAAAAACACCAAAGTTTAACTTTGGATAAATGCGAAGAAAATCCATAAACGTGAATGAAAGTTGGGCGCATATGATGTGGGACCCAGCATGGGCGGAGGGAAATTTTATTAGAACTGCCATATCAGCGCCAGATCAATTATTGCGATTTCATCGAAGGATTGCAATCGGGGTATCAGAGGGTGGCATAATCAAAAAGTTCCAATTGACGACGGGCGCGATGGTGCGATAGCCGTTGGATCATAGTAACAGATCAATGGTGGAGGTTCAATCGGAAGGGAAGACAAGACGGGGATGAAAGAGCGGAGCAGGATACATCTAAACCGTTGGATCTAGAGGGATGAACGGCTTAGATCGGATCGGGGATTGTCAATCAGCGATCACTAATCGGGAGTGTGAAGGGAGGCGCATTTTAAAACTTGCAATTGGCAATGTCGCGATTACGCGACAGTCGTTGGATCTGGCGACAGATCGATGACCCACAGTTAATCGGAGGAGTAAAAAATGGGAGAGGTGGGGTGTGGTAGGTTTTTCGTGGACCGTCGGATCTGTATAGATCAACGGTGGAGATTGCTTCAAAGGGCCAACAGACTTAATACAATCGCATCGAAACTTTCATGGTTTAAAAAGGAAAAAGATGTTCTGCTCTGATTCTCCGATGAGATTAGCACCCAGGCATTAAGCACTTGGTCTCGGGCACGAGGTCATGTGGGGAAGTGATTTAGGGGCTGGGCCGAAATGGGGCTAAGCCTGCATATGTTTAAAGTGGGTTTTTTGGCCTATTTTCAATGTGTTTTAAGGCTGAAAGAAGGAAACGGTAGGGGTAATAAAGGGCTATTAAAACAAACAAAGTGTGTTCGTAAGGTTAAAGGGGAATATGGGATGATTTAGAGAGTTAATTGGGGAAATAGAGAGGAGTAAAAAAGGGAAGAAAACAAAGGTTTAGTGGGAAATGAAATAAGGGAAAAGGAGGCCTTTTGGGCATTCTTCTTTACAACAGAGAGGCTTTATAATGGGAACAGCAGAGGGGATTTTATCAAAGGACGAAGACACAAGGAGGCTTCAAGGATGATGTGTTTTCGGAGGGAATGCATTCCTTGAAGGCTCAAAAACAGTTTAGCCCCCTGTTTCTTGTCAAAAAATTCATAGGGGGCTAACAGTGGCTCCACATGGGGATGGCTTCTTCTTGAAGGACTCAAGAATTCAGAACATGATCTTTGGTGTAGGCCAGATGCCTGGTACTTGACCCATCCATTTTCTTTTCTTGGATTAGCTGCCACAAATCATGAAGACATCAAATCAGAAGAAAAATTCTCCCAAACAACTACCTACCCAGACTATAGTCCTAACATTCTTTTTTCTGGGTGCATTTGGACTTGCAGACCCTTTACATCATCAATTTTGTACAAACATGACAATAAACCTATTCTACTTCTACCCTTATTCTTCCATGAGACCATATTAGACTGTTGGTCTCATAGTTTCTCTACCTAAACTACTATCTGCTAGGATTAAACTATCTAGTAGATTTCTTCTCTACATTCTAAGACAGAAATTGAAAAATAGCCAAGGCAGGATTAGACTGTCTGGCTTGCTGGACTTTGCAGAAATTAAAAAAAACTAACTACATGCTCACAGATTGAGCTTTATTGAAATTTCCTACCTACCCTATTCTAACTAGAAATTCCTGATGCTCTAGGTGATAAAACAATGCCAATGCATCCAGTCAAGCAATAGTAGAAAAGGGGAGAAGAACTGACTGCTCATCAGAGACAACCATAGGGTGCTCTGCATGAGGATCTTCGAAACTAAGGACACCAGCAGTGGTGACCATTTCTGATGTATTTGGCTCTTGCAAAGCATTAATTCTTGAGGAGTTGAGCCAATCAAGGCCTCCATGTATTCTGCCACAGGATAAATCAGAACATGATATAAACTTTCTTCTTTAAGGCCTGCCATGGCTGGTAGGTTGTCTGTATCCTGGGCAGCTTCAACCACTGCATCTGCAGTGTGGCCTCTATAGTCACACTCCTTCTTTTCCTAGTCGGGAGTATTTGGCAGACAAGTGTCAACCAGGAATGCCTCTTATTTCACTGGATCAAGACAAATATGTCTGTGGGAAAGAAGGTCTTCTTCATCTTCACTACAGCCTGAAATGGAGGGCTCATCATATATGGCAGGACTGTCCTCTTCTAACCCTGGCCAGTTTTGTTGGAGTGAACTGAACTCTATGAAAAAATTAACATATTCTTGAGCAGGGGTTGCTTTGATTACCTTGACCCTTTCAAGTGAAGGCTCCGGATATTCATCCTGCTCAAGATTTTCTTCATGTCTCTCTTCCTTGTCCTCTGCGCTGAAGAGATGCTGGCTTCCATATTCTTTGAAATTATTACTGATGATTTGATATATAACAGTGTGAAGATTCCATGAATCTTCATCTGCTATCATGCTTTCAATTATTTCTTCATCAGTATCATAGATGGCCTGCATTGGCTCATCATTTTCTTGCAGTTGATGGTCATGATTTTCCTCTAATGAATCTACTGATGATGTCCCTGTAGGCTCGATTCCCCTTTGGAAAAAATCATCATCAGAAAAATCACCATTAGATAGATCATAATTATAAGCAACATTGTCCATCAAACCCTCTCGAAACTCAGCCAATCCTTGTTCAAAACAATATGCAAGTTCATCTTCTGATTTAAACTCTCGTTCATCATACATGCTTTGCATGTGGCTTCTGTCTTACAGTGGTCTGGTTTGTCTTTCTTGAGGACAAGGAGCAGGTCCTTTCCAATCATCCTCTCTAGTTTCAACCTCATATTCTTCCTCTTTTACATTTAGCAAGGAGTTGGCAGTCTCTATTAGTCTTTCCATCTTGTTCTCTAAAGAGATCTGTGCTATTTTCTCTATTCAGTCCTTCCTTGCTGCTTTTAATCTTTCCTCCCTGCATTTTATGTTGTATTTGATAGTGATTGCTATATTTTTCATTTCCTCTAGACTCAAAGGTTCTCTTTCTCTTATATTGAATTCCACCTCTGGGTCAAAAGAACTTGGATAGTGCAAGAGAGCCCATCCCAAAGGTGGTTTTACATCAGAAGGTATCGCATTGTACACCTTACTAAACTTGGCTGAAAACTCTTGTACTGTCTCTGCCAGCTACCTTTTCAAATTTTGGTATTCTTCTAGATGAGGAAGACATTTACCAGGACCTCCCATCTATCAAGGAATACTTGAACAAATTGATAAAAGCTGAAGATTCTTGCAGCTGGAAGATTTTTAAACCAACTCTTTGCATTTCCTTGTAATGATAAGGAAAACATTCTAACACGCACATCATCTTCCTCTATTTTATATAATTCAAGAACATCCTCGAGCTTTTGAACATGTTCCTGAGCAGTGGCCTTTTTCCTTTCTCCATCAAAAAGAGGCAGCTGGGTTATAAGCTCTGCAGGAAGGGGTTGGAAGATAAGAGGAAAAACCAGAGGCTTGTATCTTTCTATGACCTTTGTGGGTGTGGGTAGTGTGACAGGAGGCTCACAGCTGCTTGAAGCTTCTTTAGGAGTGGTAGATACAACATGAGGCTCTTGTTCCACCCGGTTCTTCACAGGAGTATAGGTCTGCTCATTGTTTGAAGACTGAGGTCTGAGTTATTTCCCATACTCAACATGGGTTTCATCTTTGTACACTTGATTAGGCTTAAAGAAGGTCAGAACATAGTGATAGAAAAAAACAATGAATTATTTAAACTAGATCCAACCCATATGTTCTACCCTTCTGTGGGGCCTCTCCATATTTCAGGTTCTTCCTCCAGTGGAGTCTTTGAGAGTTATGGAGTTGTTGAGCCCCAAAGATGTCCTTTCCTTTCACCAAATTTCACTTCATTACATTTGTCCTTTGTCAGTTATAGTCTTAAAAGATCAATAGGAATGATTAAAATTACTCTAAGAGTGCATGCAATAACTGAATTACTATACTTTTGTGGTTTTTTAGTCATAGTGATTTTTTATCAAAATTAGCTACAGAATGCAGCCATTCTATAGCTAGTAGCATATTCCATAGCCATCTTTATGTTCACATAGGTTACAGGTGTCACTTAAAGGAAAAACGCATACGGTTGAATTCCGCAACACTCCTACATCATTTCTTTCCCTCTACGAAGGTTGAGCAAAAATCTGTAAGTGGTTATGCACGTGGAGAAAAATAGAACTAAGAAGTAGACTTCTACAAGGACAAGGACTCTGCAGATGTCTTCATCAAAGTACGAGTCCTCAACAAGAGTTCTAATTCAATTTTGATTGAAAAATACACCTATGCCTATTTCTCCTCAATGACAGTTATGTATTTGCTTATAGGAATAACTCGGTGAACCGAGAGACAGTTATCTAGTTGATGTTTTGTTGTTAAGTCCTCCAAAACTGTAATACTCTATTTTCTGAGCATTTTTCCTTTAATGAAAGAAGCACAAATTTAATGAAACATCTGAAGAAATCTTAAGGAGTTAAGGATTTGTGTGCCAATTTGGTGGTAGAGGGCCCCTACTGTCCGAAAGGCTTTGTGCATATTTTCTAGATAAGTAACTTTAGCTCTGTTTCATTTTTAATCTAGGCAGTTTTCTGAGCATCATGTTTTATGTTTACTTACATCGAATATTGCAATCAATCTTGTTCCCATGAACTGTTCCAATATATCACTAACACGTGAATGAGATAGAGTTGTAATACTTCGGAGGTTAATTGCATTTTAGTTCAGTTCTGTTCATTGTGTTTCAAGTTTTATTAGTTAATTGCCTTCTAGTCTTGATAATTAGATTTAAAAGACCCTCGTTATTTTACAAGCTGCTCTTGTTCTTAATCTCTTCTAATACATCATTATCATATGGACAAGAATTAGTTATATCATTTTGGGTTCTTGACTGTTCTTCAATTTCTCGTAATTTTACAAACAAACTTTTTCCAGAACCTATTCCAAGAGATCTCTAACCCTTGAATGAGGCTTAATAGTAACATTTTGAGTTGCAGAATGGGTTACTTCTAGTGTCATAAGTTATTTTAGTATAGGGTTCCTTACTATGTTGCAAATAATATTTTCTCAAAATGTTCCAACAAATTTCTAACTATGGATGAGATTTTCTCTGTGATATTGTAAGTTGTTGTTTACTATAGAAAACTTCATTACATAAAACTTATCCTTTTCTCAATTTGTTCCAACATACCTCTAATGAAATGAATTGGACTAAGTTTAATGTTATGAGTTATTTTTCTTGCCAAGCTTTACAATCTGTGGATTAGTATTTCCTGTTCTTAAGTGTCATACATAATTTAGAGTAGATTTTGTTCTGTTTTAGTGTGATCAATAACTTCTCTTTGCCAATAATTTAGTTCTTTTTCTCTTAGCATAAAAACACAAAACCAAAAACACTAGGAAAACACTAAACACAACAAAGTAGGAAGAAGATACCTAGGCACATATAGTGCACTTCACTTCAACAGTTTACTAGCCCTGGTTGACAATTTATGACATCAATTTAGGAACACTAAGTTGAGCAGACATTTTGGCGCTGTTGTCAGGGAAGTGTAACTAGGTATCCTTGTTTCTTACCTCCCAAAAAAAATGATATGTGTAGAGAAAGAGACTCAAGGGGTAGATTCACAAGAATTAGAAGCTTGATTCCTAGAACACCACTTGTTCCACCAAGACCAAGAGCCAGTACACCTCCAACTCAAACCGACATCCCATACTTTACTGATCATAGACTTCCAGAAGAATTAAGATCAGATATTCCATCAGAAAGACCTTCCACTTCATCTACTGAACCTGTCTTAGAAGAAGATCCAAGAACCCCTGCTAGGGACATAAACTTTTCTACTTCCACAAAAGAATCAACCATGGCAGAAGAAGGGGGAGGAGGAGTCTTTAATGGAGAACATACACTATTTGGAGGAGGTAGAGGTAGAGGTAGAGGAGAAGGAGGTAGAGGTGTAGAAGGAGGTAGAGGTGCAGAAGGAGAAATATTTAGAGGTGAAGAAGGAGGCAGAGGAAGAGGTAGAATGGAAATGGGAAGCTCTTTTGGGTTTCCTATAGTAGATGAAGAAACCAATGCAACTATGAAAAACATTTCACCCTTTGTCCTTCCAAAATTTTATGGACTCAAAATTGAAGATCCTGAAACCTTCCTATTTGAATTTCAAGTCCTATGTAGAACCTATGATTACTTACAAGAAGCCCAAAAACTTAAACTATTCCCTTCAACATTGAAAGGAGCAGCATTAAAATGGTTTATGAGTTTTATCAACAGTTCTATTAGGACATGGGAAGACATGAAACGGGCATTTTTAGAGAGGCATTTGGATTAATGTATGCCAGTCAACCATAAGGAGGAAGTGTTTAAAATGTTACAAAAAGAGGATGAAAATATGGAAGATTTGTTGGAGAGGTTTAACTATAACATCAAAAGAGCAAAAATGGAAAACTTAGACCAAGATACTTTGAAAGCTCTCTTGTTGAAGAAAATTATGGATGAATGGCTAGACATCTTTAATATGATGGTAAAAGGGGATATATCTTAGCTTACATTACCTAAAATAGTTGTATTATGTATCAACCTTTCAAGAGTGAAATCTAAAACTGTAAAAGGACCAAGAGACCCCGCTCTTGCGAGGGAAAGTAAGTCTGCTTCTGGGATAGTAAGTAGAGTAGAAATAGGACATATGCTTGATGAATTCAAATCTAACATTTTAGGGAGTCTTAGTGAACAAATAAACACCCTTAAGTTACAAAACAAGAAAAAAGTTGAATCTGATGCCTTAGCAATCTTTTTTCCCAAATGTAGAAAGAAGCATGCCTTGAGAGAGTGCCCTTTGGATGAAAAACTTGTAGAGACCTGTGTAATTTGTTTAGAAAAATATGAGACCAAGAGTTTTCCTTCACTTCCTGGTCTTAAAGCTGTATTTCAAGAAGAAACCCCTACAAATTCCACAGAACCTCTCAATTTTGTCTCTAGGAGGCCTTGGCAAGGACCTCAAACACAAGGATTCCATGATCAGCTGTATAATCAACCCCCACCAAATTGGAATTCTTGGCAGCAACCTTGGCCCCAATTCCAAAATCAATCTCAAACTTGGGCACAAGGAGAACAAAATCCCTATGGAAGATACTCTCAGTACTATCAATATCCACCATCTTATCTACCATATCCAAATTTTCCTCCTCAACAAAATCATCAAAATCCACCACTTCCATTACCATTTCCTCTGAAAGAAAATCAATTACCTGCCCAACCCATACCAAACCCCAACAATAAAAATCTTGAGAACACATACATGATGGAAGGCCAACAGTTTCCAACCTATTTGATTACTCCTTTAGACCTTAATGATGTTCAACTTAGGTTTGGAAGAATACTTGAAAAGAAGAAACCTTCTATAATCATACAAGAGCAAAACAATTCCAAGGAATATTCTCTACAGGTAAATAAAAGTCTTGAAGAGAGCACACATTTTAAAGACCCAAATATTGAAAAATCAAAACAAAAAGAACCAATAATTTCAACTCCTATATTAGAGCAGCCATCAACATCTACCTCTACACCCCCCTTTCCAGAAAGATTACAAATTGATAGGGGTGTAGAAAAACAAATTATGGTGCCTAATTATGATTTCCTAGATGAGCTAAGGAATGTTTGTATTAAGATCCCATTATTACAAGCTATCAAGGAAATTCTAATCTTAGCAAAGACAATAAAGGAGTTGAGCATGAAGAAAACAGGAAAAAGAATAAGAGAGAAAAATAAAATTCAACTGGCAGGAAAAATAGCAGACATCATGATGGGTAATATTGCTATTCAAAAGTATCTAGACCCAGGAAATCCAGTTGTTAAAATACATGTCAATGGAACTGAGATCCAAAACACACTTATTGATTTAGGAGTAGCAATCAATATCATGAGTAGACAAATCATGGATAAACTAAAACTTCCTAATCTTCTTTTTACACCCACACTATTACAATTAGCAGACACATCTGTGATCAGACCTAATGGGGTAATAGAAGACATTCCGGTGTCCCTAGATTCTTGGGAGTATCCTGTGGATTTTATGATCCTAACTCCTAAGAATAATCTAGGAGGACATCCTATTATACTAGGAAGATCTTGGTTAACTACCGCTGATGCTTTCATTAGCTGTAGAGCCGGTGATATGTACATCTTTGATGGTAGTTAAACCAAGAAATTTACTTTGTATCCTCCAGCAAAAACAATTACAGAATTAGATGATACTCAATGGATTAAGGATGAAGAAGGCATACAACCTCTCTTCACAATTTCATAAATTAGTGAAGATAACCAGATTCTAAATACCTTAGAAAATTTTGAATCCTCTTTGGAATACAAACATGAACAATTTCAAGAAGAATCCAACATTGAGTTTTTATCATCAAGACAGATGTATCTTTACTCTATGGATAAGTTTGGCAGCTCTACAATTGAGATATTTCCAGGTAAAACTCTAAACATAAACAAGAACCTAGAGAAATCTCAACAAGAAAATCCGGCCAAGATGTTACAGAGACATTCCTCTGCATATGCATGGGAGTACACTGATATGAAATGGATAAGCCCTAAGACTTTCACTCATCACATCTACATAGAGGAAAATTGTAAACCAATCAGACAACCTCAGAGACGGATGAATCCAAATCTTAGGGAGATTGTTAAAGAAAAATTGCATAAATTGTTAAATGTCAACTTTATCTATCCCATTTCAGATAGTCAGTGGGTTTCTCCTTTGGTAATTGTGCCAAAGAAAAATGGTAAATGGAGGGTATGTATTGACTACTGAGAATTAAACAAAGCTACTCTTAAAGATCATTTTCCCCTACCTTTCATAGATCAGGTGTTAGATACATTAGTTGGCAAAAAGTACTTCTCATTTTTAGATGGGTTTAGTGGTTATAATCAAATTCAAGTGGCACTTGAAGATCAAGCAAAAACCACATTCACCTGTCCTTGGGGTACCTATGCTTATTGAGTATTTCCATTTGGACTATGCAATGCACCTGCAACATTTCAAAGGGCAGTACTAGGAATATTTTCAGATCTAATACATGATTGTGTAGAGGTATATATGGATGATTTCACAGCTATGGAAACACATTTGAAGAAGACTTAGCAAACTTGGAAAAAGTTTTAAAGAGATGTAAAGAAGCAAATATTTCACTAAGTCATGAGAAGTGTTTTATGATGTTTACTAAAGGAATTGTTTTTGGGCATCACATTTGAGGGGATGGGATTAGAGTTGATGAGTCAAAAGTTGAAGTCATTTCTAACTTATCTGTTCCAAGTTGTCAAAAATATTTTAGGAGTTTTCTAGGATTTATAGGATATTATCGAAGGTTTATAGAAAATTTCACCAAGATAACATCTCCACTTTTCAAATTACTTACCAAGGACTTTGAATTCAAATGGAATCCTGATTGCCAGTTAGCTTTTGAAACCCTGGAAACAAAAATCTCTGAAACACCTATTTTAAGGGGACCTAACTGAAAATTACCTTTTCATATTTCAACAGATGCCTCAGACACAGCTTTAGGAGCTGTATTGGGACAAAAAGACCTGATTCCTTATGCCATCTACTATACAAGTAAAAATTTGACTCCTTCAAAGTTAAATTATACTGTAACTGAAAAAGAGTTCTTAGCTATTGTTCATGCCATAAATAAATTCAGACACTATATAACAGGCTATGAAAATTTTGTTCACACAGATCACTCTGCAATTAGATATCTAATGAACAAATCAATTACTAATGGCAGATTCATAAGATGGTTATTTCTTTTACAAGAATTCAACATCACCATTCTAGATAGGCCTGGGAAAAAAAATACAGTAGCTATTTTCCTATATAGACTTCAAAACATTAAAGACAACACTCCAGTTGAAGATTAATTCCCTGATGAATATCTTTTTGCAATTTCTACTCAAACTCCTTGGTTTGCTGACATTGCTAATTATCTAGTTTCAGGGAAATTTCCTTCAATAATGAATGCAAGAGACAAAAGAAAGATCATTTATGACAGTGCAAAATACTCATGGGTTGTTAATGAGTTATACAAAACAGGTCCAAAATTTATCATTAGGAGATGTGATCGAGAAGATGAGATGCCTGAGATCCTCAAAGCATGTCATGATGAACCTTGTGGTGGACACTTTGCTGATAAAAGGACAACTTATAAGATTGTTCATTTGGGATATTATTGGCCATCCCTTTTTAAAGATGCTAAAGAGTATTTCAAAAGGTGTGACAGCTACCAAAGGGTAGGGAAACCTTCTCCTTCAGGTGAGACGCCATTGCAGCCTCAGGTATATATTGAACCTTTTGAGAAATGGGCTTTAGATTTTGTAGGACCTATTAGTCCTCCATCAAGACAAAAGAAATATATATTATTTTGCACTGATTATGTTACCAAATGGATAGAGGCCAAGCCATTAATTTCTGCTACTAAAGCATCAGTAGTTAATTTTCTTTTTGAGGATATTTTTACTCGTTTTTGTGTCCCAAGAGAAATTGTTACAGATCAAGGAGCTCAATTCACATCAAGGCTAGTGGAAAAAATGGTGGAGAGGTACAAAATCAGACACATAAAATCTACTCCCTATCATCCACAAGCAAATGGCCAAGTGGAATCTACTAATAAGGTCATTGAAGGGATCCTAACAAAGACTGTTCATTTACATAGAAGAGATTGGGCAGATAGGCTTCTTGAAGCCTTGTGGGCCTATAGAACTACATGGAGAAGCATAACAGGTCATACCCCTTATGAACTTGTTTATGGAAAACAAGTCTTATTTCCCATAGAGTTTCAGATTCAAACTTTTAAAATGGCAGTCCAGTTAGGACTTGATCTAACAGAAGCACAAAAGCATAGATTGGAGCAGATTAATGAATTGGATGAGATCAGACAGGATGCAGTCCAGAAAAAAAAAATATTCCAACAACAAAGGACTAGATGGCATGATATGTACATTAAGCAAAATAAATTCAAAGAGGGTGACTGGGCCCTCTTGTTTGATTCAAAGTTCAAAGATTTTCAAGGTAAATTCCAAACACATTGGCTTGGGCCATATGAAATTGTGAAATTTTTTGACAATGGAGCAATAAAAATCAGGACAATAGATGAAGATAAGGTCACTTTTCTTGTAAATGGTCATCTATTGAAGCTGTATCATAAGCCACTTTCAAGAGAAGAATTTTTCAAGAGATTCCAAGAAAATAGTGATGTGAAGTTAATGAAGAAGAATCCTTCTTCTTCATCAACTTAATTGTATTTTCTAAAATCAGATGATGAATAAATAAATAAATAAATAAAGTATAAACATGAAAACTAATCATTGATTAGCATGTTTATACAGAAAAGATAAAGTGAAAATTAGAATCCTTCTGACACTTTAGCTTTTCAAAATTGTTCTTTTCCTGCAAACAACTATCATAAAATCATAAGTGCATGCCCACTTTACATATCACATTCCACTTATGATCCATTTCACTTCATCATATCTCACTTCATCCATATTCCATTCACTCCATTCATCCATACTTCATTCAATCCATTTCATGATCCATCTCATTTTCACTTCAAATTTTCAAAATTGATCTCTTTCTGCAATTGAGTATTACAAATCATAAGTTGCAGGCCAATTTTCATATTTCATTTCACTCCACATTTGTGATCTATTTCATTCCGTCATATTCCACTTTGTTCATGCTTCATTCCATTATATTTCATGATCCATTTGCATCTTATACTTCATTCCATCCATATTTCAAATCATTTCATTTCATGTTTCAAAGCTTTCACAGGTACATTCCGTAGCCAGGCATTCTGCGGCCAGGCATTCTGCAGCCAGATATTCTGCAGCCAACTATCCAGCAACCATGTGTTAAGTAGCAAATTAATCCTGCACACCTATTTCAACAAGAAAAATCAAAAGGATTATGAAGACTGAAAGATCAATTATTTTCAAAGGAAAGACCAAGAATATTGAAGAAGAAAAAATCAAAAGAAGGGCTAAGGTAAAATTGTGAAATTATTATGATAACAGATTATGAAAGATATAGTATAGTTAAGTTATATGTATGTTTCATAAAGTTATTCTGATTATTCTTATTGATCAAGCCTATCATAAAAATCCTTGGACAAATCCCTTCCATTCCGCCATATCAAATCATCATTTATTAAAAATTAACGGTTAGTACTTGAAGTGACCTATCAGGTCACGTCACTAACCCGAAATATTCAGTGATGATTTTGAAATCCTCATGGGTTTTCTCTGCGGTATTTTACTTCGTGACAGCTCTCAAACTCATTTATTTGTGTGATTTACCCTCACCGTATTTCACTCATTCGATAACCACTTCATGTCATTTTTCCGTAGCCAATTCCTGTCTGTAGAAATAGAGAGGTCATCTTTAAGGTGAAAACAACCCTCTACAACCATTTTTACCATGAATAGGGAAGCAGTAACAGAGCTGTAAATTGAAGTTAAGGAGGAGAAGCCATGGGACTCATTGTAAGGTCTAAACCAGTCGGAACCAAATACCTAGAAGGCTACCCAAAAATTAAAGAGATGTTACAGCAGGTCGGATGGCTACAGTTTTTGGAGAAGTTAAATGGTTTTCATAAGGAGGTCACCAAGTCATTTTATTGGTCATTCAATGGGTCAGAAGTTGAAATAGGTGATCTCAAGTTCATTATCACATAATCCTTCATAGCAGAGGTAGCATAATTACCAAGGCAAGGTGAACGATGGTTCAAAAACAAAGAGTTCCACAATGAAGCATGGAGGCAGATGCTAAAAACAACAGGTATGGATATTTCAGTTTTTAAGAAGGGCATTCCTAGCTCAGCATTGAAGAATAAATGGCGAAATATGTTGCTAATTCAACAAAAGTTTATAACTTGTGAGGGAAGGTTCGGTACCCTATATGTTTATCACATTCGACTTATGATGCATTTCCTAGATGAAGAAATCAATTTACCCTTTTTCTTACTTCATATCCTAAAGAGAATGGCTTCTAATGTCCAAAAGAGGGTTCAGTTCTTGGAAACCACCCTATATCACCATGGCCTAGTTAAAATCTTAATTGAGCATCATTTAAAAAAGGTGGGAGACAGTTGGGATGAGTTCCTCTTAAGGAATCATTTTGAGGAACCTAAAGAAACTCCATTTGAAGGAAAACTTGTAAGAAGAAGCAGGAGAGGAAAAATTTCCAAATCTGTTGAAATTAAAACTGGTAAATCCATACAAGAAGACAGTGAGGAGATTATCTCTAAAAAATTGGCTGAAATCAAGAAACAACTTAAAAAGGAGAAGATAATAAGAAAGTATGCTATGGAGAGAGTTGAGGGACCATCTAAACTAAGAAGAAGCCATAGGCTTAGAGGCATATTGAAGAAGACTGGAGTCAAGAAAACAGGAATCATAAACATTGAAGATGAAGAGACACCAACTGACAGATCTCCTGAGTACCAGTATGAAGAAGATCTTGATGCAGGAACTCCGGAGGTAGACCTAGCCCAACAACAAATCTTTAATTATGTTGAGTCATTAGAAAAGAGAGCCTTAGAAAGCAGAGGAAGAACTCCTAGTCCACAAGAATTTCCAATTAAAGTGCTGAGAAGAGATAAATATGAATTGGAAATACTTAATAGGCATATAAAAAATGAAAATGAAATTTTAAGGGAGCAGGTCAAGTTGAAAAGTGATATGAACACAAATCTCTCTCTGCAAATGGAAAAATTGTACAAGGCTAGTGAGAAGCTGAAGAAGAAAAACAAAAAATTGAGCAGGGCACTTATAAATCTGAGGTTCAAATTGGTCATAAGGAAACCTAGGATGCCATTGAACACCAAGCAAAGCAGAAAAAGGAGGTTAGATGTCCTAGCAGAAGTTTCAGAATACATGGATTGATTGCATGAGGACATGCAAAAGCTTTGCAGTGGGGGTATGTTGAGCCCCAAATATGTCCCTTCCTTTCACAAAATTTCACTTCATTCCATTTTTCCTTTATCATTTATAGGCTTAAAAGATCAATAGGAATGATTAAAATTACTCTAATAGTGCATGCAATAACTGACTTACTATAATTTTGTGGTTTTGTTGTCATAGTGATTTTTGATCAGACTTAGCTACAGAATGTAGCCATTCTGTAGCTAGTCGCATATGCTACAGCCATATTTATGTTCACACAGGTTACAGGTGTCACTTAAAGGAAAAACGCATGTGGTTGAATTCCACAACACTCCTACCTCATTTCTTGCCCTCTACAAAGGTTGAGCAAAAATCTGTAAGTGTTTATGCACGTGGAGAAAACCAGAACTAAGAAGTAGACTTCTACAAGGACAAGGACTCTGCAGATGTCTTTAGCAAAGTACGAGTCCTCAACAGGAGTTCTAATTCGATTTTGATTGAAAAATACACCTATGCCTATTTCTCCTCAATGACAATTATGTATTTTCTTATAAGAATAACGCGGTGAACCGAGAGACAATTAGCTAGTTGATGTTTTGTTGTTAAGTCCTCCAAGACTGTAATACTCTATTTTCTGAGCATTTTTCCTTTAATGAAAGAAGTACAAATTTAATGCAATATCTAAAGCAATCTTAAGGAGTTAAGGATTTGTGTGCCAATTTGGTGGTAGAGGGCCCCTACTGTCCGAAAGGCTTTGTGCATATTTTCTAGATAATTAACTTTAGCTCTGTTTCATTTTTAATCTAGGCAGTTTTCTTAGCATCATGTTTTATGTTTACTTACATCGAATAATGAAATCGATCTTGTTCCCATGAACTGTTCCAATATATCACTAACACGTGAATGAGATAGAGTTGTAATACTTCGAAGGTTAATTGCATTTTAGTATATTTCTGTTCATTGTGTTTCAAGTTTTATTAGTTAATTTCCTTCTAGTCTTGATAATTAGATTTAAAAGACCCTCGATATTTTACAAGCTGCTCTTTTTTTGAATCTCTTCTAATACATCATTATCATATGGACAAGAATTATTTATATCATTTTGGGTTCTTGACTGTTCTGCAATTTCTCGTAATTTTACAAACAACCTTTTTCCAGAAGCCATTCCAAGAGATCTCTAACCCTTGAATGAGGCTTAATAGTAACATTTTGAGTTGCATAATGGGTTACTTCTAGTGTCATAAGTTATTTTAGTATAGGGTTCCTTACTATGTTGCAGATAATCTTTTCTCAAAATGTTCCAACAAATTTCTAACTATGGATGAGATTTTCTCTGTGATATTGTAAGTTGTTGTTTACTATAGAAAACTTCATTACATCAAACTTATCCTTTTCTCAAGTTTTTCCAGCATACCTCTAATGAAATGGATTGGACTGAGTTTAATGTTATGAGTTATTTTTCTTGTCAAGCTTTACAATCTGTGGATTAGTACTTCCTATTCTTAAGTGTCATACATAATTTAGAGTAGATTTTGTTCTGTTTTAGTGTGATTAATAACTTGTCTTTTCCAATAATTTAGTTCTTTTCCTCTTATCATAAAAACACAAAACCAAAAGAACTAGGAAAACCCTAAACACAACGAAGTAGGAAGAAGATACCTAGGCACATATAGTGCACTTCACTTCAACAGTTTACTAGCCCTGGTTGACAATTTATGACATCAATTTAGGAACACTAAGTTGAGTAGACAAGAGTGTTGGAGTTGCCAGGTTGATGAATTAACTGTTTGAAGCATGCTGCTTTCCACCACCAGAAATGAGATACCAATCTAACTAGAGATTCTGGGTTTTTGAGTGCCTACAGGTGTCTGAGATAAAATGCACTCTTCCCCAGCGAAGTCTCCATTATTTTGGGGTTCCCATGTTTTGGCCAGAATGGCAAGACCAAAAGATGAGACAAGGCTGGAGAAATTAGAACTCATCCAGAGCCATTCTTCAGTAGGGATTGCGTAGTAAAGGCAGGCTATCAGGAGGGAAAAAATCAGTGTAGATTTTTGCTAATTGTTCTTGATTAGTGTGTAGCGATTGTATTGTACTGAGAGCTTGATATGATCAACTTTGTATGAGGATTGCTACATGATCTCTAAGACATATATTATATATATAGTTGGGGTTTTTAGCTTCAGGCTTTCCTGTTAAACAATTGTGTTAATGTGTGTGGTTTTTTACTGTTTCATGTGTGCATTGCAATCTTGATTTAATTTCCACAAATGATCAATGGTGGAATAGATTTTTTTATTTTGCATGAAGTTAAAATAGTGTGATATCAGGAGAATCCTGGACATATAACACATAATTTATACAATTTCTACACATGTGGGGGAAGCCTCAAAAAGTGTTACTCAAAACATAGATCAAGCAAGGATTGGAGCAATGAGAGAGAAAGCTGCAGCGCTGTGGGAGGAAGGAAAGGGGAGTATCAGCCTCTCAAAAAACAATTTTGGCATGTGTAATGTCAAAGAAGAAATCAGAAAAATGGAAAGCACCACCATAGATGTATCAGTAGCACTGTCATTATTGAGTTGTTTGGATCCATATTGGAGATCTCAACTCCTTGTGGAGTACTCCAAAGATCTTCGCACTGGGATGATATTAGATGGCATGAAGCAATGGGGAGGCTATTTGGTCCATGAAGGGATCATCTATCATCTTGGTAAATTATTATTGTCTCAAGCCTCCAAGCTTAAGCAAGAGATATTACAAAGAGCACACAAAGAGTTCCTTTCCAACTATATGCAGTCAACAAAGATCTACACCCTAATCATGAGGAGTTTTGATTGGGAGGGTATGAAGGAGGAACTATATCAGCACTATGATTGGGAGGAACTACATCAGCACTTACAAGAGTGCAATAGTTATGAGGGTATGGGATAGCCAAAGGACTCTATGCAGGATTCATTTCAGCCATCTCTTCCTTCTCTTAAGAGAGGAGAAATGCCCATGCCCAACTCCATGTGTGTGGGAGACTTGAATGGTAAAGAATTTGATCTTATGGAGCATGTTTATTTTTCTGATTTGACATATTCTCTTACGATATGTATGCAGGCCATGGCTCCTACAAGGAGTGATATTACATGTAGATCTCATGGCATTGGTGAGGCCAATAAAAATTCTAAATCTAGTCACTCCTTTGAGGTGCAAAGGGAGATTCTCTATCATGATGGGTGCTTCCCAAAGGCACCTAACTTGGGTATCACTTTTAGCCATGTCAAAGTGACCCATGCAGTAAATGTGTGGTGGGAGTACCACTTACCACACTCAGATCTACTAAAGACAAGGAGTGCATTGCGTTGGTATCATATGTGGGATTGTGACCCACCTCCTCAAGTGCAAATTTCAGTTTTCATATATTTAATTTTGCTTCCATACATAGATGATATATTGGTATTGTTTATGGGTTTGTATGGGAAAAGTGTGGGCAGTGTATATGTACCACATGAGATGGAACTTCATCTTTTACTTCATGATACATGTTTTAGATGTGACATTGTTTCACCCATGTTTATTTCTGTTGAATTTTACACTCCTAGAGGGATGGACTATGCCCCTATTATGTTAGCCTTGGAGGAGCAATTTTTGATGTATTGGGTTAATAAGCACTTGGCCCATGATGAAAGCTTGATCCTTGATGGTGCCATCAATGGAGAAGGAGAATAACTACAGCTCTTACCCTATCAGTTGCTTGAGGACAAGCAACATTTTGGAGGGGAGGACTGTAATGTTCCCACTTAGCTTTAGCTAAGAGGAACATTCAATTTTGTTTTGATTTCTGTCTCATGAATAAATGAATAAAGGAGGACATTTAAAACTCCTAAAAATTTTGAATAAATCAATGCCCATGTGAACAAAGACAAATCAGGGCCATGTAAATAATCACTTGCAGGTGTGAAAGAGGTTTGAGCTAAAGACTGGGTCAACCTTGACCAAATCAACAACGCTGTCTAGATTCATTGCATCTCCAAAAGGAACATCGCAATTCTAGAAGGAAGCCTCTCATGTGAAAAGGGCTAACTCACCAAGATGGTTTAGGGTTTGCAAAAGATTTCTCATCTTATAAAAGGAAAAGGAGGGCAGCAAGAGAAGGTTGTTGATTGATCATATTTCTGAGCATTTGTATGCTTAGACAAATACCATTCTCTACTGTTTAGTGTAGGATTGTATTTGGAATTCCTAAGCAGGGATTTCACCTCTTCCTTTGATAATTCAAGGAGGAAAGTTGTTGAATTGAACCACTATCAGGCTTGAGGACAAGCTCTACTTACATTGGTAGCACTGATCCATTAAGGGTTTTGCTGCCTCTGCAAGCTGCAGCAAGTGGGAGTCTAGATCTGTAGAGATCTAGTGTATTTTTGAGAGCGTATTCTCATGGAGTGGGTCATTTGACCTCCTGGAAGAGTGAATCCACTCTTTGTAATTCAAATCTACAATTTTATAATATTTTTTTGTGTCATTTGAGCTACAGTGTTGTTTCCATGAGTAGATTGCGTTATTTCTATATGAGGTTTTTCATGGTGCTTTGTTCATAGCTTAGATCAGAGATCTCTAGTGCTGGGCTTTGCCTTCCACTTGGTGATCCATGGATTAGCTTGCTGATCCATGTTCTATTTAGATCTGATTCATTTTAATGAAATTTTATATTCAGAAATTTACTGCAGTAATTTCTAGATGTGCAACTTGTTTCCCAGATCTACTCTTATTTATGCATGCTTTTGTCAAAATTCCAAGTGGATCTTGAAGAGAAGACTATTTAGCTTCCAGATCTGAAATAGATCTGATGTTTTGTTCATAGATCTGCCCTAGATCTAATTTGTAACTTCCAGCTGCTGAAGCTTCATAAAAATAACGTTTTTGAGCCATTTCTGCAAATATACATGTGTTCTAGCTCTTATTTCTGAAGGTTTCTTGTTGTAATCTCTCACTCATTCTACTGTATGTTGAAAGAACTTCATAATAATGTAGATTAGCTACTGTATTACTGAAATATGAGCCTCTTTTCTGATTTCCTTTGAACATCTGATAAAACTTTGCAATTCCTGAAGCAGTGTTTGCATTTGGTTGCAACCTTCCTCTTTGGGTGCTTTTTAGCTAGTCTGATTTGTGGGAGATCTATTTAATGCATCTAAACTTTTTTTTTTTTTTATGAAACTCCATAAATAAGTCCCATACAGCATAAATAAGAGGAACCAAGTCCTGATCTATGTTATTTTTGCATATTTTTTCTTATACAGCGTTTTCCTTGAGCACATTGTTGAAATTCCTGAAAAAGGATCATTACAAAGTTTACCTCAGTTAAGTGAGTTAAACTCAGTTGTGAAAGTTGTAACTATTAGATACACTAGTGAGAGATCAAGTGAATTAAATATCAATTAATTCAAAATCAGTGATCTCACATGCGACTGAGGATTTACTATTATTAGCTACATGCATGTCAAATGCAGTGGAGACCCAACTGAGATCTAGGTGAAAGGGAAGTTGACTATGAGTTGTAGGATTATTAGGTTGCATGCATGTAAAAAAATACCCATTGGAGTTCCCATGATACTTTCACAGTCAAGGAAGGCCAAAATTCCTATTCTTTATGGATTTCATTCATCAGGGATTGCGCAAGGAAGGCATGCCATCTGGAGGCAGTAAATTGGCTAAGTATTGGTCAGTTTTATGTATGATAGTGTGAGACAGTTAGTTTAGTATAGGAGGGCTCTTCTGAGAATATTTGTATGTAATTGTTTCATGATTCCATGCTGAATATACAATAGAAGATAGTGGGGTTTTGAGCAGCAAGCTTTCCCCGGGAAATTATTTGTGTTGTGACTTGATTGATTCTTATTTGCTTCATGTGATTGGTGATTGTGTTTTTAATTTTGTAATTTATTTGTAGAAGCGATTCAATATTTAACTTTAGTACATTGTTAGATCGGATTGAATCCATCATATACATTCTTGTTGTATAATTTCTAGACAAGCTAGTCACAGTTCCTCTGTAATGCATGCCTTAGACCGAGCCACAAAGGATATATATATATATATATATATATATATAGATATAGATATATAGATATAGATATGTATAATCCCTGTAGAACGAACTGCAAAATAATATAAATGCAAGTCCAAAATATAATGAAGCCATGGTGCCAACGATTAAAATTAAGTCACTGAAAATTTGACCCATAGAAACACAACTGAGATCAATTGTTATTTGATGTGATTTCACTGTGTACAAGTGATGTGAGACCATGGTGGTGTATGTGGGTAGTACGAGCAATACAAGCCACATACTATTATGCATACTACAGAGAAATAGAAGCAAACCGGAGAAATATAGATGATCCATTATGATGAGGCATGTAGAGAATACTATAGTGATGCCCTTGAAAATATAATACACATCAAAGATGTGAACCATAGATACTAAAATATACATAGATATAAACTTATCTGCCTCAAAATACCAAATCGATTCCCAAAGTGATCGATAATTTATGCCAATATATAGTTGCTCCCACAAATGTATCGTCAAGACTTATGGTTAGGGTGACATGAGATTTTTAGTGGGAAACATTTGAACTTAAATTTTACTCAATAATATTTAAATATATTATTTTGAATCCAATTCAAGTTCTCTTAAAATTCTTTCCCCAACTTTATATCACAACACATAATAAGAGGAGTGCCCAATAATATTTATTTTTATCCCTTCAAGGTGATATGGGCTCCTCTTGGGGCCTTAGGTTTTCTGTGGGGAAATTCATCCCATAGGTGCGCAAATTTCAACATGACTATGATCCACCATAGCACAACAAGGAAAATAATATCAATTTAGAGTGTTAATATCCATTATCATATTTAAGCCATGTTCACCACAATCATGACAAATACATGTGGCATTAACACCACATATGTGCAAGGAAGAAAATATATGATCGTGTACAACACATAAAGTCTCATACACATAAACATCAACATAATATCATGTATACATCATCATTATCATCAATGTGTCCAATTAATTGAACCATACTATCATCAAGAAGAAATCATCAAGGTGGGCATATCCACTAAGAAAAGGAGATCATAATGCAACATGATATGTAACATATGCACTCTAGAAGACAAATCTAAAGTTCTCATGATTAAATGAACTAGAACAGAATGCCACCAAGAGGGTAGTCGTTACGAAAAAAAAAATTAACATGTGATTAGAATCACATGGTTACCTCTCATACAATATGAAAGGTAATAATAATAATACTATGCTTACCGGATGTTCACCTCCCACCTCTATGCAGTATGTCTAGTGGGCACATGTGTGGATGAATAATAAAGTCGAAAATTCCAAGAATGGGATCATCAAATTTATTATAGAACTACAAAATCAGTTACACATGTAATTATATTATATCAGTTATGGATATTTATTTGGGGTAGTATATGTTAGCTCAAGTATGTCAGTGATCAAAAATAACTCTTTCAGTTGTTTTACTAAAAATTCATATGTCATTTTTTTTTTTTACTTTTTCAAACAAGTTTTCAAAAAATGGTTTTGGTTATTGAAAATATCTAGGGCAAGTGTGTTGCTCCTTCATCTCATTCATCACCACCATCATTTTCAAGGTCATATCCATCATAATATTTAAAGGTCTAAGGGTTATGTCACTCCACCTCATATAGGTCACTGTCTAGGGGTTCATTAGGGGAATTTTGAGCTCTAAAATGGGCCTCCTAAGGAAATAATAAAATAATAGCTAAACCAATAAAATAATATTTATGAATTTTCATTTTAATTTTTCCACTACAGTCCATGTAACAATGGTTAAATTCAATTGAAAAGGTGTAGTAAAATAAAATTAATAAAAAATTTGTATTGATGTGATTATAAATAAGAATTATTTTTTCAATAAAATGTCATTATCACTGAACAACTAATGCATTTGTCTTTGGTACTCTAACTAAATTATAAATATAAATTCGTAAATTCTTAATTGTATAATATATTATTAATCAAAACTTATATTATTTAAATTATATAATAACGTGTAATTAATATACTCTATAAAAATAAAATAGTATAATATAATAAATGTAATATATTATTTTATGTGTTTTTGATATTTCATATTGAATCGATTTGATTTATAACATAAGAAAATATAATATATAATATAAAAAGGAATGTAATAAATATTTTATAACATTTAAATTATTTTTCATAATATTATGAATAATAATATATAATATTAATATAATCATAATAAAATTAATTTAGTTGTATTTAAAATTAAAGAAAAAAAACTATTGAAATGGATTTAATTTATATTTATAAGTATAATATAAGATTTATATAGGTTCAAATTTTACACTTTTTTTTTGCCCCAAACTATCTTGAACTTAATATACATTTTTTAAACAAAAAAAAAAAAAAAATCATACAAAACTAATATACCTTTTTTCTGTACTTTTAATATGTTTGTATGTTATTAATATTATAATAATATTATTCATAGATTTGATTTATCATAAAATTAAAGGTCACATTTTTATTTATTTTTATTTCATATGTATAATATATATGAATAGATGTTAACTTATAATTAATTTGAAATTATAATATTAAATAAAATGAGATGAATATATAAAAAATAAATATATGGATAAATACAAATATAATATTTATTGAAAAATGTGTAAAGACATGAATATTATGCAAGGATATGCATTGATTCTTTCAAAAAATATGAAATGACAATAATAATATTTTATTCAAAAAATTGAAATGAAATTTATTATTATTATTTTACTTTATGACTTTAAAAGTACTTAGAGCACTACCATGGTTAACCATGAGTTTTTATCCACCATTGAGAATGTAACAAGTAAGTACCTTTAACTCAAGCAATGCCACCTCAAATATTGGGGATGATGTCATTCTCTAAAATGTGATTGGTTCTCATAAAGCGAATTTTGTTTGTACATTTTCCTTAGGAGGCCCATTTTAGACCTCAAAATTCCCCTAATGGAAAATGTTCAATTTGTCACCTTAAACAAGGCTCTAACCCTTCATCCCAGTCATAAAACTCTAAAGATAGAGCTATCATGCTTAGGAATAATATAAAGAAATTTTGTCTTATTTCAAATGGTTCAAGTGTCAAAGGTTCAAAGAAGTCAATTATGTCTTATTATCTCATTCAAAGACAAAAATGTCATTTAAAATGTCAAAGGGTAAAAAATCTTATTTCAAGCTCATAAAGGAAAAAAGACAAAGGAGAAATTCATTAGCACTCATCTATCCTTCTACCATCAAGCTCCCCTTTCCCATTGGCAAGAAAAACTAGGTTTATATCTCTCATTGGCAAAAAATTGCAGTCGTTGTGCATAGAAACACGGCGCTGCACACATAGGCTCTTTGTTGCACATTGTAACACAATTTTGCACGCAAAAGCTCTTTGTTGCACATAGGAACACAACATTGCACAAAAAATCTCTTTGTTGCACATCTGGGCAGATTTGTTACACTTATGGAGGAGAGGTAGTTTTCAGTTGTGGGCTCCAAAAACCTTCAAACTAACTCATTTCTTGGCTCCATTACCTTGTGACATCATCATAAAGGGTAAATATCATCTCTCGTGCTCTCTTTTGGTCAAATGGTTGAGTGTTCAAACATTTTTATGCTCATTCTATTTTTCTCCATATCATCACATTTCCATGGTATAAAAATATTTCATTTCACAAACCCTGACCTACTCTAAACTTCCTAAACCATAACCCTAGTACCTAAACCCTAACTCATACATCTCATATACATCATTCCAACCTTTCCTATCATCCACACCATCCCTAACATGTCAAATTCAACCAAATCCTAGATTTTAGCTATTTCAGAGTTCAAAAAACTTGAAAATTCTTGTTTTTGCTAGATTTAGCCACCCTCCACACCTCCATTTTTCCTCAATCCACTTACAGTATGGAGCTAAGATGCTACTCTATGCACTAAATTGTTTCCAGAATTTTTCTTAGCTTCATGATCCTCATCTCACCTCATAAACTTACCCCACCTCTACACTAGCTATTCTCACAGTCAAACATTGGGAATTTCTTGTGTTTTCATCATTTTGCTACCTTCCTCACAGTCATTTTCCCTCATTCCACCTACAAATTGGAGCTAAAATAAAACTAAACCCACTCAATTTTTTCCAGATTTTTTCTTAGCTCCATGATCCTTCATCTCATCCTCTAAAATCACACTTTCCTAGACTTTGTTTTTCCAGACTTCCATACATTCACTCATCTCATAAACACTCTAGGGCTTTCATTATTCCAGTGACAAGAAAAATGGAAAGTGACAAGAAGAGATTCAAGGGAGGGTGCCACCTCAGGCTAGAACCTTTAACCATGCATTAACTTAATGCCTCTCCATTGGCCAAAAGATGCCTTCAGAGGTCTCATTGTTTGAGATTTTGTGAAAGCCTCATGGAAGAGGGGCATCATCTTCAATTGACCAGCCTATTTTCTACAAGCTTTAGTATGGGAAAGGCCACTATTGCAGGAATTGAAAATTTACCAAGTCAAGAAGGGCATAAGTCACTTGAAGAACCTCTAAAACACAAAGATTATCAAAATTCAACAAATGAAAGATGATTTGTCCAAAGCTAACCATAGAGTATCTCTCTTGCAGCAAGAGAAAGGAGAGATGATGCAAACCTTAGCTCAGCAAAGAAAAGCTTACAAAGAATATCAGGTTTCCATTCAAGCTCCAAATTTTAAAGGTAAAGAAATCATGTTTGAAACGTATCAAGGCATGGATTTTCAAGGGAAGACGATCTTGGCACAACAAGAATCCTTTATTAGGTCACTTGGACAACTTCATGAGACTAACCAAGAACCTCAAATGTTGGAAAAATATGATTACAAGGTCATAACATAAATGAAGAAGAGCTTAAGCAAGGCCATTAGAGATCTCACCCTTCAAAGGCATATTACAAGACATTATTATGTCAGGAATATGATTGCAAAGATCAAGATTAGAAGCCTAAGGGGAAAACTCAAAGAAGCCCTAAGGATGACAAAGAGGAAATACAAGTTGGAGTTATTGACTGATGCTTCCATTTTTTCTTAACCTCTCATTCTTAGAGCCATAAACACAAGTTTGAAGAAAAAATTTGAAATTTTTGAAGAAATTTGATTTTTGGCATATTATGGTAAATTTTGCAATTCTGGCTATGCCCAGATGTGCAACGATCTCACGCTGCACTTATTCCCAGAGCCTCCAAATGGAAAAAAAATATATATATTTTTAGAAATTTTTTGGCCTCCTCTCGAAACCAATTTCCTTATAATTTTGATCCAAGACACGGGCTTTGAGAAAAATTTAAAAAAGGGCCTAAAAAACATGTTTTTGCCTCTATTTTCCCCCCTTCTCTGCACATTTGGAGTCACTTTGGGAGAATTATCATATATTAAGATTAAAAGACTCAATTGTGATGCTTAAATATGCTAAAGTCAACTACACTCTTCACGTTATCCATAATAGGTCTCAAGTTCATATTTGGACTTCAGGAAGACACCCAAAATTTCCCTCCAAGAGCTCGTTGCACATCTGCGAGTCACTAATAAAATTTCATGAAATTACCCTATGTAATTTTTGACAATTGATAGTTTTAATTTGGTAAAAGTCAAAGGATAAAAGTAAATGAGGGTAAATGAGAATTTTGAGAAGATTTTTAAGAGGGATAAGAGGGACAATAATATGAAAAGACACGTGGCAAACCATTATCGCACCAAGAACACAATTTCTAAAATAAGGCTGAAATAATTGAAGAAAAGGCTAAAGGAAGCACAAATGAAGCTTAAAGAGAAGTATATATTGGACTTGTTAGCTGAAGCCTCCTTGGCTATTTAGCCCATCACCCATGGGTGCCATAGAACCAATTTTGAGAAATTTTGATTAATTTTGGAAATTTTTGTGAATTTTGCACAATTTTGAAAATTCCTCACTATAAAAGGGTAACAAACTTTTGTTACGCTTATTTTTGGGGCATCCAAATGATGATTTATTTACATGGGTGGATGTAATTTGATGAGTAAATCATAGATCATGAACCCCATGGCATGACAAGCTAATTTTTTGGAGAAAAAGCTCAAAATCCACCCATTTTTCATCTTTCTACCACCTTTTTGGAGCCTTTGTTATGCTTTTGGAGTAACTTTGTTATTCATTTTTGAAGGCCTTCCCTTGGGCCATTTTGCAAAATTAAAGATGTTCTGGAAACTAGACACTCGTGCCTAGTTGGTCGTTCTTTCATAACTGGATTTAAACTCCTAAAAGTGCCTCAAATGTGCCTCTAAATTTATGTTACGCTTCTGCAAATTTTTGTTACTCTTCTGTCAGAAATGTCAAAAATCAACATTGGATTCCTCAGGACAGTTGTCAAGCTCAGAAATGGTCACAAATTTGAGGTTTTTTTGTCCTATGAGTTGGCAATAGAGTTATTGAGTTATTTTTTTCCTCCTATCATGAGGGAATATGTAATTAATGTAAGGGAAAAACACTCCTAGTTCATAGCTAAAATTCAGAAAATGGTTTCTAACCTCCCTAGAATCTAGGAAATGACTCATCTTGTGTATTTATGATCCATTTTGGATGGGATTTGGATCTGATGAGGTTTCACAGTCCATGTTTTATATAAGTAGAATCTCTTTAGTCTTTTTTTGGGTTTGATCGTCTCATATTGCAGTGGAGCTCTTGTAATCAACTATTTGGAATGAAATCAGAGACACATTTGCAAGAATTGTGTTGAGATACATGTGATATGCATTGGAGAATTTTTTTCTTCCTATGTATGTTTATCATTTCATGATTAATAACATGTATTCTTCTTTCATATATGTTTATCTTGTAATTTTATGAGAAAAAATATATTTATTCATGCTCTATTTTAGACAAGGTTTACAGTGTTATGTTTATTTGCTTCTAAAATGAATGAATTCACCTCAGTTCTCATTCAAAATATCTTCTAATTCATCCCATAATCAATGAAATATTAAAACTATTTCAAACTACCTATCTTTCCTCACATATTCACTACAAATTCACCTTGGAGTTCAGACCTAAAAACCTTATACACAATCTACTCACTCACTTTCTTATCCGGCACTAAAACCACCAAAAAAATACTATTTATTGAGCTTAAATATCTATCCTAAGATCAATAGATACTCAGTCATTACTTTTACTACAAAAGTGACAATGAGAGAGCCCTGTCTGGTCCTGGTAAGGCTAGCTACCTAACCTAAAGCCTGGTTTGTGGTTACCTTTCTCCAATCCTATTTTCAACCTTGGGAAGTTAGGGAGAGTGATAAAATTTTTGGTGTCGTTGCTAGGGAGCGAAGGTTTAATATTTCATGGGAAAGAATGAAAAATATTAGCTCTGATTGCTGATGGTGAATAGTGGTCAGGAACAAGAAAGGTTGTGCATCTTTCACCTAGTGACTCCAGTGGCAAAGAATCTAAAAGTTCAGAGTTTTCATGGAGACTCTACTATTAAAAAACTGGTAGCTTCAAGAACTATTGGTGACTTCATTGTTTTCAAGATGGATTCAACTGCAAGAAGGAATGTTAGGTATGCTCCTATGTATCGAGATCATGTTCCAGGATTTCCAAATCCTATTCCTCAGGTATATTGACAAACATACTTGCCAAAATTCATAGATGGAAAAGGTGATGATGCTAAACTTGATTTAATAATATTTCATATGCATGTGTGTAAGTTGAAGAATAATTTTCATGAAGATTGTTTAATGAAGATTTTCATGATTACATTATAAGAAAAAGCATGGTTTTGGTATGAAATCTTTCCTTCTACTTGTATTTATTCTCTCAAGGATTTTCACTCAGTATCTTTTGAGAAGTACAGAGAAACCTATCCTTCTTTGCTTTTGATTGAGGATTGTTGTGATCACTTTGAGAATTTTATTTAGGAGATAGAAAGTTCTTATGGAAATGAAGAGTTTATGGATGATGAAATTTTGGATTATTTGAATGAAAAACCTTTTCACCGCCATGAGGAGATCATGGATTCTTCCATGGATGACACAAACTTGAGAAGAATTATTCAAAGGATGACATTGATCTTCCATATTTCAAAGTTGATGATAATTTGCAGTAGTCTTTCCAATATTCAAGAAATCAAGATATATATGGAGATTTTATGTCCATCTACCCTTCATCCCTATCCTTTTCTCAATTTTTAATTCATGAAGAAATATGTGCAAATCAAAATTTTGAGTTTTCTTTTAAAGTAGAGAGTTATGATTTATTCGTTGAGGTCAAAAACAATATGCAACAAGTTTTTTGTCTTGAATTCGATGAACATGTTCAATAGCAATCAAATGATCAAGACATAGATTTTTTTCAAAGCCAAGAAAATTCTCTTTCAGATATACATGAAAAGGCACTTGTAGATATTTGTGTTAATGCTGATTTGGCTACCTCAAATGAAGATCTACAAGAACATACAAATCTTGTCTCTAATATAGATGATATGGAAGAACACATTGCTACATTTCTATTTCAAAGGGATAAACTAAATGAAGAAGAACAATCAACCATTATATTTGAAAGAATCTCCCTTCTTTTTCTTGATCACAAAGAGGAAATGTTTCATGATCTCAAGACCCCTTAGGCAGTCTTTTTGAAGCATTAGAAAAATGGAGTTTGTTTTCTTCGCCAACACAGAGATTGGGTTCATTTTTCAGTTGGGGTTGTCATTACCACAACACTTTTCCTTTGAGGAAAGTAGGAGGAGAAATAAATCAGAGGTGCATTTGATTTCATGGTTTCACTGGATCTTCCACTTCACTTGATTAAGTGATTTATGGATCAGTTAGATTAGGTAAGGTGTGATGAATAAGCTCAACATTCTAAGCATAATTTTCAGTGTCAGTTTCCAGTATAGTTTGCAGTTAATAATGTACAATTCAGCTTTCAGCTTCATTTCAGTCAGTTTAAGGATTGTAGATGCAGTGACTTCAATTCACAATGGATGAGGCTACTTGTTCTATAGTGTTTTTGACACCTCCTGAAAGATATGCAATCACCAACTTGATCCAATGTTGGATCTTGTATGTTAGTGATAAAAAATAACTCTTTCAGTTGTTTTCCTAAAAATTCATAGGTCAATTGTTTTTTACTTTTTAAAACAAATTTTCATAAAATAATTTTGGTTACTGAAAATATCTAGGTCAAGTGTCTTGCTCCTTCATCTCATTCAACACCACCATCATTTTCAAGGTCATATCCATCATAATATTTAAATTTATAGGGTTTATGTCACTCCACCTCATATAGATCATTGTCTAGGGGTTATAATCTGCCTTTGAAAATGTTAAGTTTTTCTTCTTAAACAAGGCTCTAACCCATCATCCCACTCATAAAAATCTAAAGATAGAGCTAGAATGCTTAGGAATAACATAAAGAAAACCTTCAAACCACCTCAGTGCTTGGCCCCATGACAATTTGATGATATGGAATAACATAAATAAAATTTGTCTTGTTTCAAATGGTTCAAGTCTCAAAGGTTCAAAGAAGTCAATTCTGTCTTATTATCTCATTCAAGGACAAAAATTTAATTTCAAATGTCAAAGGGTAAAAAAGCTTATTTCAAGCTCATAAAAGGAAAAAATACAAAGTAGAAATTCATTAGAAAGCATCTATCCTTCTACCATCAAGCTCCCCTTTCCCATTGGCAAGAAAAACTAGTTTTCTAGCCCTCATTGGAAAAAAGTTACAGTTGTTGCGCATAAAAACATAGTGTTTCACACAGAAGCTCTTCACTGCATATAGGAACATAGTGCTACATGAAAAATATCTTCACTACACATAGGAATAGAATGTTGCACATCTGGGAAACTTTGTTATGCTTCTGGAGGAGAGGCAGTTTTCGGTTGTGGGCTCTAAAACCTTCAAACCAACTCAGTGCTTGGCTCCATTACCTTGTGACATCCTCATAAAGGGTAAATATCATCTCTCATGCCCTATTTTGGTCAGATTGTTGAGTGTTCAAACATTTTTATGCTCATTTTATTTTTCTCCATATCATCACTTATCCATAGTATAAAAATATTTCGTTTGACTAACCCTAACCCAATCTAAACTTCATAAAACCTAACCTTATTACATAAACCCTAACTAATACATATCATATACATCATTCCCACCTTTCCTATCATCCACACCATCCATAACATGTCAAATTCAACCAAATCCTAGATTCTAGCTATTTCACAGTAAAAAAAATTGAAATTTCCTATGTTTTCTAGATTTAGCCACCCTCCACACCTCCATTTCTCCTCATTCCACTTACACTATGGAGCTAAGATGCTACTCTATGCACTGAATTTTTTCTAGAATTTTTCTCAGCTTCATGATCCTCATTTCACCTCATAAACTTACCCCACCTCTACACTAGCTATTCTCGCAGTCAAACACTAGGAATTTCCTGTGTTTTCATCATTTTTCTACGTTCCTCACACTCATTTTCCCTCATTCCACCTATAAATTGGAGCTAACAGACAACTCAACCCACTAAATTTTTTTCCATAATTTTTATCTTCATCTCATCCTCTAAACTCACACTTTCCTACACTCTGATTTTCCATATTTCCATACATTCACTCATCTCATCGACACTCTAGAGTTTTAATTATTCTAGTGACAAACAAAAAGGAAAGTGAAAAGAATAGATTCAAGGGAGGGTGCCACCTCAGTCTAGAACCCTTAACCATGCATGAACTCAATGCCTCGCCATTGGCAAAAAGATGCTTTCAGAGGGCTCAGTGTTTGAGATTTTGTGAAAGGCTAATGGAAGGGGGGGTATGATCTTCAATTGACCAGCCTATTTTCTACAAGCTTCAGCATGGGAAAGTTCACTATTGTAGGAATGGAAGATTTAATAAGTCAAGAGGGGCATAAGTCACTTGAAGAAGCTCTGAAACATAAAGATCATCAAATCCAGCAAATGAAATATGATTTGGCCAAAGCTAACCATAGGGTAGCTCTCTTGCAGCAAGAGAAAGGAGAGATGATGCAAACCTTAGCTCAGAAAAGCAAGGATTACAAAGAATATCAAGTTTCCACTCAAGCTCAAAATGTTAAAGGTAAATAAATCATGTTTGAAATAGATCAAGGCATGGATTTCCAAAGGAAGACAATATTGGCACAACATGAATCCTCTATTAGCTCACTTGGACAACTTCATGAGACTAGCCAAGAATCTCAAATGTTGGAAAAACATGATGAAAATGTCATAGCATACATGAAGAAGAGCTTAAGTAAGGCTATCAAAGATATCACTCTTCAAAGGCATATGAAAATACATTATTATGTCAGGAATATGATTGCAAAGATCAATATTAGAAGCTTGAGGGGAAAACTCAAAGAAGCCCTAAGGATAACAAAGAGGAAATATAAGTTGTAGTTATTGACTAATGCTTCCATTTTTCCTTATCCTCTCATTCTCAGAACCATCAACACAATTTTGCAACAATATTTTGAAATTTTTGAAGAAATTTCATTTTTGGAATATTTTGGTAAATTTTACAATTGTGGTTATGCCCATATGTGTAGCGTGTTCACGCTGCACTTCTTCCCAAATCCTCCAAATTGAAAAAAAATTATATTCTCATAAATATGGTGGCCTCCTCTCCTAACCCATTTCATTTTAATTTTGATCCAAGACACAAGCTTTGAGAAAAATGCAGAAAAGGGCCTAAAAAACATGTTTATTCCTCTATTTGTCCCCCTTTGCTGCACATCTGGAGCCACTTTGGGATAATGATCATATGTCAGGCTTAAAAGACTAAATTTTGATGCTTAAATATGAAAAAATCAACTACGCACTTCAATATATCTAGAATATATCTCCGTTTCATATTTTGACTTCAATAAGACACCTAAAAGTTTCCTCCAAGAGCTCGTTGCACATCTGCCAGTCACTAATAAAATTTCATGAAATTACCCTATGTAAATTTTGACAATTGATAGTTTTACTTTGGTAAAAGTCAAAGGATAAAAGTAAATGAGGGTAAATGAGCATTTGGAGAAGCTTTTTAAAAGGTCTGAGAGGGGCAATAAGCTGCAAAGGCACATGGCAAACCATTATCACATCAGGAACACAATTTCTCAAATAAGGCTGAAACAACTGAAGAAAGGGCTAAAAGAAGCACAAATGAAGCTTAAATAGAAGGATATCTTGGAATTTTTGGCTAAAGATCCTTGGCTATTTATCCTATCACTCATAGGTGCCATATAACCAATTTCGAGAAGTTTTGATCAATTTTGGAATTTTTTGTGATTTTTGCACAATTCTGGAAATTCTTCACTGCAGAAGCATAACAAACTTTTGTTATGCTTATTTTGGGGGCATCCAAATGATGATTTATTTACATGGATGGATGTATTTTGATTAGTACATCAAATATGAGGAACCCCATGGAATGAAAAGCTGAAATTTTGGAGAAAAATCTCATAAACCACCCATTTTTCATGTTTCTACCACCTTTTTGGAGCCTCTGTTACGCTTTTTGAGTAACCTTGGGAGAACGAGTTTTTGAAAGCCTTCCCGTGGGTCATTTTGAAAAATTCAAGATTTTATGGAAACTAGAAACATAGGATTAGTTGACCATTCTTTAATAAGTGGATTTAGACTCCTAAAAGTTCCTCAAAAGTGCCTCCAAAGTTATGTTATGCTTCTGCAAATTTTTGTTACCCTTCTGTTAGAAATGTCACAAATCAGCATTGGATTCCTCGAGAAACTTGTCAATCTCAGACAAATTCAAGTTTTTTCTATCCTATGAGTTGGAATTAGAGTTTTTGTGTTAGTTTCTACCTCCTATCGTGAGGGAATATGTAATTAATGTAAGGGACAAACACTCCTAGTTCATAGCTAAAATTTAGGGAATGGTTTCTAACCTCCCTAGAATCTAGGAAATGACTCATGTTGTGTATTTATGATCCATTTTGGATGGGATTTAGACCTGATAAGGTGTCATAGTCCATATTTTATACAAGTAGACTCTATTTAGTCTTTTTTTTTTGGGTTGGATAGTCTCATATTCCAGTGGAGATCTTGTAATCGGTTATTTGGAATGAAAGAAGAGACAAATTTGTAGGAATTGTGTTGAGATAATTGTGGTATCTATTGAAGCATATGTTCTTCTTATATATTTTTATAATTTCATGCTTGATACCATGTCTTATTCTTTAATATATGTTTATCTTATAAGTTTATAAGCAGAAATCATGTTTATTCATGCTCTATTTTAGACAAGGTTTACAATGTTATGCTTATTTGCTTCTAAACTGAATGAATCCACCTTAGTGCTCATTGAAACTCTCTTCTACTTCATCCTATACTCAATGACCTATTAATATGCTTTCAAACTACCTATATTGCCTCACATATTCTCAGCAAAATCACCTTGTAGTTCAGAACTAAAAACCCTATACACAGTCTACTCATTGTTTCTATCTAGCACTAAAAACACCAAAAAATCCTATTTATTGAGCTTACATATCTATCCTAACATCATTAGATACACATTAATTCCTTTGACTGTGAAAGTGACAATGAGAGAGCCCTCTCAGGTCCTAGTAGGGCTAGCTACTTGACCTAAAGCCTGGTCTGTGGTTTCCTTTCTCCAATCCTATTTCGAGGCTTAGGAAGTTGGGGAGAGTGATAACAATATACATGCCCCAATAAGACATGATATTTATGCCAAATTAGTTATACACAATCATACTGGCCCTCCTACGAACATAATCCTTGATTTGTTTTGAAGATGATGATATGGATAATTGTTTGACCTTTCCCTCCATCTATATGGCTACTTTGTTGGGTGTGTGTAAATAATAAAGTCATATACACAATGAATAACATCTTGAAATTGATTTTATGACTAGAAATCCCTTATCCTGCTATCTACTTGTCTCAACCTCTCAATTTCCCTTCCTATATTCTTCCCTCAATGTCCATTTATCTCTTCCTTATTTAGTTACCTACTTTCATGAAAATATCATCTCTTAGATTCTTCTAAATATTCTTTATTCATATAGACCATAGTAACACCCCCAATCTCTTTCTTTAATTTTGACCAATATAGCTTCAATTCAACTCCAAATATGGAGCTTATATTTCCTCTTACAACAAGAATTGATCTAGTAGATAAGAGAATTAAAGTATTTGTGTTATTTCCAAATGGTCCAAATCATTCAATGAGAATGGTGACAACCATCCTTGCAAGAAAACCCCAATATTCTTGAAAAAACAATCAAAAACCCTTTTAAGGACCCATCCATAAAATATTTTTATTTTAACTCGATATTAAATAATATTAACAAGTATTTATCTCTCCTTAATACTTATAAATCCCTACAGTAGGTAAAAATATGCAGGGTAAAGGTCTATTGTGTCTCAATAGGTCCTCCCTAATTAATAATAAATACTTTGTCTTCCACTTTTATAAATACATTAGCTAACACCTATTTATTCAAAAATTCCATTTGTAGAACATTATAATATACCTAAATGGATATCTCAAAGCGGATGGACACCTCGCCCCTTGGGTGTATACTCATAATCCCATACTTCTTACCCCTGAAAAACCCTGATATACACTTTTTTGGTTGTATGGCCCACACATGCATCCCTACTACAAATCATGCATCACACGTGGACCCTACAACTCTCCTTGTGTGGCATGTGCAATCTACCCTCACCCTCATGTCACAAGTGTAGCCCTACAAACTAGTGCTCATAAATTGTACGACCTTGATCTCCACTCAATCCCCTTCTCTAGAATTTATCTTTCACTCCTAAAACACTCCCTTTATCTTTAGCCTTGATTGTAACACTCACTAAGAAATTCAATCTCTCAAATCTGTGTCAATTGTGTCTTTCTTCTCTCCTTAGGCTTGCTTTAATAATTTCTCAATGAGATAAATCCCTAACCCTAATCTCCAAAGTGATGCCACATGGATATGAATAAATATCAACCCACTTGAGATCAATGGTTGGGATTAAAAAAAAATCACTAATTACATTACATTTTTGTAGTTTTCCTAGCTCGATAGTCGACATTACTTAATTAACTTAATTAATGTTTTTTCCTAAGTTATACTTAAGCGAAATCATAAAGACAATTTCATCAATAAATTGAGAAAGTTTCCTAAGGAGTATTTAGACATGCTTGACACTTATCTAATGTAAAAAAATTGTCTACTAATACAAACGTCAACAATCCCTCTTAGCAAGGAAGGTATTATGCATCATTCATATCTTATCTATGTAGAATACAAACTTCCACTTCACCAAGGGCTTGGCTATAATATTTACAACCTACTCATATATGAAGATAATTGAAGCTACATTTCTCATCTCTGAACCCTATCTCACATGAGGTCATATATGATCTCAATATACTTGGACCTATCAAGGAACACTACCTTCTCTAAGAGTTCTATGCAACTTTTATTATCAGTGTATTAGCATAGGTTCCAACTCTTGACCAAATAAAATTGTGAGCAACTTACGAAGCCAAATAGCCTCACAACTTGCCAAACTTGTTGCCATATACTTTTCCTTTATTGAAATAAGTTCCACGGGAGCTTGCTTATTATGAACGATGAAATAATTTCTAATCTCAAGCTAAAGCAACACCTTATTACCCATCTTTCAACAAGAGTACTCTAGAAATTTTTAGCCACACCATATAAGCTCAAAGGATGTGCCTTATAGCCAAATTGTAATATACCCAGTTCCCTCAATGACTTACATAGGTTACAAGGTACCCAAAATTTTCATTTTCCCTTTATTAGCTTGACAATAAGCTTTGATACCACTTTTTCACATACCCCTATTAAATTTATCCTAACCACACTTGGAAAAACCTGATTTTCATCTCTCATACACTATAGCAAACAATTTACATGAAAATATTTCTTCAAGTACTTTGTATACAACCAATTTAGTAGTATTTTTCTTGTATACATTTGGTCAAACATTTTGTATGAAATCAAATCAGAAACATTGTTCTAATTCCACTTTTAACATACTAACTGAAACATACCAATCAATCATGCCAATTTTGATTTTTTAATTTGAGGTATTTAATCAAATAGTTTGTATGAAATTTCTAATAAAACACCTTTAACACACTTCAAATTCTCTGCATGATCATACAACAATACTATCCCCATCCACAAAAGATATTTTCAATGGGGCATTTCATCAAACAATTTGGATGTAATGAATCATTAAACCATTTAAGGATTTATTTAAACCATTTACATATGCAAACTAATATGACAAATTCTTTGCATGTAGATATGAATATATTAGCTACATCAATACTCTCATATAGAAATATTGTTCCCATCCACAAAACAAAATTTTCAATGGGGAATTTCATCAAAAATTTTGTATGTAATTAATCATTAAACCCTTTATTCAAACACTTTGCATGCAAACAAATATAAAAAATTCTTCAAGGCACATATCTTGAATAAAAATAGCCCAAGTTATAGAAATTAAATCAAATTATTAGTGGGATTTCCCATCATTATGTCTCATATTTCAACCTATGGAACCTCCCAGATGAAAATTTATAGTAGAAATGCTAACATGATTGGTTTGAAACATGATTTTAGGAGCATTTAGGAAGCTTTAATTCATTTTATCACATTTCCTAAAATATCGTGACTCAAAATCTAAAATTTGGACCAAATGATCAGTGGGATTTCCCCTCAATATGGTCTAAGTTTTAGCTTCTGGGACCTCCCAGAACAAAATTTATAATAGAAATTCCAACATGGCTTGTTTGATGCATGACTTTAAGAGAATTTAGAAAGATAAAATTCCTTTAATCATATCTCCTAAACTATTGCAACCCAAGGTCTAAAAGTTGAAGAATATGATCAATGGGATTTCCCCTCCCTATGGACCAAGTTTTACCTTCCGGAACCTCCTAAAAGAAAATTTATAGAATAAATTCCAACATGTCTTGTTTTATGCACGATTTTAGGAGAATTTAGGAAGATTTAATTCCTCTGATCATATTTCCTAAAATTTCGTGACCCAAGATATAAAATCTAGATAATAGGATTAGTAGGGTTTCCTCACACCATGGTCCAAGTTTCAGCTTCTGGAACCTCCCAAAACTAAAATTATAGTAGAAAAGTGAGCAACGATAATCCGAGAGCCATGCATGTCCACATGCAACATATTAACTTGCACATAAAAATCAAGACATCTTTATTACAACCTAAAGGTATAAATTCAATATAATCCACATAATAGTCAAGGAATTTTTCCTATTGATTCCATGCAATAATTTTCTACAACCATGAAAAAATATCATAGATATATACATTAATTTTGGACACCTAATATGGTAAGAGTTATGGCGTGGAAGGTGAACCATCAATGGGAGTCCAAGAGGCCTTAGAAGATGAATCCAATGGTCACATAACGTATTTATATATAACATATTTCTGAATAATAGTGTAATTCACACTTATATTTCATATTTGTTTGCACATTCCAACAATGGTATCACAACAGGTTTTCCTCATCTACCTGTCATATCTGCCTCTCTAAACTGGTCATATCTGCCACTTTGAGTGGTACTAAAACCCTTAGTCATTTTTTCCTTTATCTAACGCATTTCTACCATAATGTTCTCTCTGCCTTGTAATTCCTGTTGAGATTCAACAAGATGATGAGCTTAGTGAAAAGTAAGCACCTTCACTAAGTGGGGCCCGCAGGCTATTTTTAGGTGTATGTCTATTTTTAGACATGTTGAACATATTCTATAAGTTGCAGGATGCTATTTGTAGATGGTTAATCAATTTGGAACAATTGATGAAATTCTATTTTTAGAATCTTGCGCGAAGTCTATTTATAGATTGTCAATCTAAAAATAGATGCATGTCGATTATTATTACGATTATTATTAGCTCTTAATAATAATCCGACAATAAATATCAACTTATTCTCTTGCAGCACTTTCTTTCAGTGAAAAGATTTGGAAAATCAGTGGGCTGAAGGAATTACGCAATTCCTAGGGTTATTGGTGGTTCATGCATGGAGGACTCAGTTAGAACTATAATGGAAAAGTTATGACAGAGTTGGAAGAGTAGTTACAGGAGTTGTTATTCAGTTTAACTCAGTTAATGGAGTTAAACTCAGTTGAGCTAGTTGTATCTAGTTAAACTGAAAGATACACTAGTGATAGTTTAGTTAATTCATTCACAACTACTAACTCACTAACAACTGAATAGAAACAACAGTTAATTATAGTGCATGTCAGTTTCAGTGGAGACCCAGTGGAGAGATAGGTGAAAGGGTGAGATGGACTATCCGTTGTGACTATAGTGATGCATTCAATGCATCAGACACACATTGGAGTTTCCAATGAGGATTGTGCAGCCAAGGCAAGGTAAATTCGAATGTATTTAGGGGTCTTCTTTAGCAGGGATTGTGCAGTGGAGGCAGGCTGTCAGGAGGCGAGAAATTGGTGCATAGAGATGCAAATTCCTGCATGATAGTGTGTAATGATTGTTGATTGTACTGAGAGCTTGATGTACTAAGCTTTGTATGAGATTATTACATGATTCCATTGATATACATAATATGATAGTTGGGGTTTTTAGCTTTAATATTTCCCGTTAAACAACTTGGTTATGTGTGAATGAATTTATTCACATGTGTTTGCAATTGAGTTTTAAATTTCCGCAAGTTTAACAGTGGAAGGATTCTGTATTTTGCAAGAAGATAAATATTGTGAGATTAGGAGAGTCCGGTAATACATCAGTATTAATAAATTTCTACATTATATCAGAGTAGTTTTTATTACTGGAGATTGCAATTGTGAATAATTGCTGAGTTTTGTGCTAGTGGACAATTCGAATTTGCTGCAGAAATTTCTTGGTGCGACATTTGAGTATTCATTGAACTGTCTTTCAATGGGTTGCGATTGGAGTATGCCCTTGAGGGTAGCTCGAATAACATATCCATGAAGGATAGGATGGAGGTGATGCTGGAAGATAATGGACTGAAGGAGTTCATCGATAGCGATGTTCCTAAGTCGGGTTCTAGCGATGCTGCATTACTTGATGCATGGAAAAAGAAGGTAGAAAAGACAAGAAGAATTCTGTTGGAAGGTGTGAAGGACCATATTGTGGCCAAACTTCACAGGAAAACCAATCTATTTTCAATTTGGAAGGCTTCGACAGATCTTTTCCAAAGCAGCAGTGACCAAAGGAAGTTGGCACTGGAAGATAAGCTTAGAAAAATAAAAATGGAGAAGGGCAACAATATTCCAAAATATCTCATGAAGTTTGTCCACTGTAGGGATGAAATGGGAAGTGTGGGGATTACTATTGATAATGATTACTTGGTGATCTTAGCTCTCCTTGGGCATCCGAATAGTTGGCATAGCTACGAAGACTCTGTCAATGGACGGGAGAAACTGTCGGGGTGGGAGCGACTTTGGTCGGATCTTGTGTAGGAGGAGATAAGGCAAAGTACCAAGGATGGCTCTTCATCTAAGAATGATGATGAAGAGAATTTTTCTTTGGCTACCAAAGATAGGAAATGGAAGGGGAAGAAATCCCATCCAAAATCCAAGGCTAAAGGCAAGAAGCTGGATTTGTCCAAAGTGAAGTGTTTTCATTGTCACGAACATGGGCGTCTCGCCACTAACTGCCCACATAAAAAGAAGAAAAAGAAGGTTGTTAGAGTTGTAGCTGGAGAGGCCTTAGCCTCGCAATTTGAACTTGATTTCTCTTTGATCACATGCTTGGTTTGAAGCGCAATGGGATCGGTGTGGTATCTTGATAGTGGTGCGTCTTTCCATATGACAGGAGACAAGGAGTTGTTTAGTGACTTGGAGGAGAAGGATATCCAAATGCATATAGAGATGGGTGACAATGGTCAATATAGTGCGACCGGCATTGGGACCATTACCTTTTAGAGGGAGTCAGGTAAACCATTTCTATTGAAAGATGTTATGCATATTCCAGGTTTGAAGAAGAACTTGGTCTCGGTCACAATGTTGGAAGACAGAGGTTATGACGTTGTTTTGAGCGATGGAAAAGCTTTCCTGTGACATAAAAAAATGGGTAAAACCAAGAGGATATGGATTCAAGTTAAGAATCTCTACAAGCTGGAGGTAGATGGTTGGGCTACAATGATGGGCAAAGCAGAAGAAGTGGTGAGCCGGGATGAGGGCGAATTATGGTATAGGATATTAGGCCATCTTCACCATGGCGCTTTGAAGATTTTGCAGCAGATTTATACTGGAATTCCCAAGGGTACTCTTGCACAGTCAGATTAGTGCAAGGGATGTACTATGGGTAAGTTTTTGAAGACCACCTTTCATGAGAAGGAGAACCATGCTTCGGTGATCTTGGAGAGAATTCAAACAGACGTGTGTGGACCTTTCTCGGTTGCTTCAACAACAAAAAATAGGTATTATGTTATATTTGTTGATGATTAATCTCGTAGATGCTGGATCTTCTTCATGAATAAGAAGAGTGAAACATTCTCAAAGTTATATGAGTTTAAATAATTGGTGGAGAAGGAGTCGGGGAAGCAAGTGAAGGCTCTACGAAGCGATAATTGCGGTGAATATATCTCGAACAAATTCAAATACTTCTGTAGCAAAGAAGGAATTCGAAGAGAACTCATAGCGCTTCATAACCCACAACAGAATGGGGTCACAGAGAGGAAGAATAGAACGATCATGGGTGTTGCACAAGCTATGCTTGAGAGGGAGCTAGACTTGCATGCAGAGGAGGAACTGCCTATTCCGAAAGATGAGCCTCCAAATGTGGATCAACCATAGGAGGAAGTTCATGGAGTGGAGGATTCCACTCATGCAGAACCAAACATCAGATCTGGTAGAAAGCATACCACATAAGCTGAGAGACTGAATCTTGATGTGACACAGAATGTAGGAGTCCCTACATCACAACGCAGATAGAGACAGTCACCTGACCGATTTACTGGATACATGGCTCTTATGAGTAAGTGTGTCATGACAGAGCCATATTCTTTTGAATAAGGAGCGCAGGATCCCACATGGGTAGATTCCATGGTGGAGGAGTATGACTCCATTGTCATAAAAAGTGCTTGGGAGATTGTTCCAAGGCTGGTGGGAAAATCAATGGTAGATTCAAAATGTATCTACAAGGTAAAGCAAGCTGCTGATGGGAGCGTTGAGAAGTATAAGGCAAGATTTGTTGCCAGGGGCTTCTCACAGATCGAGGGGGTTGATTATGAAGAAACCTTTTCACCTGTTGCACGATATTCTTCCATAAGGCCTCCAAGTGATTTTTTCAGACATGGGCCCACACACATCAGAATTGATGTTGTCTAATATCTCTTTAGACCTAGTTTCACTATTGTGAAAAGGCTTTCTTGTATCTTAAAGAACATCCCTTGCACACACCTTCATGATTCAACTTCATATTAGGAATACAATGAACAAGTTGACTAAGAGTAGGGATGAATTTATAATGGAGATGACCATACCTCCTATGGCATAGCTTAGTGAGATTTATTTCTATATGAATCAACGCTTGAGAAGGTGGTGTAATGACTCTATAAAGACTCCCTTCACAAACTCCACTAACCCTAGCTTTATCAATGCTACAGTATTTTCTGCAAACCAATACTTTTCCATCAACAAAATCAATTATTTCCCATTTATCTTCTAAACAAGAAATATAAAGAAATTATTTTTCAAACTTGGAACATATTGAATTTTGTTGAGGTGTAGCTTCGATCCATTATCTAGCCTCAACGATTTTGATCCCATGCCTTTAACAACATAGCTTTTGTTTTCACCCAATTCCACTGCATGAGAAGATAGCTCCTTTGATAGTGTATGGAGTTTTTTACTATCTTCTGTCATGTGTCTCGATGCTCCACTATCAATCAGATCCATGCATTGTCATAATTAAGAGAACCTGTAAGGGCAGCCAAGAGTCCTTGACTTTTGACTTTGTTGAATAAGTAATAGGTGACTTTATTGATCCAGCTTCCAATAGTGTTGATTCCCATTGTTATGTAGTCCATCAAAGAGGGAGAATCCATGCCAACAAAGTGATCTTCAATTATTCATGACCTTAGCTTTGATACCATGTTGGAAAATCAAAGTAGTTATATTAGGGTTTGATTCTCTGATATTGATAATTACTTGTGAGTGTGTTGGCTTCTTTTAATTATTTATTATCTTATTTTTCATTAAGCAATTACCATATTATGTGTGCCTGAAGATCACAAAACTAGAGACACAAGATGTAAGCATTATGTCAGGGAAAAACCCCCCTCGAGGGGAAAACTTAGTCAATATAATTCTTCCTTTCAATAGTATTCTTTAAGACTCTTCACCCTATACATATACTAGACCTTTCCTCCACACCAAGTCATCCTCACAGATCTTTGACCCCTTTCGAGAAACTTTGACTAAGCAGAAACTTCCAGCAGCAAGAGGCTTTCGGTAGTAGCAAAACTTGGAAGACTTCGATCTCCCAATATATGGCACAAAACAGAGAGAGAGAGAGAGGCACCAAAATTTCAATTTTCTTCCTCTCCTTAGAATTTCCAAAATTCACACTTCTTTCATCTTCCCGACAACATACTTCGAACTTCTCCAAATACTCTTTAGATATCGAACTAGCTTGAGAGAGATGTTCCAAACGACTTTGACTTCCTTCCTTTTCTAGGCTCTAGGTGAGGTCGAATAGGTTTCTCTTAGGATGTCTACATGATCCCCTTTAACCTAACTTGGTGTGGAGATTACATAATTCATATTTAACTCAATTCTTAACCGATTTACATGATTCAAAAGCCTAAGGAGGGTCTCTTTGAATGTACAATAAATCTATAAACTCAATATTAATCCTAGGAGTCCACAATGGGGACTTTGACTAATATAATGATGACACAAGCATGAAACCGATGATTTAATAATTCATTGTTACAATAATAAAATTATTTTCTTTATTCTTTTGTCAAGTACATTTCATAATGACTTCAATACATTAAATGAAGACCAAACCTAGTTACAATTTCCAACACTCGCCAGCTCTGATACCATGTTGACTTTTAATAGGGACATGTTATAACAACATTTTTCTTATACATTTAACATATTCAAATATTCATCATTAGCATTATATTTCATGTAAAAAAATTATTCATTAAGAAGTTTAAGAAAATCCATTCTTAAGCATGAAAGAGTAGTATCACATCACAATATAAACAAAAAGACAAGAGACACAGAAATTAGGCTTGATGCCACGACAAAAGCCACAAGGAGAAAACCAAAAAAAACTACGTTATGAGAGAGAGTGAGAGAGAGAGAGAGAGATTCATTAGTACATCAAAAACACCATCAAGATAATGATCAAACCAATGCCCAAGAATAAGAGAGATCCAAAGAAAAGACCCAATCCTTCCTTCCTTCAAATTTCAGCCTCCTCCTTATACTCCCAACTTTGTTGGATTAGAGCTCAATGTTAGATATATCGATGTGTACAAATGAGGAGAGGATATCTCCGATTTATAAACTTGAAGAGGGGGCCGAATGGGTGTCTCCTAAGGTCCCATTCGACCTAAAAAATTTAAGGCTGACTTGTATATTTTTGGGAGGGAAAACATAAATTCAAATTTTCACGTTTAAGTTTCTTTTATTCCTTTTATTTTCATTCAAGTAAATGCGACCATGGCTACAACTTTCAATAAACACTGTCCTCAGTGTTCTTAGTAGAAAAATACTATAACAAAACTAATATTTATAAATAGCTCCTATATCTTCTTATTCAACAACAAAGGATGGGTACTACACCATTATTTTCTTAATCATCTCCTAGGTGGCAACCTTGGGTCCAAAGTGTTTCCATTGCACCTTGAACTGCTTGATTACTCGATTCTAGAGTGTGATCTACCTCCAATGTCCAACCATGCCATCCACTTTACTATATATTCCTTCAAATTAAATTCCATCTCATTGGTTTCTGGGACACACCCAATGCATTCTTGATCCTAATCATTATGCACATGATTTAATGAAAACCAATTCATCTTTTGAGTTCCAACACCCCTGTCTCTACTTCATCAACCCCTCGAGCGCTCCATCCCTTGGCAAGGCTTCCTCTCATAGGAAGAATTATCTAAATGAATGAATTTTTAATCCTTGTTTTAATCACATAAAACGTGTCATGGCACACCTCATGGAGATTAGTGCATATCACAAGGCTCAATGTCACCACTATGGCCTAGTTTTTGAAGTCTTCGACTCCATTATGCTACTCCACAATATTATGTCATTAAGTTGATGTTGTTTACCTTGCAATTAACCTCATATACAAGCGTTTTGAAATTCATTGATTCCTCTATAACTTCTTTCATACTTCTACACTAAGTGGTTTATTAGTCAAACAAGCACTCAGTGTTGTGTGTGCTCCACACATTTTTAAGTCAGCTTCGTCCTAATCTCCAACTCACTGAATGGTTTTGAACGCCATGGAAATAATTTAGTGGTGGTCACACTGCTCCACACAATATTTTCATATAACTCCATCCTCCAAGCTCACTAAGTGGTTCTAAACCCCAACACAAGCACTCAGTTCTAGTCACACTACTCCATGTTGTTAATTTTTATAGGGCTAGATTGTTCAATGTTGTAGATAATTGAATTTATGAACCTTTCATCAAATTCACATTACATTTTTTTCCATATAACATTCACCCCATATCATATCATCATTAAAAATTATGTAGAGAGAACAATAAACATAAAAAATGCAACGAAATAATAAGGAACAATAGAAAAAAAGCATGCACAAGAGAGACACGGGGATTTAGGTCAGAGACTAGGGAAAAAATCCATAGCAAAATCAAATTATTATTCTATTAGATATTCATCAAATTTTCAGCTTAGACACAAAGTAAAATATTATGAGACATCATCATTAAACACATTAAGCCACTTAGAGCCAACCTAGCCAGTTCACAACTACATTTGTAACTGAATGATTTGGTTTATAGAGAGGGGCATCCATTTCATCAAGAATCAGAATTGTCAATTATCATTTAGAAGAGTTTTCATACCAAAGATATTTCTACCACCATTGTTATACATCAACAAGGCCACTATAACTATTAATTATATCACTACCATCAATACCTTATCATTGTAAAATTCATACAAGGTAATTTTTATTTCACTATTATCGTTGTTGTCATTATTTTCATCCAAAATAACTCATATATATAAGTTTATTGTTATATATCAAGGGTTAATTGACTATTAGTGTTATATTTATGCCAAGTATTATGTCATAGATCATTTTCCATATAGGAAGATCGTTGTTTTTAAAACTTAACCTTACAACTACCATATTTCATAAAGGTATGCAAACTAGTGTATAGTTATGTGAGTCAAAGAAATATGATAACAATGCCACTAAGTATAAGGGCGATGCCATTGTGGATATGTCATAGAGTATAGTATAGTCATGTCAGTGTAATACGTACCTGTACTATTCCTTCTTAGGAAATTCAGCAATATAGACAAAAAAAACACAGTTTTCAGAAAATTATGTTATAAAATTGAGAAACAACACTTGGATCATTTATTTTATGTATTATAGCCCTCACATAGAGAAGACGATCAGAAAAAAATCCCTATAACTATGTTAAACAAATATTCCCAACCCAATATGGCTCAAAAGCACCCAAACCCCATGACTTATACCACACAGAATTTCTGAAGCATGTGACAGCATAATTATATCAGGGTTTCTACAACAATAAGATTAGAAACAACAGATCTAAATTTTTATTACTCAAATAGTTGAGAAAATGGAGATCTAGCCCCTTTTATATAATATCAAGATAACCCAGCAAGGGTTTCATGAGAGCATGAGTACAAAATGGTAGATATACATATCAAGATATGAAATCATGTAGTCCAGCTACAGCTCTACATACATGTGGCTGAAGAATACAAGAAATAGCTGAAAATACTCCTTACTAGCTTTCTGGGAGAGGGATTTCCCCTTTTCCTAAGAAACTAGCTCAAAATCAGGGGTTCTAACACTCCCACAGCAACAGCCTGAGAAATGATGTAGTTTTTGCAAGTGACTATGCTGCAGATGTTGGTGACTACTTGAACCAATGTTTGATAGTGGAAATGTAGCCCAGAATTCTCCTCTTATGTCCCTTCAACAAGTTCTCCAAGAAAGAGTGTGGAACTCTCGGATGAGAATCCCTTGCACTAAACAGTGCAGCAAACCCAGCTAAACAACTGAAGCATGCAAGAAGTCATAAGACCCAAACATGGACAATATTCTGAATGCTTCTCATGGCTTCCATCCCTTCTCTTTTATTCTTGGTGAGCCTTCTCACCCCTGACCCCACTCATTCATGAGGTTACTTCCTTGCAAAGAGTCCTCCTCTAAAACTGCGCTCTTCCCACTAGCTCTATCTTCTCTTTTGGCAGCACTGTTGATTTGGTCAACATAGAACTATTCCATGTGCATTTCCCCCTTTCACACCCAAGGTGGCCTTATTTTTCCTATATAAACTGATCCCCATTCACATTGGGAATTTTTTATTCCTACTAAAGAGATTTAAGGGTCTCCCTATCCCATTTATTCTTCTGGACTGCAAAATAGAGAAACATATAATATTCCAACTAGAAGTAAGCTAATTGGGAATATTACAGTACCACAAAGTATAGGAGCCATAAAAAATATGTGTCATAAAGGATTCATAGCACAAACAATTTTGGATGAGAGCCATTGTTATAGAACAATCCATTGTATGGAATACAAACCATTTCAATATATGTGAACCAATCCATGTTATGCCAATCACTACTACAATTCCAATCACCATAACCTTGTTATGCGATGCCAAATCACAATTAATGTAAATTCAAGTGATGTCACTTGACAAAAATCTATGTGATGCCAACTCACAGTCAATGTAAATTCAAGCAATGCCACTAGATGGAAAAGTGATTCGATGCCAACTCACAGTCAATGCAAAGTTAAGAAATGTCACTATATGGACAAGTGATGTGAGGCCAACAAATCAAATATGATGCCACATTGAAAGTAAAGCAACAATACCAATGTGTTAACCAAGCGTATATGTCACTGTGAAAACCATGCGATGATGTCACTGTAGTGTAAGAAATGTGATTCATTGTGCATTTATGAAGTAAGAATAGAATCGTGCCATAGAGTGATGGAGTGTAAGCCATAAAATAACCAAACCACAAATGATCCATAGAACGCGAGCCACTTTTTCAAAGAGTGAAAATCATATGAATCACAAATATAAAATGAACCACAAATATGATAGGCCCGAGCCATGTAGAATTAGAGTAAACTACCTTAGAACCATACGTATCCTTCCATATATGAGTAAATTGCCTCAGAACAATACATATCCTTCCATAGATGATCAAGTTGCATTTTCTAATAATGGAGGAAGATTAATGACCTTTTATAGTTAAATCAATGTGAAAGGACACAATTATTGGGAGCAAGACGACTTGTAAAGGGGAAAATTTAATTTCAAAATTTTCTCATTACTTAAATATATTTTGATGCACGCTCCACATTAAATACAAATAGTGCCTATACATTAATAATATTCCTTTTTATCCATTTTTGTTAGATGTTCCAAATATCATAGTTTAAAGCTAGGATAAAATATTTATTAATTTAGAATATTTAAATTAATATTGGAGACACTTAGAAATAGAATATTGTTAAAAAAGATATGACTCTAGAAAAGTGTCATATCTTAGGCTCTAATATAGGGAAAAAATTAGTAGTTCTGTTAGGAGGATATTTGCTGTAAATGGACTTGTTTTTTTATTAGGTGGTCCATAACTAAAATAAGTTAGGACATGTAGCTTATAAATAGGTCATTTTCCTAATTGCAAGAGTGTTGGAGTCTACGGGTGTAAACTCTTGCAAATTTCTCATGTAATTTCTTTTCCTATTAATAAAATTACGTGTTTGAGGACACTTCTGCCATTATTGTTGTATCAGAGCTCCAGTAATGAAGAGGGGATTGTGAAGAGAAGATTCCAGTGTTTCAGGAATTTGGAAAACTCCATCAATTTGAAAGAGATTAATTAGTATGCATAGTGTCTAGTTTTTTTTAAGGGAAAATAATTTATTTATTTTTATTGATTTCAGATATTTTCCTGAAAATAATGTTGGCGTGAGGGTTCTTGACCCAGGTTCGGTTTTAAGGTTTGCCAACAAACCCCTGTACTACTGGCCCTTTCGGCAATGACCTGCTTGCGCAGGTCAAGGTCTCACCCGAAGTATTATGGGAGGGTGTTGGAACCAGGTTTCTGCACACTAAGAGAGAGAGAAGATTAATTGGATGGGGTTCCTTCAGATCTAACAGACATGCGTCGAAGAAGCCCTACTACAAAAATCCTTAACAATGCATCGATAGAATATCTTCAGTGAAGCTCATAAATCACTCAATAGCATGTCAACAGAAGCAAGACAACCAAATCCAACCAGATCTATGCATTCATCTTCTTATACAGTATTGCATCCACGTGTGCATTAGTAATCATCAGTATGTAGCAACAGACATAAATAACACAGAGAACAACCAATAATCATAACACAAAATACTCAGCTATCCCAAACAGTCTTCTTATTCATTAATATCCAGATCCAGCTTACAAAATCTATCTACTAGCCCGCGCACACATCTAGCGGGATCCGCACATAGTAGTACTCAAGGTCTCCACGCACACAGCCAACAGGAGCCCTTACCCAAACAATCGACACAAGTGATCCACAAGTCTTTCTCCAAGCTTGTTCCAAAATGTAGCCTACTCTAGACTTTATTTATCCATATATTTATAATATATTAGCCTGCACTACTCTATGGTCTGCAAACCGTGGTTTGCAGACTCTTTGTCTACCCTTTGACCCATTACTATTCATTGGGGAATTTGACCTACCCCAAAGCCCCTACACTAAACTATATTACTACAAAATATTACAAAAATTTTCCACAATTGTTGCTAGGGGACCTTGCTCCAACAGGCCCCCAACACAATATTGTGACTCTTCCCGAGTCACAACTTCAGTGGGGTCTTCATCTTCTCCTGGAGTTGTTCAATGGCAATGAAAAAAGTGGGCAGGACACCTATGCTCTGTGCGGCTACATTCTGTGCAATGTAAACCAAATTTTGTGAAGTTGGTCCTTCGGTAGCTGCGGTGACACTCTCCAGTGTCTGATTCAACTACTTTAGGACCCCATATAAATCAACTGAAAGCTTGAGAGATTCTTCAACTCATGGGTTTAGGTGGTCATTGAGGACCCGCTTCTTATGGCAGAGCCCCCTCATCATCTCTGAGAAAATTTAATATCCCCGAACCTTCTAATCCGTGTGCCCATGGCATCGTCTCTACCTTTGGCACATTATCATACAACACCCTTTCAACATATAATTCTAGAACCAACTCTGGGAAGGTGTCTAGATTGGCTAGATCGTGATCATCGAACTTAATGGAGGGGAGACCTCCAAACATATCACTAATCAGGGGGACCTCCTCTGGGACTAGTGGAATCTAGAGGTAGGCGCGAACAACATTGATATTCTTAGGGGCATGAAAGGTTGGTTTTCTTTGCTTAACATATGCCAGCATCCAAGAAAGTGGGGCCGCCTACACAACTTCCTCCTGAGCTGTCATAGGGCACTTTGATGGATCACACGAGCGGGGCTTAGGCACCTTTCGAGGGGAATGCACAATCTGAGGGGACGTGCATGGCTTCACCATGGTCCACTTCGTAGCTTTCTATTTTCCTTTCTCTATTCCCTTCACCTTCCCCTTGCCCTTTCTCTTGGTTGACAAAGACACGACCTCTTCCATACCAGGGGTTACTTCAAATACGTTTGTGGACCCAATTTCCATAGAAGCCATGACAGGAAATGACTCGGCGGGGTTAGAAGCAGTCGTTCTCATGCAAAATATGAATTAAGGGTTGATCCTATTAGAAGGGGTAGCTCGCCCAACCATACAGATGGAAATTGTACAGAATAGACAGAGTTCATAGTAGAGAAAAAGGCGTAAGAATTTTGGAAAGAAAACGAACCTGTTATGACCGATGCCCTCCTTTTTATAGCCTTTGATGGGTAAAAATAGTTGGATTAGCATAAATTTCAAGTTGTCATTACGGAAACGATAAAAAATCCTCCCTGGTCACCGCATTAATTTCCGAATGCCCGTTCCGTTCAATGGTAAAATCACTTTTTCACCCAGTTGTACCATTCTAACGGCTAGTTTTTCCAGCAGCGTACTACCCCTGCACCCCCATAGAATCTCCCTTCATTGTTCCTTTGTGGTGCACACAACATCCTTTACACAACTACTCCGGCCATATAGTCATTTGGTAGGCGTCAGGTCATCCCTATAAGGTTTTAGACAACTTCCATTAACGTACCCAAGCAGGTAATCTTCATGCAGCGTAGAAACCTGACCGCACCACCATCTGTAATCTCCTTTGTTATGTATGGGCCTAACCAGTGCTTAAGAAACTTTCCTGGGTGGCACGCAAACTGGCTATCGTACACCAATACCAATTTTTATTCCTTGAATACCTTTTGTCGACTATGTCGATCATGGCATGCTTTTTCGCAAGCCTTCTGAACCTGCTGGTGAAACTGAGCAATGAACCGATCTTCTTCTAGGGCCATCAGCTATGCCAAGAGTTCCTCCATGATGTTTGGTTCCTCCATGTTTTTAAAATTTGCAATGCGCATGCTAAGAATGATTTATTCCATAAGCATGATGGCCTCCTTCCCGTAGACCATTCTGAAAGGCATTTTTTCAATGATTTTCTTACATATGGTCCTCTAAGCCTAGAGTACTGAGGGAATGCACATGTCCCAATCACTTTGGTCAACGTTATAGATGTTAGTTAGTGCATGTTCCAAAATTTTATTGAAGGCTTCTACTGCCTCATTTTCCTGTGGGTGATATGGGGTAATCTTCGCATGCTGGATCTAAAATTCCTCAGTCAAAGCTACGATAGTTTCATTAATAAAATGCATACCTCTATCGCTCATTAAGATATTTGGGTAGCCAAACCTGGTTAGAATATGTTCAAATATGAAGTGTGCAATGGTATCTGCAGTGCAATCCTTTATAGCCTTTTCTTCTACCGATCTGGTTACATAATCAGTGGCAGTAGTTATACACCAGGTACCCGTCTTCTTTACCGGGGGGTTGATAGGTCCTACAAAGTTTATGGACAGTTTTTCGAATGTCTGCAAAGCCATCTGTGGTTGCAGGGGCATCTCATCTTTTTGAGAATGTTTCCATGTTCAATGGCATGCGTCATAGGCACGAAAGTATGCATGGGAATTTCTATGTAATGTGGGCCACCACAACCCAACCCTCAACACTTTTTGCTCAATTTCTTTCCCGGCATAGTGACCTTCTGAAACTCCTCCATGGGCTTCAACCAAGATAGATTCTCTTTCATGGCCTAATAAATACCTCCGCAACAAATCATTTGCTCCCAGTTTGTATAGTTTTCCAAAAATTATGGTAAAATCGGCTATGCAGGCTACCAACTCCTTTTTCTGTGGTATTGAGTAGTCGTTTGGCGCCATTCTTGTGGTTAAGAAAATAATTATGTATGCAAAGTGTTCTTCAACCACCTTGATATCAAACAGCTGCTCATTAGGTAATCCTTCTTATAGATTAGTTGGCTCTTACCCACTCTCAATCTGAGACAAGTGATCAGGTCCGACGTTCAATCTCTTGGGCTTCACAATGATTTCAAAATCATACTCCTGAAATAGCAGTAACTACCTAAAAATATTTCCCCCCAACACAGGCTTATTGACCAAGTATTTTAAGTTGAATGATCTGTGAAAATCTTGAAGTGTCCACCTAATAGATAGTGCCTGTATTTCTTCAGGGAATATACCATTGACAGTCCTCGCTCAGTAGTAGAATAGATACGCTCTGCGGTAGATAGTTTTCTGCTAGCAAACGCAACCGGGTGATCGATGTCTCCTTCTCTGGGCTGCGTTAAGACATCTCCTAGGGCTATCCTTGATGCATCCACATGCACATGAAAGACTTTTTCCCAGTCATGAAATATGAGAATAGGTGTAGTGACCATCTTTTCCTTTAGTAGCTTAATGCTCTTTTGACACTCCTCTTCCCAAAAAAAGGATACATATTTTATTTATCAGTTTCTCCATTAGCAAGGTGATCAGAGTGTACCCTTGAATAAAATTCTTGTAGTAACCGATGTGTACTAAGATAGAGCGCATATGTTTTTCAGTGGTGGGGACTGCTAAGTTGATGATAACCACAATCTTGGCTGGGTCAACCATCAACCCTTACTGGCAAACCACGTGCCCAAAAAAATCCAAAATGGTACGTTGAATATGCATTTATTGATGTTTAGCAAAATTTGGTGTTTCCTTCAGGCATCCAGCTTCATGCACATGTTCGACAAATGTTTCTTTACTAACCCAAAAACTGTCCAATCATCAAAATAGACCTCTAGAAACTTATGAATTGATTCTTTGAGTATTGCTCATTAAGGAAATTTTGAGGTCTAAAATGGGCCTCCTAAGAAAAATGTACAACAAAAATAAACTTTTTAAGAACCAATAGGATTCAAGATGATGATGTCAACCATGGGAGATGATTCACCATTTTTTAAGTGAACAGATAAAATGATTAAAAAATAACAAAATAATAAAACTACATTTTCAACTCATATTTTCAACTTATCTCCCAAATTCTTTACTTAAATTTCGAGCGGGAGTACTCGTTGGATGAAAAATTTAATTCCTCGGACCTTGCTACACGAAAAATGAGAAATACATAAAAAAAGCGTGATTGAAATCATGTTTTTTATTATTATTTATTTCTCATTTTTTATGTAGAAGGGTTCATCGAAATTATGCAACATGGGTATTCCTTGGATGAGGAATTAAATTTTTCATCCAACGAGTACTCCTACTCGAAATTTGAGTAAACAATTTGGGAGATAAGTTGAAAATATGAGTTGAAAAAGTATTTTTTTTCTTTTTTTCCCTCTAAAATTTGATGATGTAATCAAATCTTATTTTATCATTTCCACTATTATTTTATAATTTCCTTAGGAGGACCATTTTATACCTCAAATTTCCCCTAATGAAAACTACGTGCGAAAAATTGGCAGGGGCATTCTTCAGCCCAAAAGGCATGGAAGTGTACTGGAATGATCCCCACTCAGTCATGAAGGTTGTCTTGTTGCGGTCTTCAGGTGCTACTCTAATCTGATGATACCCTGGAAACCCATCAGTGAACAAGTATGCTTCCTAACCTCCCAAATTATCCAAAATTTCATCAGAGAATGACGTAGGGAAAGGATCATGTACGCAAGCATCATTCAATTTGCATAGGTCTACGCGGATCCTTATTTCTCATTTAATCTTCTTTTCCTGGATGACCATAGGGCTTACCCAATCTGAATGTTCTACCAGTTCAATGATACCTACAGCTACCATCTTATCTATTTCCTCCTTGACCTTATGTTTATATTTAGGGTTCAGGTGATAGGGTCATTTCTTGACAGGGCACGCATCCGGCTTCAAGGTGATCCTCATAACACCCATATCCCCGACGATCCCTTTGAGCTCTGAGAACTTTGTGGGGAACGGATCCTCATATTCAATCAATAGTACCATGATCTTTCCCACCGTATCATCATCCTAGTGATCCCCAAATTTGGCCATCTTGGGTTTCTCTTCCGTGCCAATGTTGACTTCCTTTAGTTTCAGTGGTTTGGTTACATCTGCTACCTGTAATAAAGGTCCTGCAACTACACATTCTCCTTCCAACTCTGGGATAGTGATATTCCAAGGGTCCTCATCGCAGTCTTCTACTGAAAAATTTTGGTAGTTGACAATATCATGCATCTGCACATCCCAAGCTAGCGTAACAAATTCTTTCCTATAGAAGGACTCATCAAAGACCAAAGCATCTATATCTTGCATGGCTTCATCAAGTTTCTCAGTTCTTCGTGACTAGACCAAATGTCATCATAAAATCTTCGGCCATTGTACCCTAGTGACGAGTGAGCTGGTGTAGCTCTACATCCAAATACCAAGGTGTGGGGATTGGTCCTAAAGAATGAATAAACATATGGACCCATTCATTCCATGCTTTTCATTCCATACTTCCATCCAGAGAGCCAAGTGCTTGCATGGATCCTTCGACCCGAGAAGAGTTCCATGGGTGGGTTGACCGGGGGATCGAAGCGTAGGATCATCATTCTTCGACATTCCCCCCAGTCTTGAAAAAATTCCTTATGGTTTTCCCACCATCGCATAGGGGTTGCATGCATATGCAAGTCAAGGGCCCAAAAACTTCATTCTTCACGGACATTCGCTTCAATTTCCGTAAGGAAGTCCTTAACACTACCAAAACCGTCAAAGTAGGGTAGTTCTCTTACCTCTGAGGAGATGCATCAGAATCTCTTTGTGATCTTAAGGCACCACAGCCCAGATACATCACGCAACCGGTTATGCCAGTTCTATATCTCCCCATCTGAGTCTAAGAGGCATTTGTTGTCTTTTTCCCAAAGTAACATGCCATCAGTTGTGGGGTTGATCCAATCATCGTCCCGAGAAATTAGTTTGTAAATGTGATCAACATCCTCCTCCTCATGCACTGGTTTGGTATATCTCTCACCTTCTGTTGGATCTAGAGGCACTATTACCCGTGTACCCTCGTTTTCAAAGACAATACTTCTCCTTTTAAAATTGATGATACCTCCCATGTCAATAGCCTAGTCTAGGCCTAAGAGCACAGGGTAATGGTCTGCATCATCTACAATCTGGATTACTTCAAAATCTACATAGACTTTAACAACTGCAATTTCCACCACAACCTTCGGCAATATCCCTAGTGGAACGATCTTTTTCTGGTTAGCCATTCATAACTAAATAGTGGAGCACTCCAGCTTAGGTTCTCCCATTGTTTTCCAGGTTTTCTTGGGTAGGACATTGGCATCCAATCCTTAGTCAAGGATGAATTGGTCCATTTAATAGTCTCTAATCTGTGGAGTCATACGCATCTCTCAATCAATCCTTTTCTTGTTCTTATACATCTTGTTCACATTTTTAACCTCTTTCGGTGGGGCAACCTTCTCTATGCAACTATCTATCAATGCTTGGAGATTCTCCACAACCTTCTAGTTGTGCAACAGCTTTGCATGCCTGCAGGAACGACTTAACCACTTCATCAATTTTCAGATCTACCAAAGTCCATGAGGTATATGATTCATCCTTGACCATCTCCATGTGAGCTTCAATGAATGTTTCTTTCTCCTTTTTCATATCTATGCTTTATTTTTTCTCAGAAGCCCTCATTACCAGTGGTTCATCGGTAGCTTTTCCTCAGGTCCTCTGGTTCCAATGTCGTTGCATGTAATCATATTGATACTTGGCCCATCATCTTATGGTTCCTCCTTAACCTGTTGTACATTCTGTGTGGGTGTTTTTTGTTTCTCCTACATATTTACTATTAGCACCAGAAATTCCTCAATGACATGGTCGAACTGCCTACAATATCTGCAATATTGGTGCGCAGGGTTCAGGCAATCTCTTGCATAATGTCCCACATCCCCACAATTGTAACATGTCAGTTTCCCTCGTCATCGACCTGCACTTCCACCTCTCCCTCCTCCCCATCCTCTTACGGGGGATCCTCCCTGCCCAGAGGGAGACAGTGGTGATGAGGGGTCAGCTTGCACCTTGTATAGGTTTTCCCTATCTACCATCAGGTCGAGTGTTTGGCAGTTTTTCTCGTCACTACCCACGGACAAGCAAAATCTGCACCATTTTTGTTTTAGTTCTAGAACATAGGCATCTATTCGTGGGCAGTGATATGTATCATGTCTTCCTACTACCCGATAGTCAGCACACTACAACATGGGGGTAATGGGTCTGACCATTTATCTAGGGCATAGAGGACTTGGACCCCCAGCCTGCATCTAGTCTGATAACAAAGGGCACTGATCCTTAGTGTGGCCTGACAGCCTGCAGCGTATGCACTAGACATCTAGGCTAGCTTCTTTACCTCGATCCATTCACAAGCTCTAAATTTCTAAGTGCATCACCTCTAGCCACCTCTGGATCTGCAGTGCTGCAAATTGAGTATTGTCTCTTGGCACAACTTCTAGCTTCATGGAAACTCCAAGGCTTCTTCCTGGGAGTCGATCTTCTGTTGTCCCATAGGTCCATGCAGATGTGGTAATATCATGACGACAAACCATTATTTGTTCTGTTTTTCCTTGTAGAAAAATCCTCCATCACATATGACCTTCTTCAATTGCTAGTTAGCTTCCCAGACAGACTTTGCAGGTCCCTGTTTAATATCCTTCAACTCGACCACACATTGAGAGTAGGACTTAGGCTTCCAGAGCTGCTTCTTTAGGGCATCCTTAATTTCTTGTATTGAATGATTCGCATGTTGACCAATGTATCCCATAAACCAATCTAGGGCTCATCCTACAAAGGCTATGGATAGTTGTGCCCTCTTGACAACATCATTATTGGTGTTCTACACAGTCCATACCAATTATGCTCAAAACCAAAATCGATCCATATCTTCATCCCCTACACCCTTAAAGGTGGGTAGCTTCATGTGCGCAACCATATCATCTGTAGGTGGTGGCAGAGGTGGGGTAGGAGAATTATTACCCTTGTGTGGGTTCGCTGATGGCATAGCCGGGGGAGTGTTTCCTGTGTGTGCATTCCTACCCTGGTTAAAATCAAATGAATCCATTAAAGTACTATTGTACACTGATCTATCTCCTTCTTGATTAACCCGGTAGTATTTACCTATTCGTGTCGTGCTTCCACTCTGGTCAGAGGTCATTTACGTGATGTGGTTGCACATGACACCCTTTTCACACAATAATATCTTAATAAAAAATGGCAATGTTTTCAAGAACTTACCCCTAAACTCTCTGAAAAACCTTCACTCAGCTTCCGAGTAAGAAACAAACTAATCAACTGCAAACTGTGTTACAAATCCTCCCAAAATAATATTAACCTAGTGATCTATAGTCCTGGTGATCTTGTTATCAGCCTTCTCCAACTGTTGGATCAATTCAGGGGTTCACTATGTGACCTGATCCTCTTTCCAATAGGTCTGAAACTCTTCCAACCTTGCCAGCCACTTGTGAAGTTCATGTGCAAAGGTGACGAAGAATATTTCATGTAATTATGTAAAGATGTACTTGTTCTTCCACTCTTTGGTAGATATATTCTTACTTTTGTACTCTTTTAGGGCAAACTCCTGAATATTTTTTTCAAACTAGTCCTCAAGTTCCGGCTTCAATGGCTACTAATGACCCAATGGCATTACTCGATCTCTCTCTCAAAATACTCCCTGTCCCGGAAAGGGAATCATTGGTTGGCGTGAGGGGTCTTGTTCAGTTGTAGGGTTTGCCAAAAAACCCCTGTACTAATGGCCCTTCGGTAATGGTCTACTTGCGCAGGTCAAGGTCTCACCCAAATTAGTATAGGAGGGTGCTGGAACCAGTTTTATGCACCTTGAGAGAGAGAAAGTTAATTGGAGATGGTTCCTTCAGATCTAATAGACCTGCACTAGAGAAGCCCTACTATAGAAACCCTTAACAACATATCAATACAATATCTTTGGCCTAATCCCAAGCAATCTTATTATTCATTAATATCCAGATCCAGCTTATAGACTCTATCTACTAGCCTGCACACACAGCCAGTGGGGTCTACACATAGCAGGACTCAAGGTCTCCGCGCACATAGCCAGTAGGATCCCTTACCCAAAAAATCGAAACAAAATATCCACAAGTCTTTATCCAAGCGTGTTCCAAAACATAGCCTACTCTAGACTTGATTTATCCATCTATTTATAACATATTAGCCTGCGCTACTCCATGGTCTGCAAACTGTGGTTTGCGGACCCTTCGTCTACCCTTTAACCCATTACTATTCATTGGGAACATTGACCCACCCCAAAGCCCCTGCGCTAGACTATATTATTACAAAATATTACAAAAATGTTCCCCAATTGCCACTAGGGGACCCTACTAAAAAAAATCAATTTATTATTATTATTGTCAAAATAATGCCTTGTTGAGCATCCTAAAAGGAAAGCCTGTTATGCGTTCTTCATTCCTTTTACCAAGGGATCTGCTATTCCAGCTCGCCAAATCCTTTTTCCTCTATAATAACTCCAACAACATTGCCCAACTTCAACGTTGCCCCTCCTCTTGAACTATGTGCATACGTAATCTAACTATTGTATTTTGGCACTGAGTGCTTCTTCCAAAGGCTCCTTCTAGTAATGCGTAACTCATGCGTGGTAACCTATATACATTATCCCCTTCAATGTTGCGTTATTTGAATGAAATTTTGCTGAATATTGCATCATCCATTCAAAACTATGCAAAAATTGTTGAGGAAAGAAATGTTCTTGCATTGAGAGGAGCGGGAAGAATTGTATAGCGGGCATTTCTATGTATCTTGGTGCAGTATTTGAAGAATTATAATAAAATTTTTGTTAACAATGTTGCACACCTAGCGTACCTACAGGCTAACGCTGCCAAGATCTCTCCACACTCACGTTGCTTCCTCTAAGGATAAATTAATGGGCACAACCGAATTGCAAGACGTATATGGATACATATTGGTTGTAGAACCTAGCTTTCTGAATTATACACATCTCTTCTTTCAAACCTCTGCTCCTTCCTTGCATCTGTCTCTAATCAACGAACCAAATAGTGGGTGTATTGTAATTTGTTGACTCTCGGCATTCGACCATCATCATTATATTCTCAACACTCAACCATCGACATTAGACCTTCAACATTGAACCAGACACCAGCATTCAGCCAACGTGAGCCAGCATTCAACTAGTCCTTCCGATATTATTATTCACCACTAATCCTACAAATTTGAAGATTTGGTTGAAGGCTGAATTGTAAGGAGTTGCGTTGAAGGCCAAATTGTTGCTTGAATTCAATTGTTTTTTGGTATGATTTTAGAATATTTGAAGTGTGCCTTAAGGAGATTCATTCACGTGGCTTCATAAAATTTAAATCACTTTTTAAAAGGGACTTCATAAATTCATTTTTTAAAGTGAGTAACCCACTTTGGAGTGGTTATTTTTTTGTAATATTTGGAATAATAAGGATTTTTGTATTTGTAATTTTATTTTAGATAAATAAGGGTCATTATTTGTAACTCAAAGTACTTTTTTACTTTTAGGGGGGTTAGATTTTTTTTGAAAGGAGATTTGTAAGGGCATTTTCAAGCAGTCCAATTTTGAAAAGCTTTCATTGTAAACTCTCAAATAGAAATTGACTAGAGCCAAGTGCAAAGCTCAGTCATTTTTCTCCCTTTTCTAACGAATATCCGAGGGTCAAGTCCAAGCCCTGATAGATCATTTTCTTTTTGTGTGGTGTATTTCGTGTGATGAGTTTCTCATTTATTTCTTGTGCTTGTTTCTTTTGGTGCACTGCTTCAACACTACAATGTCGAAGTTAATTAATCTGTTCTTTGATTCTGATAAGATAGAAGGGATCAAAAATTACAAGACCTGGAAATGTCTAATTGAAAGCACTCTCATATATAATGAACTGTGGCATGAAATATGTGATGGCAACATTAAGCCTAATAAACCAACAAATGAAGCTTTACTTGCAAAATGGGAAGTCAAAAATGCCAAGGCACTAGCTCTTATAAAGTCTTCAGTTAACAATGAAATGTACATTCACATTGAAAACGCCTCAGATGCATGGACTTCTTTGCATACATTCAAAGATATATTTGATACACGACCTGAATAAAAAAAGGTTGATATTCAATTAAAATTGATCCAACAAACATTAACTCAAGGTGGTGATGTTCTTGAATACATTTCACGGCTTAAAAACATCAAGCAAGAAATAATAAATGTTGGTTTTCAAGTTGTCGTTGAAGGTTTCCTGACTACAATTTTAATTGCTGGATTGCCATCTTCTTACACACATTTTTTGGAAACTTTGCAAGTCATTGGAAAATTAGAGAATTTCAAGTTTGATGAATTGAGTGATATGTTAGCCCAACATGACAATAAAATTTGGAATAAGAAACATATTGGGGAAAATGTCTTCTTCATAGAGGCTAGCACAAGTAAATCCTCAACTGATAGTTCTATAAACTGAGGAAGGGGGAATTTCAATCAAAGTAAAGCAACCCACAATGTACAAGGTCATGGTCGCAGTCAAAGTAGAGGAAATAATTTCAACAGAGGCTACAGTTCGTGCAGGAGAAATTTTCAAGGCAGAGGATATAATCAAGGAAGAGGACAAAGTATAGGCAGAGGAAAAACTCTGAAAAGAGGACAAATCAGAGGCAGAGGATAGTATCAAGGCAGACGTAGATATTTAAGTCGAATTGTTTGCAGAAGATGTAAAAACGTTGGACATTATGCCGAGGATTGTAGAACTTCCATTGATAAAATTCCTAAGTTTCATCAAAACACTGCACAGTTTGCAAATAATCAAGATGATCATGATGGTTTAGAATATGTCTTCACAAACACAAAATCAACATCTTTAAAGGTTTCAACCTTTCTTAGAAGTGATTATGAAGATGCATGGATTTTGGATACAAGAGCAACTCAACACATGACTTTTCGACGTGACTTATTTTAGAACTTCCAACAATGCCATCACAATTCAATCTATATTGTTGATAAAATAAAACATACTCCTTATTGAAAAGGTGTAGTTAAATTTTTTTTACCTGTAATTGGATAAAAAATGATTTCAAATGTATGGTATTTACCAACATTTAAGCAAAATTTTCTATCTTTAGTCACAATTCGACAAGCAGGACATCTGGTGATTATGAAGGATGGATTCGTTAAAATTAACTCAGTCAAAAAGAACATGAAAACAATGATGATAGGTTATGAAGATGGAAAATCGTTAAGGATGAAAGGGACAGTTATTCCAAGGAATTCTGACTTTGCAGGAGCAGCAAGTACATAAATTTCACCGATCATATTGTGGCATGTAAGGTATGGCCATCTCAACTTTTAAAGTCTCTCTCAACTACAAAAATAGGGAATGGTTAAGGGACTGCCAACTTTCAAAAGGGAACATGCAAAATGTGAAGCTTGCATTTAACACATATTTCATTAAAATTGGAGACTTTTTATTACAAGGAAATCACTAGAATTGAATTTGTTAGCTATTCATAAATTCTAGATCCACTATTTTATTCCAAATTTAATGAAATATGTGTTATTTATGGAAATCAAAATCGAGAGACTTTTCTGACAAGTTCATGGCGAGAAAACAAGCATTTACAATTGGTTCACAGTGATATTTTTGGACCCTTACAAACTTCGCTAGGAGGATGCAAATATTTCTTACTCTCTGTTGATGATTTTTGCATGATGACTTGGATATTTTTTTTGAAGCAAAATTCAGAAGCATTTGAAAAGTTTAAAACTTTTTGCCAACTTATTGAAAATGAAGTTAAGTAGAATCTTGGCACTCTTAGAACAGACAATGGAGGAGAATTCACTTCTAATGAATTAAAAATGTATTGCATGTATAATGGCATAAAATAACATCTTACCAATGTCTACACTCTGCAGCAAAATGGAGTAGTAGAAATAATGAATCAGACCTTGTTATTAATGGCGAGATCTATGTTAACTTTCAAAAATTTAATTCCTATATATTGGGCAGAAGAAATTCATACAATTGTCTACTTAAGGAACAAATATCCAACTACTTATTTAGATGTAATCACACCTTATGAAGCTTGGTTTGGTTTCAAACCTTGAGTTAAACATCTCAGATTTTTTGGATCAGTATGTTATGCCTTAGTTCCGAAAGAAAAATGAACTAAGCTTGACTCACGAAGCTTGGATTGCAAAATGATTGGGTATTATGATGAGAAGAAAGGGTACCGACTTTTGTCCAAAGGGAAATTTATTGTGAGCAGGAATGTGATTTTTGATGAAAATGAGAGTAAGAGAGTTGGAGAAATTGAAATTCTTCTTCAAAATCTAGAAACAAAAGGTGATAAAAGAAAAGGAAATATACAAATTCAACCAAATTCACAAAATTGGTATGAAATTGAGTTTCCTTCATCTGAAAATGATTCATCCAGTCCATCTTCTTCACCAACGTTGTCTAGGTCTTCTAGAAGTTCATCCAAATATCCTAGCAGAAACAGTTCTTCTGACAATGACTCTTTGCCCCCAGAATCTTTGTTTGATCAGCGAACATCTGTTTACATCAACCCTATTTACAATGATGGTGATTTTTCACAATTCAAACCAGTGAACATCAATTGCCAAAGTGGGTAGTTCAACTTTTGAAAGATGTAAGGCCTAATGAGCAGAAGAAAACAGGAATAAGGGGGTCACATAGAAGTGAAGGAAATTTAGCCTTGATAGCAAATGATTTTACTGAACCCTCTACTTATCGAGAGGCAGTAAGACATAAATAATGGAAACAGGCTATGGTTGATTAATATTAGGAAGTTCTCAACAAAAACACTTGGAAACTTGTTGATTGTCCTCAAAATGTTAAACCCATTGGATGCAAATGGGTTTACCGAATTAAGTACAATCAAAATGGAGATATCGGCAAGTACAAAGCAAGACTTGCTGCTAATGGTTTTGTGTAGCAGGAAGGGATTGATTATGAGGAAATTTTTTCTCCTACGGCTAAATGGAACACCAACCGAATAAAACTTGCATTAGTAGCCCAAAAAGGATGGAAATTTCATCATATGGATGTAAAAAGTGTTTTCCTCAACGGATATTTATAGGAAGAAGTGTATATGACACAACCAGCAGGTTTTGAAATTGAAGGACAAGAACATAAATTCTGCAAACTAATAATGGATTTATATGGGTTAAAACAAGCTCCCCGAGCTTGGTATGCCAAAATGAACGAATACCCTCAGAAATTTGGCTTTCAATGAAGTGAATCTGATGATACCTTGTATGTAAGCCAAAAAGGTAAAAATCTGGTGATTCTAGTTATGTATGTAGATGATTTGATTATCACTGGTAAAAATGATGATCATATTGCATAGGTGAAAAATGAGTTACATGTAGGTTTTAAGATGACAGATTTGGGACTACTTCACTACTATCTTGGAGTTGAATTATTCCAACGTCCACATCATATCTTCATTTCTCAGAGTAAGTATGCAGCAGAAATTCTTCGGTGATTTGGAATGCAGGATTGCAAGCCTTTTCTTACCCCCATGGAACAAAACTTGAAACTTTAAAAATTTGAAGGGGGGGGGATGGTGGATAGTACTACTTATTGACAACTGCTTGGTATCCTGCTTTATCTAAAAACTACTCTACCATATTTGTCTTATGCCATAAGTATTCTTTCCCACTTTATGCAGGAACCACGAGACATCCACTGGAATGCAGCGAAAGGATTTCTTCATCCAAGGAACAAAATATTTTGGTATTCTTTACAAAAATACTAAAAACTTTGTACTTGGTGGATTTTTAGATGTCAACTTTGATGGCAGTATTGATGATAGGGCATCAATCTCAAGCTATTTAATGAACATGGGGTCAGATGTAGTGTCTTGGAGTTGTGAGAAACAAGCTACAGTGGCCACTTCTTCAGCAGAAGCAGAGTATATATCAGCATGGGAAGGAGCATGTGAGATTGTTTGGTTGCATAGAGTTCTACACGACTTGGGAATTCCTCCAACAGAAGCTACATCATTATTCATCGACAACCAGTCAGTAATAAATCTTGCCAAGAACCTAGTTTTTCATTAAAATAAAAATCATGTGGACACCAAGTACCATCATATCATATCACTTATTTCAAAGGATGTCATCAAGCCGATTTATTTCCCTTCAGAAGATCAAATCTCCGATATCTTCACCAAACCTCTTGGCAGGATAAAATTAACTAAGTTCAGGGATGAACTTGGTATAGGTTGTAATGTATCTTTGGATCATAGGGGGGAATTTTAAAGGATCCAAATATCATAGTTTAAAGCTAGGATAAAAAATTTATTAAATTAGAATATTTCAATTAATATTGGAGACACTTAGAAATAGAATATTGTTAAAAAGATATGACTCTAGAAAAGTGTCGTATCTTAGGCTCTAATATAGGAAAAAAGTTAGTAGTTTTATTAGGAGGATATTTAATGTAGATGGACACTTGTTGTTTTATTAAGTGGTCCATAACTAAAATAAGTTAGGACATGTAGCTTATAAATAGGTCATTTTCCTAATTGCAAGAGTGTTGGAGTCTACAGGTGTAAACTCTTGCAAATTTCTCATGTAATTTCTTTTCCTTTTAATAAAATTACGTGTGTGAGGACACTTCTACCATTAATTTGAATTTCCTTTGAATAATTTGAATTCTTATTTTGGGGTGAAATGGGCTCCTCTTGGGGTCTTACTATTTTTATGGGGAAATTCATCCCATAACTACCCAAATTTCAACACACATACTCTTTTCGCATAACTCCCAATAACTTCCTCATGCTCTCCTCCCAATGAGTACAGGCATATTCCTTCTCCCACCAGCTACTCACCTTTATGGGCTCAGGGAATCCCCATTCCAGGTAATCTACCTGGTCAAAGGCTTTCCAAAATTAGCCCTCTTTAGTCACTCAACCTTTCGGGCCCAAGAAACCCCCATTTTAGGAAATTTACCTCTCCAAGGGATTTCCTCCATGGGCCCCTCGTCAATTAGTCTCTTTTTTGAGCCCATGCAACCCCATTTCTTGGTAGTCTACCTGTCCAAGGACTTTCCCATGTGGGGTAGTCATTAGTCTTATAGCCCAATATTTGTTTGTCATGTTCTAGTGAAATGTTCATGGTGTCTTAAGGCTAATTCACAATATGGCATGCTCTCATACACTACTCATGGGGTCTTATAGTCATGGTATCATTTATAAATTTATCCCATGAGTTAAAAAAACTGCCACATGCAGCAATGCCTTCCTGGAAATCTTCTTCATAAGCTCCCAACTCCATCTTCCACCTATGTCACAACATTTAATTTATTTCATCATTAACATATTCATGAGATATAACACATTCATAGTTTTAAGGTTAGAAAACCTCCTAGTATCCATGCAGAGCATGCATTAATTTGTAAACAATAGTTTCCAACCTCAATCAATGGAATTCTCACCCAATTCATTTCCTTTTACTTTTTACTTTGTTGCCATCATTGATGCTATTAACTAATATTCCTACTGTTGCAATAGTCAGCAATTTTTTCAACTCAGCATGTCATCATCTCTGTTGTTCATAAGCTATCAATTTTTAACATTTTTCCTTTTCAATTCATGCTCACCATAATTGTCAAGAGCATAAATATAACATAAATATTAACATTGAATCATTCCTTCTCACTTTCCCAATGGTGTTCCATTCAACCTAGAACCCATTAAATAACCTTGTTGCATTATCCAGTTTTGGAAAATACAAACTCTGCTTCCATGGCATTCACTCAATGATCATATTTTTAGAAATTGATCACTTACCGTGCTACTATGATAGTTCTAAACTAATGACTTGTCAAGCCACACAATATCATTATTCCTTCCATATTTTAGCTACATTGTATTCAAGTTTAAGAAAACTTCCCTTTCTGTGTCATTTCCATGGTTGTTACATTGTTACCCATTTTATTTCAAGTGGACTTATCCAAACCCATATTAGTTGTTCTATCATATTCTTCTTCCCTCTAGCTGTCATTTATCTTATGCACACGGTGTAACGGCCCTAATGAAAATTCCATGTAATAAAAGTTAATAAAGGAAAAATAATAACCATAATTATGGGATGCTTATTCCAAGTTGAATGGTGGGGAAAACATCCTAGTGGGTGTTCATTTCAGTTTATTGTGGCTAAGGAAATGGCAAAGGCTTTAGGAAGGCATGAGCAATTAATTTGTATTTTATTTATGAAAATAATGAAAATTGGGAGAAAAGGAAGGTGAAACGTCACAGGTTGCATGTGAGGAGGAAATTGAAGGAAAATAACAGAAAAAGGCTTCTGAGGATTAATTGAAAAGATTTTGCTCAGCTTTTTGTCAATTCAGTTTTGGAGCTATCTCTGTATTCTCTCTCTCACACTCTTGGACACTTAGATTTTTCTTGGAGCATTTTATTTTTGGATCAAGAAAGGAAAATATAGCAAAGACGGGGCAAAGATCAAGCAAGGAAGCGCGGGATCAAGCATCTACAATGGATATACTTATAGGTATCAAATTACATGAGTGATTTACTTTCTAGATTTTACATGCATGTGTGTTCTTGGTTCTCTTGTTTCCATTCGCATGGGTTTTTCCAGGTGTGACAATGTTCTTCAGCCTTTCCCTTCCATTTCCGGATAACCATGGTGTGATGTGGTTTTCATGTTGGTTGAGTTGGTTTTCCATTTGGGCTCGAAGATGAGTTGGGTGGCCTCAGGATTATTCACAAGGCTCTGAGGAATCCCGAGATGGGATACAAAGTAAATCCTGGATGTGAACACCTTGATTGAGCCTAGGAATCCCTTGACCAGTGAATGGTGGGATACACCGTAAAGCTCAGTGGTGGCATCCTTGATTGCACCTAGGAATCTCAAGTTGGGATACATGGTAAAGCCCAGAGGGTGGAGACCTCATAGGACTAGGAATCTCTTGATCGATAATGGTGAGATACATAGTAAGGTGAGATATTGAGAAAGAAAAATTCTTCAAGGTTTAGGTGGAGAGATCTGATGGCATCTATGATTTTTTATGGCCTAGTGATCTTGTGAAGATTGCGGTAAAGTTTGTTTCTATTGATGAGGGTGAGGTGGTTTAGCGTCAGGAATCCATAGTTGGTTCTTTTGGTTTGAATCCCACATTCATGCTTGGAATATGGCACGGGGGTGATTGGCTAAAGAGATATTTGGCTCCTCCAATCTATGGTCGGGTGGAACGTGGTAGTCCCATACCGGGTTGTTTTTTGCATTCATTAATAATAATTTATTCCCCTTGATATTTCATGTGCAATGGTTTTTGTATCCTTATTATTTTAGTTGGTTAAATTTTGGTTATGAGCATGTTTTATGACAATGATAATGTATGCCTCTCATCATGTTTGATTTGTAAATGAATGAACAATGAATATATTTAAGACGAATGTTTTGGATTATCCACAGCGTTGAAAGACATTTTTCGATGTTTCAAATCTCAATGGAGATCCATCTTCATGATAGAATTTTGAATAATGCTTGAAAGAGGGACCAAACCAATAATAAATAGTAGAAGAAAGAAATAAAAGAGCCGACCATTCTTTATTTTTAATAAATTATTCATAAATTATTAAGTAATAATAATTTTTAATTATTCATAATAATAATTAATATATAATTATTATTTTTTTCCACAGAAAAAATCGAACCTTCTATTATATAAGAGGGTTACATAGCATATGCATTGCATTGTCCCTTCCCTTTACCAGAGAAGACCATAAGCAGCTATTTTTTTGGAGAATATCAGAAAATCCACCCTACAGCCCTGTCAACAAAATCTAATGGAGAAGCACAAAACTGTGGTGTAAGCTACCCCCGGCTTCCATATAGGATAAAACACCGAAACAGGGTATGCTTAGAACCACAACTGTCCAAAGACCAGCGAGTAGACACTATGCTGGCTTAAAGTACTGTTTTGACAACAACAAAAAAAAATACAAGTGTTCAGGCCTCCGAATAATGGAAAACAACGTTGAGTTTGTAAACAGTTTTGAAATATACAAATAAGTTTAAACAGCAGAGTTCTATAAACAGAAAATATAAATAGACAGGCATGTAATAGAGCTGTTGACAGCTCCCGATTAAACAAAAATAGGAGGGGCAAGTCTCCTTGCCATTCCTTCAACTACTTCTTCAACTGACCATGAATCCAAAACCTGCTCAATGCCTTTTTTAGAAAGGTTGTCTGCTTCTGTGTTTCTTTCCCTGTAAATGTGACAAATTTTCAGCTCAGCAAAACAACTTTTAAGATGAATAATTTCAGAAAGCAAAGGAGTTAAGAGAAAATTCCTACAAAGATGTGAACCATTAGCCCACTTGATTGTGTTCAGAGAATCCCCAAAGATCTGAACCTCCCGTTCATTGCGCAAGGAGAGCCAGCAAAGAAGCAAATGTAAGGCTTTGAGCTCAGCAAAATTATTTGTTCCAGTACCAAGTCCAATGGAGGCTTTGAGAGAAATTCCAATGGGATATGTATGACCAGACCAGCTCCACAGTTTTTGTTTATATCTGAGGCTCCATCGAAATAAGCCCACGGGATGGAGCCCTTTATTTCTTCTACCTGGACAGGTCTACAGCTCGGAGAACTAGATGGAAGTGGTATGCTTTCATATATGGCCACTCCTTCGGCTGCTAATCTGGCGATGGGGAAGGAGGAGTCTTTGAAAATTTGGTGATTCCTGGCTAGCCAAACTCCCCAAACAACCAGCAGGGGCATCGTTCTGACTTTTTCATTGGGAGCCTGCTGCCACCAATTTTTCCAGGCCTCTGATATTTCCTCCCCCTCCCAACAAAGGGGGACCTTTGATTGTCTTAACATTTCGTTCCAGAGGCTTTTTGAGAAAGAACAGGCAAGGAAGATATGCTGGAGAGTTTCCTCACTCTCCTTACACAAGGAACACCACCCAGGACCTATCTTCCCCCTTTTTTGGAGAAGATCCCAAGTCGGAACTTTCTTTTGAAGAACACACTAGAAGAACAACCGAGTCTTTGCTGGCCCTTTCAGTTTCCACAAAGGCTTGGCCCACCAGTTTGGCTCCTCCCACCCCTTTTGAGACATGAGCCAATCATATCCCATCTTTGGAGAGTAGAAGCCTGATTGAGAGTGCACCCATCTCAGCTCATCCAGCTCATTTGAGATACGAATATGTGAGTTCAACAGACCTGCGCGAAAAGCCCCCCATTCATCATACCATCTTTCTTCTAGAGCAAGAGCATCCACTGAAAGCCACTCCTGCCTCCAGATTGATGAGTTTGCATTATCAGCAATTTGGCTAAGAGAGAAAAAGCCTCTGTTATTTAAATGCTCGAGCAGGTCTCTTGAAAGTGTAAAGGAGTCTGAGCAGCCCACCCATGGGTCCCTGCCTAACCTTATGGAGCTACCGTCCCCCACTTTCCATGCCAAACCTTTTTCAATAATCTGTACGGTTGCCACCAAAGCTTTCCATACCACAGAGGAATTCCTTGTTGATTTGAAAGGCTGTCTTATCCATTCTAGAGGCGAGACTGGGTCAATATACTTCCTCCTAGTCACAGCAGTCCAAAGGTTATCTGAAACAATCAGCCTCCACGCTAATTTAGCAGCTAAAGACTGAGAGAAAGGGAACAAATCCTTTATCCCCCACTCCCCCCATTTTTTGGGTCTGACAATTTTATCCCAGGCAACCCAAGGAGAGACATGATCCTTCTTCTGGCCAGCCCATAAGAATCTGCTACAGATTTTGTTTATTTTCAGCAAAATGCATTTAGGCACCCAAATAAGACTAGCCCAGTAAACTAGAATAGCCAAAACCACAGATTTTATCAACACAAGCCTGCCTGCCCTTGACAGCCATTTAAAACTCCAATGTTTCATTCTGTCCTCAATTTTCGCCAGGAGCCAATTCCAATATTGAGCCCTATATGAGTCAGGTTTCAGCTTAAAGCCAAGATATTTGAACAGATCCTGAAGAGAATTTATTTCAAACGTGAGTGTCTCCTTCAATCTGTTTACTTCGAGAGGGGAGAGCCCTGCTGTAGTGATAGAAGATTTCTGATCATTTATGACCAGACCTGTGGCTTTTAAGAAAAGATCTAAGAGCCTTTTAAGACAGCAGCAGTCCTCCCGGCTCCCATCACTAAAAATGAGAATGTCGTCAACAAAAAGGAGATGAGTCACCCAAAGGTTCAGCCCAACTTCAATCCCTTTCATATCACCCTGTCTCTTCGCCACTTTGATCAATAAACTTAAACCTTCAGCTGCTAGCAGGAATAGTAGGGGTGAAAGAGGGCATCCCTGGCGTAGTTCCCCTTTGCGGGTTGAAGAAATCCGAAGCAGCACCATTTATCAGAACTACAATCGAATTCGAGGTAACACACGCCATAATCCACCTAACAAAGTCATGCCTGAACCCCAGATGAGTTAGGAGAAGCCTTAGATACATCCAACTAATTCTGTCGTAGGCCTTGGAGAGATCAATTTTAATGATGGCCCCTTTTTTCCGGCTTCTTTTTAGACTGTGAAGGGTTTCCTGGGCAACACCAACAACCTCGTGGATTTGTCTCCCATCCAAAAAACCAAACGGTTCCACATAGATGCTTTTGGAGAGGAACAGTTTCAGCCTAGAGGCAACAATCTTTGCAATAACCTTGTATAAGCATGTGCAGAGTGAGATGGGACGGAAGTCATTAAAAGAGGAAGGGTGGTCCGACTTAGGGATCAGGGTCAGAAAAGTAGCATTAAAAGGTTGGTAGACCAAGCCTGAGGCCCTAGATTCTTCCACCACCGTTGTCAGGTCATCACCCAGAAAATCGAAAAAGTGGAGAAAAAATTCCACAGTCCAGCCATCTGGTCCTGGGCTTTTCTCTTTTTGCGTCGATTTTAGGGTAGATTCCACTTCATCCTTGGATACCGGTGCCATCAGAAGATCATTTCTTCATCTTCAATGAACCTTGGGAAAAATTGGGCTACTCTTATAACTTCAGCAATTGTAGCTTCTGCAGGGGCCTTAAAGAGGTCTTTGAAGAAAGAAACCCCAAGGGAGGCAAGCTCTTCAAAGGACTGAGCCTTTTCCCCGTTTGCTTTTGGCATTTCCCAGATGGTATTTAAATTTTTCCTCCCTTTAGCATAATGCTGAAAAAATTTTGTGTTTTCATCCCCCGCTTGAAGCCAGATAGCCCTGCTCTTTAAACGCCATCTTTCCTCCTTTACTTGAAGAATTTTCCTTCTGGCTGCCTCCAGCTCCCGGATTCTGTCACGAGATTCCACTGTGGCATAGCCCCCCCCATCCGGGGCTTCCAAGAGCTCAAGTTCAGTGTTTATGACCCTTAGTTCCTCCTCTTCGAGCAAAGCCTTTTGAGTAGCCCAAGTTTTGGTTGCAGCTTTCAAATGCTTTAGGTTATTCATGAACGCCTTACTTCGACTTAAATCCCCCTCATCACATATCCCATCCTTCCTCCAAGTAGAATGGACCAGAGATACAAAAGAATCATCAGACAGCCAAGAGGCATTAAATTTGAACGGGGACCCAGGTTTTTTAAGAGTTCCTTTTGCCTCCATCAGAATCGGGAAATGATCGGACAGGCCCCCTTCACCCACCCAATGTCGGAAAATAGACAATTTCTCAGATAGAACTTCACCCAAGAGAAAAAGATCCAGTTTCTTCCCAACCCAGTCATCACCAACTCTTTTATTGCGCCAAGTAGGCCTGGCTTTAAGAAGCAAGAGGTCAATCAAATGGGAAGAGGCAATCTTTGAAAGGAAAAAATTTGTTAAAGGGTCCACTCTGGCATTTGCTCCCCACGATTCAGAGACCCCCAGTGAGAATTTTAGGTCTCCTCCAATGATCAAATTCTGATGGTTAAGGAATGACTTTTGGAAAAAGGAGGACTAGAACATCTCCCTTTCCTGACAGGGCCCATATACATTTAGAAGAAGTAAGGGAAAGCAGAGCTCCTTAGAGTAGAGCTCCACCGCCAGGGTGTGTTCAAACCCCCAGGAAGAAATTTCTTTAAGATTTCCAGCTCTATAGCCTGTGACCAAGCCACCAGAGCAGCCATCTACATCAATGGCCTGAAAGAGCCAGCCTGGCATAGATTTTGAAAGGAAAGCTATAATTTCCTCCCCTTTACCAAGAGTTTCTTGAAGCATAAGAATATCCAGGTTATACTGTCTGATTAAGTTCCTGAAAGCTAGTTTTTTAGGTTGACTAGCTAACCCTCTATAGTTGAAGGAAAGCAAAATCATTTCAGAGAGTCAGAGGGTGGATTTGCTGCTCTAAGCACCCCAGTCAAAGATTTTTGTTTCCCATCGACGATATCAATAATTGCCTTCTGCTTGGCCTTTGACATATTGGATTTCCTACCTCTGGTTTTCCTGGGCCCGATTGGCACCAAATCCTGCTCTAGACCACCAGGGACTATCTCTTTCCCAGGACGAAAAGCCAAAGATCTCAGGTTATAGGGGGGAGCGGTCGAGGATGGAGCAGAATCCAAGGAATGACAGGGCAGTAGGGATTCAATCTTAGAGGACAGAGGATCTCCAGAGGACAAAGGTACCGAGACAACTAGACTGTCGACCAGTGGTGAATTCAGATTTAAACAAGAAAATTCCATCTGAAGCTGCCCAGAGGTGCTAGGCATCGAAATAGCAGAGGTAGAATCTAGATTAGAAAAACATAAGGAAGAGGGGAAAGAAAGAGGCATACCCGCCTGTGGATCCATCACTTCCCCAGCTGTCGGAATGACCTGAGAGGCAGTCAACACAGGAGCTTGCTCTTGAGACCGGGCGGAATTAGTCTGCTGCAAAGGGGCACCGGAGGTCTCAACCTCCAACCCATCCTTTAAATCCTCCTCCATTGGTTCCTTTGGGAGCTCCATGCCATTGTTAGAAACAGGAAACACCACCGACTTTCGGGGCACCTTGAGAGGGTTCCGTCGACGGCGATAGCCCATCGGGCATTCTTTGGCCAAGTGCCCATATTTATGGCAACGATGGCACCGGAATGGCAAGTTTTCATAATCCAGCTTTTGCACGAACTCCATCTCTCTATACTTTAAAGTCATGGCTTCAGCAAGCCCTTCTCGAGGGTTAAGACTTACTAAGGTCCGCGCCACACTAAGATCGTCTGTCTGCTCGAAAGATTTGTCAAAATCCAAGAACTTCCCTAAGGTATTTCCAATGGACATGAAAACCGAATCAAACCAGAACTGAAGGGGAAAACCAGGCAATTTAACCCAAACTGGAGATTCGTTCAGCTTCTCTGTCTGGGCATCGAACATAGGTGTCCATCTTTGAAGAAGGACTGGTCGTTTACCGAAACACCAATTCCTGTCAAGAACCCAATTAACATGGTCTTTGTGGGCAAAGCGCAAAGTAAACCAACCTCTCTCCAATGCTTTGATCTCCACAGGCTTTCCTTGTGCATTTTCCCACTCCGATTGAACCCATTCCCGAATGTAATCAGCCATGAATTTCCGCCCTCGCACTCTGCCAACGAGCCTTGTCTCAGTGGCTGCCATAGCCTCTTCTACTCGAATTTCCACTCCTAATGTGCAGCAAGGCTGGGGCTCCTTCTTTCTAATAGGACCCTGTTTTTTTCGCTTCCCACCCACCTTGGTAACCTGCACCTCGCCCTCCCCTGGATCGTTATGTTTCCGGATATCAGAGACCTCTACCCCTGACGGGCCCTGGCACCTCTCCTCCGAAACCCTGTTCACACAGAGGTCACAGATCTTCTGTCTCTCAAACAGAGGTTGCTTTTCAGGTTGAGACTTCCCTGCATCCGTGGCGCCCCCAGATTCATTCTCCCCCTATGGATACCCCTTCAAACCCGCTCCCAACAAATCCAGATCGTTTGCATGCCCAAATCCATCGCCCAAAGCTCCAGCCTTGGTATCATTCTGAGTTAAATCCCGGAACACCTCAACCGAGACCACATTGACACTTTTTGAGCTTGATTCTAGATTTTTCCCTTGAGCAGGGGCCCTATTTTCACTTCCAAAAGCCCATGGAAAGCCTGTTCCTGAATCAAAGCTTTTCCCGGTCTTTTCCTTCGCATCTATGGGCCCCTTCAAGACATGCAGGCTGCAGCTGGCCACCACATCCTCTAGCCCTCCAGAAAGGGGAGGAAACCCTGTGAAATCGGAAAAGTCTAACCCCGAGGAAAGGGGAAGAGTCCCGCGTGCATCAAGACGGTTGCTGTCGGAACTTTCACCCTCAGAGAAAGCACCCTTAGGGGGTAAAACGACACGGTTGGCTTTTTTGTTCTTTGCCAGATCAAGGAAAGCAGATCGGTGGGGGGGAGAAACCACCCCAAACTCTTTGGAGGAAACCCCTTGCTTCACAGGCGCCTTAGGAAAAAAAACGCTCAAGGTTTTGAACAGAAACATCGTGTCCCCAAACAGTGAGAAGATCCTCCGGCGCCGGTTCCAAATCTACCAGTTCACGGTCGATCCCCATCCCTGCAAAATAAAAGCAAACCCTAACCCGACACCGTAGGAGCTGGAAACCCGTGAGGAGGTAAAACTTCGTCGATCCAGTGAAAAACAACTGATAAAAGTAATCTGCTTACAAGCTATGGATGAAACCACGCGTTTTCCAACCTCGGTGAATGCTCATCCTGACTTGGCACGGAAAAAATTCAAGAGGTTAGGCGAGGCCCTGACAGGTAAGGACCCCTGTCACATCTCGCCTCCCGCGTGGCCTGAGGCAGGCCCGGCCTACAGACGATTACTGGTCCTCCATTGCAGTAAAACCCTAGCGCTCCATCGAATCCCCGGTTTCCAATTAATATATAATTATTAATAAATATTAATAAATAATTAATAATAATAATAATTTCTTAAATTAATTAATAATAATTAAAAATTATTATTAATAATTAAATTATTTCTTAGTTTAATCAAGATTTTTATGACTTATTTAGTTGATTAACTTATTTTATATTGATATTAATAATTTAGTTAATCTTAATAATTATTTAAGAAACTTTTAAATGTTGTAAATTCTTTCTTTTATGTAATAATAATTATTTATCACTTAATATCTACTTATTCAGAAGAGTAACTAAATATTAATACAAATAAATAATTATTTGTTTTTATAAATATAATAATAAAATGTTAATTACCCACGAGGTGGGGGCTTGTTGGTGATTGAGTGTTCTGTTAAGGCACTTGTTTGTAAAGGTCACCGGTTCAAACCCCGTGGAGAGCCCGGAGGGGCATAAGCCTGTGAAAATTGCTTGGCACTGCTGGTACAGAATGGTGTCGGTTAGGAAGGTTTTCATTGGCAACAATGCGATGTGATCGTGAGTGGCAGCTATGATTATATGGTTCTCGTTACCGGTTTCCATCCTAATACAAAAAAAAATAAAAAATAAAAAATAAAAAATAACGTTAATTCAATCCAATATTTTATTTAATTTATTTTTAATATTTTTTATTCTTTATTTTTTATTTTTTATTTTTATTTAGTATCAAAATATATATATATATATATATATATATATATATATATATATATTCAATGTTAGAAACTCATTAATAATTATTAAATGATTAATTTTTATTTATTTATTGTCAAATAAATAAAAATTAATCGGAAATAATTATTAAAAGTAAATTGATTGTTCAAATTAATTAATTTTTTATTAATTATTAATTCATTTTTATGTTTATTGTGATGTATGTTATATTATTTATAAATCCTAAACTCTAGAGTACAAGGATAAAAGATAAAAAAGGGGTCATACATGAGATACTATAACTGGAACGACGATGAACCAAAGGAGAAAATTTTTCTGATCAAAGGAAGCCAACTATCAGTGATTTCAATTCCTCCATCTCTGTTGAGATTATGAGGGTGCTTAATAATCTCAAGGGATTCTCTGATTTTCCTTCTTCTATTTTTCTCCTCCTTGGCAATGATTTTGGCTTCTTCTAAACATATGTGATGCTTATTCTTTGAGGAGTGTTCTGCCAGGGATGAGGTGCGAGATCTCTCATTCTTAATATCTTTTCCATGCTCCTTCAATATTTTTTGTAGCGAACATCTGGTTTCCCCAATATAAATTTTTCCACATGAACAATCAATGTTATAAACCTATTTAAGTTGTTCTTGGTTGATATTATCCTTAACTGATCGCATTCTATGACTTATTGTTCATGTAGCTGAAAATTGTGCGAATAGGTCCTTCTCCCCCAAAACCCTAGCGGTCTTATTTGTAACACCTTTTATGTATGGTAGGAAAACCCTACCGAATTTTTCTTGAGGTCCATGGTTCCCATGTGAAAGGACCAAACCCTCAGCTCTTCTTGTGTCTTTCTTAATATCTCTTTCTTTATACCCTATACCCTTAAATATAGAGGTCAAGTGCTTGATATCCTCATTAAGGTTCTCTTTACCAGATATCCTTAGGGCTCTGACAGCAAGAGTATTTAGGACACCAAACTTGTGAGTCGGATGATGGTAAGTATCAGCATGAAGATATTTGTCGGTGTGAGTTTTCTTTCTAAAAAACTGATGCCCTAATTTTCCATCCTCCTTCCTTGTAACCAAGACATCTAAAAAAGGAATTATCTTTTTATATTAAACCTCCATAGTAAACTTAATTTCTTATGAAATAGAGTTAAGGTGATTAAAAAATCTTTCAAGTGCTTCCTTCCCATGAGTCCATTTTATGTTGGTGTCATCCACAAATCTCTTCCACCAAGATGGTTTTAAAGGAAAGGAGTCAAGAGATTTCTTTTCAAATTTCTCCATATATAAATTAGTGACAATGTGTGAGAATGAATATCCCATTAAAACACCAGAAACATGCTCATAGTATCTTACCTGGAAGCTGAAAAAAGTGGATAGTAAACAAATCTCTGCAATCTTAGCTGTCTTTAGATCACTGAATTTTTTAATAACCTAGATAGCCTCATCTAATGGAATTTTGGTGAATAATGACAATACATCAAAGCTTACCAAAATTTCATTATCCTCAACCTTCTCATTTTTAATAAATTTTACGGAATCATTAAAGTCTTTAATGAAAGAGTAAGTGTTTCCCACTAGGGGCTTAAGAATTTTGGCAACATGCTTTGCCAGTTCATATGTGGGATATCCTATGGTATTAACTATTGGTCTAAGAGAAACACACTCCTTGTGAATTTTGGATAGTCCATAAATTCTGGGGATGACCTGAGAGGAAGGGATCAATTTATTTTTTAGTTTTTCATCAAGACTGGAATCCATGATTACCTTCTTGACTTCTTTCATGACCTTGGGAATGGGGTTGGAGTTAAACTTTTTATAGTAGCTACAATTTAGATGCGCATTCATTTTGTTTAAATAATCCTCTTTATCGAGAACCACAACAACTCCTCTTTCGTTTGCTTTGAGGACCACAATTATTTCATTATTGCGAAGGGATTTTAGAGCATAAAGCTCAGAGTCTGATTAGATTACTCATGGGGGATTTGGCTTTCCTCATTATAAGGGAGCATTCTTGTCTTAATGCCTCTTTTTCATCCAGAGATAGATCCTGAATCCCTTCTTCAATGCTAAAAATGATTCTTTCTTTTGGAATGTTCCTAGGGAAAACAACAAATCCTAGACCCTTACTGAGGATATTAATAGTATCATGATTCAAATCAAAAGAGTATAAATTAACCACCTTGTTATTCTTGGGCCCACTTGAAACTATGTTTTGGTTCACAATATTCTTATTAAAGTGCAATTCAGTCTCAAGGATGCTCCTTATACAACCTTGGTTTCTTTCCATACAACCATTGTGACTGACTACTGCATTGACTCGATGTTGGGAATTACAGTCACCATTTTTTCTGCTTTCTCTAATTTTAATAACATCCTCACAACTTATTCCATTATCCAATTCTGAAGGGTGAAATTTAGGGTTTCTATCCAAACAAATTTTGTTTCCTAGTTTGTTGGCTAGATGCAGTGTATTCACACTGCTACTATAATCACAATTCATTCCAAACTCATAATTATTCCGGAAAATCGAAACCAACTCATTTCTTGTGCAGCTTCGTATTGGAAAATCTATTGAGAGACGTAATATAAGATTTTCACACTTGTTGTAGGTAATCGCTTTCTTTTTATTTTTATTTTTATTGAAGAAATTTGATTTATTACCCTCGACTCTCTTATCAGAATCCTCCCCAAGTGCGACAGCCAAGCTTACGCTCCTGCTAATAGCATCATTCAATGAATTTTCTACTCACACAAATGAGATATTTGTATAGGTTGTGATCGAATCGCTAGTTAAATCCTTCAAAGTGCCTTAATAGACATGTTCATAATGTCTGATGTAAAGACCCTTTCTACACTTAATGTTGTAGTGCTTTTTGTTACCACAGTTTCTTTAACCGATATCGTACTATCGATTTTTCTCCCAATCATTGACCCACCTTCAAGAGTGCCTTTATTAGACACGTTCTCTGCCTTTAATGAATATATTGCCTAATATATGATAATGCAGCTACTGATATAAGGCACCAATTCTTCTTAGTGATTCTTAGATAAGTATGAGACCCCTATGCTTAGATATGTTGTTTAAATATGTAGAATGCATATTTGTGACATGTTTGACGAAATTTCTATCATGGCTAGTAGTGTTCCATTCCAGTTTCCATTCAATAATATAAAATGGTAGCATTGTCTCTATGTTTCATTTCATTTCTTTCCATTCCATGAAGTTATGGGTATTGATTGGGTCATAGCCCTGTAATTTAGCCTTAAATATCATAGTTGTTGGCATAGCACTGGAAGAAAAAGGTTGCATTCACACTCATTCAAGCACATGGAAGAAACTACGACCCACAGTCGCTTGCAAGGATTGGCAAGGGAGCGACTGGGGCTCTAGGTCCTTGAATTTTTGAATTCCCTTCGGGGTTGGTCACTTGGAAAGGTGGGGTAGCTCCTGGAGGTTCTGTTGGTTGTGTGGATGATTAGTTTGAGTTTTTTTTCAGTTCTACTTCCTTAAGGCGACCTAGAAGGTTGAATCATATCATATTCACCTCTCATCACATGTTTACTCCAATAGACCAATATGTTTGGGTAAATCTAGAAGAGGGTAGTTGCACATGGTTTCACCAAGATCTTGGAGTTTTTCTTGGGTTCTAATTTAGCTCTTCTCCAGAGCTACTATTCTTTCCTTTCCCCACACTCAACAACCACCAAAACCAAAACACAAAGACAAGAATAAAGAAGTAAGGAAAAATAAAAATCTCGCAATAATAACACATAATAACAACACAAACAACATGGAATGCTCAAGATCAATAGTCAAAACGACAAAGAAAATATGAAGGTAATCAATAAAATGCAAAGCATATAAAATGTTCATTGACCCAAGACAAATCAATCCCATCAGTTCAAGTATATTAGAGGAAATTTCAGCTTAAAATTTCCCATGAAACTTTCATGTAATTTCAATGCCATGATATGTAAACCAATCAAAATTATTCAAATTTAAAAAGAGGCACATGTAAATATTTTAGAGGGAAAAAAAATATTTTTTTAATTATATTTTGAACACCTATTTTAATGTATCTTCAATTTTTATCAATGTGGGTCTTCTCAGAGTATGCATAATGTGTACTCAGCAGATGTGGAATTTAATTTGACATCCAACGAGTGTCTACACTTTAAATTTGTGTAAACCTATAAGGATATAAGCTAAACATACAATTTAAAATAGTTTTCTTCTTTTCCCTCCAAATTTCATAACTCTTATTTTATTATTTTAACTATTATTTTATTAATTTTCCTTAAGAGGCCACTTTTAGGCCGAAATTTCCTCTAATGGTTCATTGTGTCTGTCACATACACACACACAATTATATATATATATATATATATATATATATATATATATATATATATATATATGACCGAGTCTTCTTCAAGGTTTTATGGTAACCTTAAAACTTTAACATCATTCAAAATAGCCCTAGGAGGTACCTGCTGTTTCAGGGGAACTTCCCATTTCTTGTTCATGATGGACTTGGTCCATGCTATTCTGCACTATACCACTATCTATGCTTTTACTTCCTGTTGCAATTTATTTTTCTTATGTGTTGTCACACACACCCAAATTTTATTCATATGAACATAAACAAATCAATTGTTACCTTCCCATGTTAATACCGAGCTCGTTGATTTGTATTTGTTCACACATCTAGAATTCATGTTAGCCACATGTTCCAATAATTAGGAATACATAACAAGTTTATAACCACGTTATCACAAGATTTGAAATAAACCTTTTACCAATACTAACATCATCAACGTTTCAAATCAGTCTTGTACCAAGGCTAGCAGCCATGACATAGTCTGTTAAGCTCATAGTCATCAACCATAGTGCTACAACTAGAACTAATTTGCACTCTTGTGCATATCAGTTATCTTAAGACATATTGTAATAGTTCCATTATCTTAAAACATGATCATTTCTTCATGCAATCTCATAATAACATACTCATATCATTCACTGAATCAAGCATTCCAACAAGAATTTAAGTGTGCTTAAAGTTCAAGAATCATAATCAATGATTTTTAGAACACTTATCTGGGGAATACCATTGAATGGTAGCCAACCTCTTCTTAATGTACTCACTACAATGTCACAACATGTATATCAATAAGCATAGGTATCACATGTGTCATTCTATCATCAACACCTTATTTTCAATAACCTTGGTTCCTCAAGACTGCATGAAACACTTTCATTGACTTTCCAAATGTGTTTTCAACCTAATCTTAGTTACATGTTTATCATTAACCACTATTAGCCATATAAATAAAGTTATGACAACAAACTACTCAGAGTCTTTATGCATGCACGTTTTATTAGTGACTAGAAGTTTCAGTGATCAAATGTATTCTTTCATGCTTATTGTTAGGGTCCTTTGTCAAATTATTATTTTTTCAAAATAAAATTTGACATGTCTTTATATTGTCAAATGACTCTTGATTCATGTCATACATGTCAATATTACTCCCCCCACTCATCCAAAATCGTAGTTCTTCATCAGATCAAATAGGTTAATATGTCTCAAGAGGCATTTTTGGAGGCAGCAACTCTCTTGTGTGTCTCTGACCAGCCCAAACACATAGACACTCTTACATTAATTGGGCCACAAAGAGATCAGCCATATATCATACCTTTAGTGAACAAAAGATAGCCTAGGGTAGAGGTTTCACAAGCCTACAAGAAGGGGAAAATATTGGTTTTTTCCCCCGAGATAACTAAATATATGCCTACACCAAAACCTCTGACTAGGTCACAAGCTATAAGACTGCCTAAGGAAACTACAGTTGAAGAAGTCAGGGAGAATATATGGAGCAATCACCTAGGCATGGAAATGATTTACCCCTACAACATAACGATGAAAAGATACCCCATGAAGAAGAAATGTTAGACCATGGAGTGAAGTCAGATATAGACATTATCAAGGAGAAGTAGGCACAAATAAAAGAGTTACAATATGAAATTTCTAAAGCCAAACACATGGTGGCATTCTTACAACAATAAAATAGAGAGCTAAGGAAAACCCTAGTTCAGTAAGGAAAAGTGCAAATGGACTTTCCATCAACAAAAAAATCAACAATGGATAAGGGTAAGGTCATCATGGATGTATAGAAACTAGATGAAGACACAGAGGTACATCTTAAGAATCCTACCACCAGGTCTATGACAAAGAAAGGACAACAAGCATAAAATCTATCTTCACTTCAAACCCTAGACACCATTAATTATACTCTAATGGAAGTTATTGAAGAGGAAAAGGAATTCTGGTTCGAGAAGGTGAATGTACATTTGGATAAGCTACTAAAGAAGTAAAACAAAGATACAAACATGCAGATACTCATGAGCAAGTGTTATGATTTGAGATAAATTCCCAAAATATAGTTGCTATAGGAGATTTGTTGCACTTTTGGACAGCTTGACTTCAAGTCTATTTTTCAGGGGTTTGGAGCAAGTGTTTGGAGAGTTTGATGGCTCTATTATGTCTTATACATCATAATATTTCTATCCATACCACTTGTAGCCCAAAAATCCTCTAGGAAGTCCTCCAAATCACTCTCCAAACTTTCGCTACGCTTCTGCTACACTTCTACAAAAACATTTTCGCTGCGTTTTTAGTGACCAACTTAAAAATTGTATTAGGAACAAATGGGAAAGTATTTTTCCAAAATCAAGGATTTTTTGTTCATAACATACATAAAAACAATAAAATCTCTTAGTTTTGTAAACCTTTTTATGGTTATATAGTTATTTATCTATATTTGAGCCCTAGTTTTTCAGAAAAACTAGAAATTTGACCCTACAGAAACATAGCATGGCCATGCTGCGCTTTTTCTTAGAGCCTCCAAATAAAAAATTACAAGCATCAAAATGTGTCTTTTGACTCATAAAATCCATCAAAACACTTTTTTTCTCTTGCGAGCTCCTAATTTTTCAGGAAAGGTAAAAAACTTGTTGTTTTACACACTTCTGCCACCATTCTCAAGCTTGAGCTGCTCTTCTGGGAGTACCTTTGGGAGAATGAAGTTTAAGGTGGATTGGAGGTGAATTTTTGTTGGTTTTAAGTTTCAGAGGTCGATAGGACATCTAGGCCTATCACCACTAGGTTTCATTTTAGTTCAAAATTCAAAGAAATTATCCAAAATTCCTTCACAAAATGCATTATGTTTCTGCTGCACTTCTGCAGCTTTTACCTGTTTGGAAATTTTTGTGGTCAAAAGTGAAATTGGGTCAATATAATTATACATGAGATGAGTGTACCTGATTTAAATACTTATTATAGTGATTATATGAGTGCATTTACTTGTAATTAATGTTTTCAAAGTCAACTAGGTCAGTAAGTTTAAACAGGGAGTTGGTTTCTAACCTCCCTAGTTTTAGGTTTGGTTAGAGATTTTACTGTAAACATTTCCTATGATGATGGATTCGAACCCTGAGAGGGGGAATGTGGGTTTTTCAACATATGAGTAGCTTGATTGAATTCATATCAAGGGTTGGATACTTGTAGCTCAGACTTGGACTAGTGTACTTACCTCTTTTGCAGAAATATAATAGACAATTGCAGCTATTTTCATGGGATTCTTGTGTTGTGGTTTGTGGCTCTATTTTTTCCAGTGTTTTCTTTATATTTTATGATTATATATATTTAGCTACCATATACATGCTTCGTATTATTTTCCTTCTAAGGTTTAAATCAGAAATTATCACATGTATGCTCTATTTTTGTTCAAGATAAGCAGTTAAGTGTTTTTTCTTCATAAGTGAATTCAAGTTTTTTCTCACTTAATATCTGCTACATATTCTTCACCATTACTACAACTAAAAACATTTTTGATCCATTATCTACCTTGCCCCATGTTATGTTTGTAGCTGACCTTTAGAAATATTTGACCTAGTTCCTAGTTTTAGAGCTCTTATCCAACAAAACCCTAAAATCAGACCCTAGTGAGATGAATATCTATCCTAAGATCTATTTTTTTCTCTAGTCACTTAGTTGGTTGTGATATTGTAGAGAGAGGCCTCTCTGATTTTGTAGGGCTAGATACCAAATCTAAATTTTCTCTGAGGTTACCTCTTTTGGTCTCCTTTCTCAGCCTTGGGAAACTGAGGAGCGATAACATTTTGGTGCTGATTCCGGGGAGCGAAGGTATAAATATTCCCTGGGAAAGAATGAAAAATATTAGCTCTTATTTTTTATGGTGAATAGTGCTCAGTCACAAGAAGGCTCTGCATCTTTTAGATGGTGACTCCAGTGTCGAAGAATCCAAAAGCTCAAAGTTTTCATGGCGACTCCACTGTTCAAAAATCGGTAAATTGAAGAACTTTTTGGTGACTTTATTATTTTCAAGATGGACTCAATTGCTAGAAGTTATGCTCCTAAGGATAGATCTCATATCTCTAGTTTTCCAAACCCGATGCCTCATGTTGATTGGTTAACCTATCTACCTAAATTTGAAGATCAAGAAGGAGAATATGTTTCTCTTCATTTAATTAAGTTCCACATACACATATGTAGATTAGAAGTTGTATTTAATGAGGATTCCTTAATGAATATGTTTATGGAAACTTTAGAGGAAAATGAAAAATCATGGTATGAAGGACTTCCAATTGCTAGTTTACGTTCTCTTCTGGATTTCTATGCAAAATTTTGTAAAAATTTAAAAAAAAAAACTTATCCTTCTATAGTTTTGATAGAAGGTTTTGTGGAAAGTTTGATGATATTTTTCATTGCATGGGAATTGACATCTATGGTCAGGATTTAATGTCTTATGAAATTTAATAAGTTTTGTTTAAGTTTTTTTTTCCTCAAGATGAAATAGAAGAGGTTTGTTGCCATGATATTCAGGTGGATTCCCAATAGACAACAATTTATACAACCGGAAATGAAATTGGTCAGACTGTCAAGGATGAAAGAGAAGAGTTTTTTTCTAAATAATATTGCAAAATAATATTGTATTCAGGAAAATTTCCAGCAAACAATGTCTTCTTTGACTGAAGATAATATTAATCAACAATCAATTGATGAAGATCATGATCATTCCCTTGAAGTATATGAAGATGTTCAATAGTGTCCAGGAGACCAAGACATTGATGAGGAGTGTCATTCAATTTTTTCTTCAAATATTCTATTTCTTGGATTTTTGTTTCAAGAGGAAACTTGTCCATCTATACGTTTAGAATTTTTTGAGGACCAAGAGCACACTCTTGTTGAAATTCATCATGAAGAGAAACCAGTTGCAATAGAAGGATATTTATTGATTCCTCCAAATCAGCAAGAGCTAATTTTTAATGATTTTCAAGATCCTGTGGAAAATTTGTTACAGTCGGTAATGAAGGTCAATGTTGCAGCATTCATTGATGAAGGTGATCAATTTCAGCACATAGACAAACCAATAGTTTGGAAGGAGGTTTTTTTTCCTGTTTTAAATCATCCAGAAAATATTATGTTCCATGTTCTCCATGATCCTTTGGTCAATTTTTTGCAACCATCTGGGAAGATGAATCTTCTTGTATTTATGAATCATAAGCACATGTTCAGTGGACACTTGAAGTTGCTTATCTTGTTTTTTTTTCCTACCTGGTCAATGAAAATGTGAGCAGAATTCAAGTAAGTAGCCATTTTCTTGATTGGTTACACTAGAGGGATCATTTCACGTGATTGTATATATATCCTCAGCAGGTAGGAAATTATCATCAGAATTTGGAGCCCGAGGTGAAGGACCTAAGACCTTGATGGTCTGCTACCATATGTAAGTTAAGTCAGTTTCAATTTTTCTTAAGTTTAGTTAGTCAGTCATTTGAGCAGTGTCAAGTGTTTTATTTTGACTCCATGGCCCAATGGATAAGGCTACCTGGTATGCAGTGTTCTTGACACCTCCTAAAGGAGTTTTCATCCCCAGTTGAAGCCAATGTTAGTGACTAGAAGTTTCAGTGATCAAATGTATTCTTTCATGCTTATTGTTAGGGTCCTTGGTCAAATTATTATATTTTGAAAATAAAATTTGACATGTAGTTATATTGTCAAATGACTCTTGAGTCATGTCCTAGGTGTCATTATTACTCCCTCCACTCATCCAAAATCATAGTTATTCATCAGATCACATAGGTTAATATGTCTTGGGAGGCGTTTTTGGAGGCAACAACTCTCTTGCCTGTCTATCACTAGTCCAAAAACATCAACACACTTACATTATTTTGGCCACAAAGAGCTGAGCCATCTATCATACCTTCAGTGAAAAAACGACAGCCTAGGGAAAAGGTTTCTAAAACCTAGAAGAAAGGGAAAATATTGGTTTTTTCCCCTGAGATAACTAGATATATGCCTACACCTAAATTTCTGACTAGGTCACAAGGTAGAAGGTTGCCTAAGGAAATTACAGTTGAAGAAGTTCAGGGAGAAGCTATGGAGCAATCACCTAGGCATGGAAATGAGTTACCCCTATAGCATAATGATGAAAAGATACCCCATCCATAATAAATGTTGGACCATGGAGTGAAGTCAGATATAGAAATTATCAAGGAGAAGCAGGCACATATCAAATAGTTACAAGATGAACTTTCTAAAGCCAATCGCATGGTGGTATCCTTACAACAAGAAAATAGAGAGCTAAGGAAAACCCTACTTCAACAAGGCAAAGTGAAAATGGACTCTCCATCAAGCAAGCAAATCAGCAAAGGATAAGGGTAAAGACATCATGGATGTAGAGAAGAAATATCAAGACACATAGGTACATCTTAAGAAGCCTACCACCAGGGCTATGGAAAAGAAAGGACAACAAGCAAAAAATCCATCCTCACCTCAAACCCTAGACACCATTAATGATACTCTGATGGCAGTTATTGAACAGGACAAGGAATTATGGTTTGAGAAGGTGAAGGTACACTTTTAGAAGCTACTAAATAAGGAAAAAAGAGATACAAACATGTAGAGACCCATGAGAAAGTGTTATTAATTTATAGAAATGCCCAAAATACAATTTCTACAGGAGAGTTGTTGCACTTTTGGACAACTTGACTTCAAGTCCATTTTTCAGGAGTTTGGAGAAAGTGTTTGTAGTTTCTAATCACTCTATTGTGTATTATACATCATAATATTTCCAACCATACCACTTGAATCCAAAAACTCCTCTGGGAAGGCCTCAAAATCACTCTCCAAAATTTTGCTACGCTTTTTTTGCGCTTCTTCATTTTTTCGTTGTGTTTTTAGTGACCAACTTAAAACTTGAATTCGGAACAAATGGGAAATTATTTTTTAAAACGGGAGGGGGGGTTTTTCTTAATAACATACCTAAAAACAAAACATCTCTCATTTTTTTTAAAAATTTTATGGTTAAATATATATTTCTCTATCGTTGAGCCATATTTTTGGGGAAAAACCCAGAAATTTGACCCTACAGAAACACAGTGCGGCCACGCTGTGATTTTTCACAAAGCCTCCAAATGAAAAATGGCAAGCATTAGAAGGTGGATTTTGACTCATACAATCTAGAAAAAAAATTATTTTCTCCTTCCAGATCCTAATGTTTTCAAGAAAGGTAAAAACCCTAGTGTTTTACACACTTTTGCCACCATTCTCAGGTCTGCGCTGCACTTTGTGGGAGTACCTTTGGGATAATGAATTTTAACGTGGCTTGGGGGTGAATTTTTGTTGTTTTCAAGTTTCATAGGTCTAGAGGACATCCATGGATATCACCACCAGGTTTCAGTTTAGCTCAAAAGTCAAAGAAAGTCATCCAAAATTCCTTCACACAATGTGTTACACTTTTGTTGTGCCTCTACATCTTTTACCAGTTTCAAAATTTTTGTGGTCAAAAGTCAAATTGGGTCAATATAATTATTCATGAGATGATTTTACCTGATGTAAATACTTATTATAGTGATGATATCAGTGGATTTACTTGTAATTAATGTTTTTAAAGTCAACTAGGTCAGTGAGTCTAAACATGGAGTTGGTGTCTAACCTCCCTAATTTTAGGTATGGTTAGAGATTTTGTTGTAAACAGTTCCTATGATGATGGATTCGACCCCTAAGAGGGGGAATGTGGTTTTTTCATCTATATGTAGCTTTTTTAAGTTTATATCAAGGGTTGGATACTTGTAGCTCAAACTTGGACTAGTGTACTTACCTATTTTGCAGAAATACAATAGACAGTTGTAGCTATTTTCATGGGATTCTTGTGATGTGGTTTGTGGCTCTATTTTTTCTAGTTTTTTCTTTAGCTACCATCTACATGCGTCTTATGCTTTGTCTTCTAAGGTTTAAAAAAAAAAATCATCACATGTATTCTCTGTTTTTGGTCAAGATAAGTATTTAAGTGTTTTTTTCTTCATAAGTGAATTCATGATTTTTCTCATTTAATCTCTGCTACATCTTCTTCACCATTACTACAACAAAAAACCTTGTTGATTCATTGATTGCATCTACCTTGCCCCATGTTATGTTTGTAGCTGACCTTTATAAATATTTGACCCTAGTTTTATAGTTCTTGTCTAGAAAAACCTTAAAATCAAACCCTAGTGAGCTGGATATCTAGCCTAAGATCTATTTTTCTCTCGAGTCACTTCATTGGCTGAGAGATTGTAGAGAGAGCCCTCTCTAATTTTTTAAGGCTAGATGACAAATCCTAAGTTGGTCTAAGGTTACCTCTTCGGTCTCCTTTCTCAGCCTTGGGGAAACTTAGGAGCAATAACATGTTCATTATTGTCTGCATGTAGCATACCTTCATGCATCTTGGCATATCATTATTTAATATATATTCGATATACATGCCTCTCTAAACTAGTTCAACTCCTGCATTTTATTATGCCTATACTATTTTTAATCAACTTATGACAACTTCTTAAAACATCAAATAAAAGTATAAGGCAGCAAGAGATAAGTTAAGATATTCCCCCTTATAATTTTTACAACATCATTCATTCATGAGCTTGTGCAATCATGTTAAGTTTCTCTAAGGAATCTAGTCAACATTTCACATGTTTATCTTATTTCATCAACTCAAATAAATCTTTAAGTAACATTGGTGTATTGATAAATACAAAAAAATAATCTCACATAACCACATATGCATGTAGTAAATAATCATCAATGAATTTAACAAGCAAAAGACACTTGAATCCAACAAACAACCATTAATTAAATAACGCAAAGCTCCAAATTTGTAATCTTTAAAGGTATATTGTAGAATCCTTTCTATTCATTTCATCTCTCATAGAGCCCATATAGTCCATGCATTGAACCTAGAAGCTCTGATACAACTTTATAACATACCCAATTCCTTCAATGACTTACAGAGGTTATAGGGTACCAAAAAAATTATTTTTTCCTTTTAATGCCTTGACAATAAGCTTTGATACCACTTTTTTACATAGCCCTATTAAATTTATCCTAACTAAACTTTCAAAAACATGATTTTCACCTCTCATAGATTTTGTAAAAAACTTTACATGTAAACCTTTCTTCAAATACTTAGTATAAAACCAATTGAGTAATATTTTTCTTGTATACATTTGTTCAAAAATTTTGGATGAAATAAAATAAAAACATTATTTTAATTCCACTTGTAACATACTAACTAAAACATACTAGTCAATCATGAAATTTTTTATTTTAGTCTTTGAGGTGTTTTATGAAATAGTCTGTATGCAAATTGCAATAAAAAAATTTTAACACACTTATTCAAATTATTTACATGCAAATAGGAATTTATCAACTACAAAAATATTATCTTCATCCATAGAACAAAATTTTCATTGGGCCATTTCCTCAAACAAGTATGCAATGAATCATTAAACCATTTAAGCATTTTTTCAAACACTTTGTATGCAAAATAATATGATAAATTATTTGCAAGAAAATAGGCATATATCACCTAGAGCATACTATCATATAAAAATATTGTGCCCATCCATAAAACAACATTTTCATTTAGGCAATCATCAAACAATTTGTATGCAATAAATCATTAAACCATCTAGTCATTTCTTCAAACACTTTGCATGCAAACTAATATAGTGAATTCTTTAGAGCATATATCTTAAATTATAGCAGACCAAGTTATGAAAACTGATTCAAGTGATGAATGGGAGTTCCCCTCACTATTGTTCATATTTCAACCTCTGGAACCTCCCAGACGAAAATTTATAGAAAAAATGCTAACATGTCCATTTTCAACCATGATTTTAAGCGCGTTCAGGAAGCTTGACTTCCTCAGATCACATATTCTGCAATATCGTGACTCAAGATTTGAAAGTTGGACCAAATTTTCAGCAGTGTTTCCCCTCATTATGGTCCAATTTTCATCTTCTAGGACCTCACAAAAGAAAATTTATAGTAGAAATTCCAACATGACCTGTTTGATGCAAAATTTTAGGAGCATTCAAGAAGCTCAACTTCCTATGATCATATCTCTTAAAATATTTCAGCCCAAGATTTGAAATTTGGACCAGATGATCAATGAGATTTCGCCTCACTATGGACCAAGTTTCAGCTTCTGAACCTCCCAAACGAAAAGTTATAGAATAAATTCCAACATGACATGTTTGATGCACGATTTTAGGAGCATCCAGGAAGCTCAACTTCCTCTGATCATATTTCCCATAATTTCATGACCTAAGATCTTAATACTAGACTAGAGAATCAACAAGATTTCCCCTCATCATGGTTCAAGTTTTAACTTTTGTAATCTCCCATAAGAAATGTTATAGCAAAAAAGTGAGCAATAGTAATCACAGAGCCCTGCATGTCCATATGCAACATATTAACTTGCACATAAAAATAAAGATATATTTCTTACGGCCTCAAGGTAGAATTTCAATATAATCCATAGACCAGTCAAGGAATTTTGTCTATTCATTCCATGCAACAATTTCCTACAACCATGCAAAATTATCATAGTGTTATACATTAGTTTCAATAAATAATTAATCATCATATGCATGGGTCAGAATTAATAACACTTCTTGAGATCTACCAATGGTTGAAACTTAAGGTGAAACTTTGATTTTTAACCCAACCATAGAATCGTTTCAACCTTTATCTCTTGCAACAATCACACCTGAGAAAAAACCACGATCTAATGGGATTACTAAAGAAAAATCAACTGGCTCAACATTAGGAGTATGGGAATTTTTATTGCAGGTGGTTTACCAGACCCAAAAATCCATTTTTTTCTTTCATCCAATTTCTTTCATCCCTAGAGAGAGAGGGAGCCCTTTTTCGCTATTTGAATGCCTTTTTATCTTTTTTCTTATGTGTCTCTTCATATTCGTCATGGAACATTCTGTGAAAAATCCACAAATTGGAATCCTATTGCAACAACTAATTAAGTTCCTTCTATTTGTTAAATAACTAAACAAATTATTTATTATGTTCTACAGTAAATATCAAAACAAATACACTGAAACCTTCACAAATAAAAAATATTGCAGAAGAAAATAGCACCGAAAGGCATATGAACACACACACATAAATAACCCTATTTTTTTTTACAAAGTCCCCGAAAAAACCAAATGCGGGAAAACCAGTGCAAAAGCTAAGGGTTTGTATATTATGCAATAGTAAATTTGAGAACAAATATATGGTTTCTCTAAAACCTAGAAAACCATATAGATAAAATATGGCAATAGAGTCTAGTGAGAAAATCACACTCCCACTGGTGATCCGACATTGACCTTAACTCAAGATAACTTGCTTTGCGGTGCCTCTACAGAGTCACTACACCAACCTATGTAGTATTGTGTCCCACAGCTAGGAACAACGTCTCTCACGATAATTGATCAATTTTTTTCTAGAAGTTGGACCCTCCTGGCCTTCGAAACCTCTCTCTGACTTTTGGCACTAAATCACCTCTACCTCCTAGCAAAAACGGATCTCCTCTGAAGCACTACGCTACCTCTGTGTGGCTTGTGTGCTGCCTCTCTGTGGCACTCACTTCCTCTCTACTATGAACTTACCTGATATGGAAAATATTACTCTGGCCTTACTATCCCTACCCCTCTCTCACTGTGATCCAGGTGGCTCCAGACACCCTTAGGAGACCAAGAGTGCTCAAAAATGGTAAAAATTCAAAGTGGTTGGATTGCTCTCGAACTAGGTTCAGATTGAAGTGGTCGTCACCCTAATTCCAATGGTGTGAACAGATCTCGAATCGGAGCCCGTATGGAGGAGTTAGAGCAATTCAAATTTTTGGTCAAAGTTCGACTTGGGCCAGGATTAAGTGTCAAACAATTTCACCGTAAACTAGTGGGAAACCCAGTGCCCGAGAGTGGGTGAAATTGTGACCTCTTTAACTTTCCCAATGACCCTTATTTTCATTAAATTGAAAAAAAAATGACCACTATTTTAATTAAAAAATATATATATATATTAAAAAATAGGGAGTGGTGGGCCACCACCCCCGCCATCCTCGGCCAAATCCCATTCCTTATTTTGCAAAGATAAGTTTAGGGTGGTGGGCCATGACCCCCACCACACCCTCCACAACCGCATGGATCCATCATATATATATATATATATATATATATATATATATATATATATATATATATATATATATATATATATATATATATATATATATATATATATATATATATATATATATATATATATATATTGGGGGCGGGCCACCCCCGACAGACCAGCCACTCGGGTAGTGCACGAAAGAGGAGGTTGGGTCGGGGCCACGTGGAGTGGACAACACCCACCTTAATACATATGTATATTAAACCTACAACCACATGATGCAGCTTAGACGACAGGACTAGCGGGGGTCGAACCCGCCCGGCCCACGTGGCCGACCCCCGAGTGGGCGGTCCCAAACCATCAACCAAAACATATATTACCAAACAAATAAAATTTACAAACAGCATAACCGTCGGGCTATAAAACATAACGCGTCGATTCAGGTGGGGGTCGGTGGGGTTGGAACCCCCGACCTCCCGCCTTCGACTCCTCCGCCAAACCACCATGCCACAGGTGGCGGCTTTCTAAATTCTGCCACCCCACCATGTTATAAAACCCTCAGATTGCCATTTGACGAAGGGGGGGGGGGGGGGGGGCCCCAAGCACATTGGAGAGACCGGCACAGAAATCAAGATCTAATATTTTTTATTTACTAGCGCAGAACCATGATCGATGAGGAGCACGGAACCTTTCCCACGGAATGGTGAGGGGCATCAAAAATATTCCTTAAGGCCTAGAACTTGCCAGAGTCAGAATTTGACAAATTTTATGTCGATTTTACATCTCTCGATGACAGGAACTCAAAGGCAATGTCTGTTTTAGTAGCAGAGCTTCCCATTTTTCGGTTATTTTCCAGATTTGAGTGATGGTGTTTGATTCCCAAGTGTGGACAGTCATTTTTGTGCCTCTCGATGCCAGGAATTCGATGGTGCAACCAGATTCAATATCTAAGCATCCACTTATTTAGAAAACTTCAAGGGTTGAGGTATATGAAGTATTGATATCATGTGCCTCTTTTATTATTTGTTTGGAGATGTAATATGTTGTTCAAATCCTTTCTTGATGTATGTTGTGGGATCTATGTTTCTAATTCATGTGAGATATATTTTCCATGGATTGTGATGATCCCTATGTAACCTTTTTGAAGGGATCCTCATCGTCACCTTGTGTGAGATTATGTCATGTTTATAGGAGGCCTATTTTGAGTGACAGTTCCTATAGCGTAATTTCTCGTGGAGAGACAAGCCACTCATGTTGAGGGCATATCTCATTGTACGACAAAAAAATATTCCACGTACATCATCACCATTTCCAACACTATATGAAGCGACCTACCCCAATATGAAGCAACCTACCCAATTTTGACACTAGGCCCAGAGACGTAGTCCACTAATGCCCGGGCTAACCTACTTACCCTTCTTAGTCCATATATATAATTCCAATTTCATTTGAAACCCACAATCTCCACTCTTATGCATATAAGAATAATGTACTTCAAGGTTTAGCCCAAATAATTTTAAATCTTGGTAATTCTAGCACTAAGCAGAAGCTTATCTCTTTCCAAGCTTATGGTTATGGTACCACACAATACGCCCATATTTTAATTCATTATATGGAAGCAACTTCCATTGGGAGGGTTATTAATCATGTTCTAAAACCCATCTTGTAATAGGTTGAACAAACATTTGAATTTCAAATTAAACCCAAAGCTAAGGCTTCACTCTCATACCTTCAAAAAATGTGAGTCAACATTTGAATTTTATAAACCAATGTAAGTCTTTGGTTCGCACACTCACCACCTTACTTTAATTTCAACCTTGGCTTTTGTTTAGTGCCCAACATAATCACGGTTGTGGATTTATAATCTCACACCAACATAATATCAAAATCTATCACATCCTAAAATCAAATATTATGAAACCTTATAATAAATCTTTAACTGGAGATTTAAATCCCAAGCGCTAACATACGTAATGATCCTCAGGCTCCATGCTATGACTTACTATTCTGCCTACCATTCAACAGTCCATCCAATCCGACGGTTCCAAGCTTGTCGTGCTCCAAAACCCAATTAAACTCCCATCTGACGATCATCGCATAATTAACATGCACGATGGTTAATCTTCAAAATTTACACGAAACTCGTGGTTTTTGAATACCACCACTACCTTATGTGTCACGCAGAGAATCATATCGCGTTTTTTTTGACAAAACTTATTTACCACTTTTAAAAAGTGCGAGACCGCTGGTTTTCGGTCTCAAACCCGCTTTCACTGTTCAATGTCGGTTCCACTTCTCGACTCAAGGTTCCACCTTCTCAACCACTATTCCACTGTGTTTGAACTTAATTCGAGTTCATTCGAACCCTCAGTCTCCGCCTTGATACTATGAATTCAATTCAACTGATATTTATTTAAACAACAAAGAGCCCATGCCAGATTAGCATTTTGCAACAATCGAATGCCGATATCGTTGCATCCTCCATCGAAAGGGATAAGATTCATTGAATTAAATGTATTGAGGTCGAATCACCTCTCTCCAGTGTGACTCAATAGCATGGACCAGATACTAGGTCGATCTTCATTATTGGAAACCAAATTTCTGTTCAACTCAACCACAGAATCAAGGTTACTTTGATTCTTTCTTCATACAGGCAATAAATCCAAGTTTTTTTAATAGAATTATCAACAGAACTTCTAAAAACAAGATTCTTCCTTTTCATATACACTGATGTACACAGAGTATGTATATAACCCAGCAATTTCAAAAGATTCGAAACTCCCCCTCAAACATACAGTGATTCACAATTTCGAGTCCTTTCAGAATACATTTAACTAGCCATATATAAACTGAGACATGAGATTACAAGCCCTACAGGAATCGATCCTTTCAGTGATTGATTCACCCAATTTGCAAGCCACATTAACCACACAGTCACATACCTAAATCCAAATTGACTCTGAAATTCTTCTGTGTAAATAAAACTAAGTAATTACAACTTACTTCCTTTGTGGCCTGATCTTCAATACACTGGCCTTCTATCCTCACTACTCTGCCTCTTAACTGATCTCTAGCTCTCCGATCTCTCATGCTTACATTTATACAAAATGATGGCCTAAATCGATTCATGTTCCCTAACGGCTCGACAAACTCTCGAAATTCTCAAAAATCCTAAATTTAGCCTAATTCTCTAAAATAACTGAAACTTCTTATCTCTTCACATTCCCAACTGATAAATTCTCTCATGTTCTCTAATGATTAGAGAACATTTACAATTCCTCACTATTTTATCCAAACTCACTAATAATTACATGAGAATTTAGAAATATGAGACCCCCCTATGTCTACTTAGATACAAAGTATTTTATTGTGCCTAATGCCCCTGCATCATCCATGCTGGGTGAACTTTGTTATCAACATCTCGTGTTCTTATGTTGTTGAATTTTTTCTTGTTTCCTCTTGCTTAAAGCATGCATATATGTTCTTTTAATGCTCTTTTCATTGAAATTATAACCACATCACAGAAGTAAAAGATCATGGGTAAATCCGGTAGCTGACAGACCCTGATCAAGATGGTATCAAAGCGGTTTTCTTGCTGATCTAAATTGCGAACGTGAACAATGATTGAACGTGAAGAAATAGAGGATGAAAAAGACATGTAAAAGGCCATGTTGAGGATGTCCAAAATGGTGGAGATAATTTATGACGCTTATGAGAAGAGAATAGCAGAAGAGGGGAAAGAAAGATAAGAGAATGATGCTTCATCCACATCTTCCAGTGCTTATGCTTCTTCTTCGTCGCCTTCGTTGTCTTATCATCATTCGAATGAGAATATCAACTAGAGTCTTTGGGAAGAGAATGTTGAATTTAGGAGGCTACTACGAGAAGAGAAATGAGAGAAGCATAAATTGCAGCTTTAGTTGCGAGCTGTTGAAGAGGCCTTCGAGGAACTGAAGTGCAATGAATGATTAAAGAAGCCATCATCACCTGTGTCTGAATTAATAGTTGAGGCAAACAATGTTTATTTCTCTTCAGTTTCATCTTCACGTGCTATTATTTCCATTGTAAACATGGAGATACCCATTACGGGAACTTGCATGAGACTCCTTACCAAAATGGGGTACAAAGGAGGAGGGCTTGGTGCGAATGTCCAAGGCATAACTCGACTATTGGAGGTTGTGCAGAGACCTCAATTCACAGGTTTGGGATAAACTGAAGGACAGTGTTATTAGGTCCCTATAGTACTACTATAGTCCCTTTATTTTTATTATTTTAGCCCCCTTATTGTTATTTTTGTACCCCTGTAACCCCAATATTGTTATTATTGTGCCCTTAAATTATTATTTTTAGGTTGGCTAGGATTATATTGTGACCCCATGGACTCCTATATATAGAAGGAGGTTTTTTCATTTGTATCATCCAAGAATTGTTCGTTCATGTAATGTAAAGGAGGTTTTCTCCTCGAATTGGCTTATTTCTAAGGCATTGATCTCTCTTTTCTTCTATTTTTGGAGCTGGTTTTATAACATTTGGTATCATAGCTTTGGATTCTAGGGTTTCGTTTGTATAAATAGTTCATCATGGAATTTTTGTTATAACCTTTTTTCTACGAGGGTTCCAAAGCTAAAAAATTTATAGAGCGAATCCAAAATCCTGAGGAACGTCATGTAAAAATTGCAGATCTTGGGTCGCAACATTTTCGGAGATATGATCTGTGGAAGTTAGGGTTCTTTTAGGATCCCGAATTTCATCTAAAACAGGTGACCTTGGGAAAATTGTCATAACTCACTCTCTGAGCATCAGATTGGAATTATGTAAAAATTGGCCTCAAGTACATGAATTTAGTTTCCTGTGTATCAATTTTAGAGCCTAAGTAGGAAAAAAATGACATGTGGCACGTTGCACAAGTTCTCTCTACTGAATCAATCCATAATTAGGTCATCGTGGGATATTGGGCATAACTTTGCCTTGAAGCATACAAATCATGTCAAAGCTGTGGAATTCGAAATAAGATTCAGAGGGATATTACAGGACTGAATTTCATATATTGAAGATTCGAAATCAAAAATATAATTCAGTTTCAATATCGAGCTCCTCAAAAGCAAGACAATGGTGTGTATTTTTTTTCAAAATTGCATAAGTCTTGTTTGAAAAAACAGTTTGAAGTGATTCCAAGGGCATGTTGAAGCATAGATATCCGTATTGGGTTCTAAAATTCCACCTAAAAATAACTCAACACCCATTAAGCCCTCATAACACTCTACTATGACTCATGAAGATGAAGAAGTGAAACATGATATATCAAAATTACAAGAGCAAGTGCACCAAATTTCTCTTTTGCAAAGAGCAACAAAAAACGAAATGGAAGTTTTGAAGAAAGGCATGGAAGCTAAGATGGATGGTTTGAATAAGGGCATGGAAGCTAATATGGATGGTTTGAAGAAATTCGTGGACGCTAATATGGATGGTTTGAAGAAATTTGTGGAAGCTAAGATTAACGGTTTAAATAATGGCATGGAAGGCATGGAAGAAAAAAAAGAAGGCATGAAGAATGATATAAAATCATATGTGGAAGGCTTGACAAAGTTGATACAAGAAATTATTCCTAATGGTGAAAAGATAGTAGAGGAAACTCATGATGAGAACAAAATAAATGTTAATAATGATTTCATAAACTCGAATGTTGGATGGAAAACCCACCATATTCCAAAGATCGATATGAGGAATTTTGATGGCAAGGATCTCGTAACATGGATACTACAAATGGAGCAATATTTTGATCTCAATAATGTGAAAAACGCACAAAAGGAATGCATTGAAACTTTAAATTTAGAACAAAATACATTTGTATGGTATCGATGGCTTTTCTCTCTTAAAAAACTTTTCACTTGGTCAATTTTTATGGAAGAAATGATAGCACATTATGAGGATACAAAGAGTAACACCTTCTTTAGCCAATTGATAAATCTTAAACAAAAGGGTTCAGTGGTGGAGCACATTGAGGACTTTCAAAAATTGAATATAAGGGTAAATGATATTCTAGAGGAACACATGATTGATGTGTTCATAGGGACTTTAAAGGATAACATTCAACATGAGGTTCGCGTTTGGGAACCTGATTCATTGGAGAAGGCATTCAGGTTGGCAAGAAAAATTGAATGTAAAATTATGGTTACAAGGAAGCCTACCATTCACATCTATAAAGATGGAAGTGTTTCTTCTCCTAAACTTCCACAACCTACAAGGTTGACACCACAAAAATTGGAAGAAAAAAGATAAAAAGTGATTTGCTACAGTTGTGATAGCAAATACACTAAAGGTCATAAGTGTGCTGAATAAATTATTTTACTTAGATTGTGAAGAGGAGGAAGAAAATGAACAAGAAAATTCAAAATAAGAGGATAAACACCAGGAACCAACCCTAGAAGAAGAATAAATGAGTCCTACCATATCGTGTAATTAGTTGGTAGGAATTACCACTCCTCAAACTCTCAAGATAGAAGGAAATATCAAGAAGAAAAAGGTACTAGTGTTTATTGATTCAAGTAGTACCCATAATTTTATTCATTGTAAGGTAGCCAAGGAATTGAATTGTTTCCTATACCTAGCATGATAATATCAAGTGATGGTTGCAAATGGAGGAACTATAAATTTCTCTGGAAAATGCCATAATATCAAGCTAACCATGGGGGAATATATATTGAATATTCCAATGCTTTCCATTCCAATGGGAGGTGTTGATGTTGTACTAGGAGTACAATTGTTACAATCTTTGGGGACAATATCTTTTAATTTTCAAGAACTTTTCTTGAATTTTTTTTTGGGAAGGAAAGGAATTCAAATTATGGGGTATCGCGGGGAAGCCAGGAAACATAATAAGCTCTAATGTCATGACAAATTTTATGAAGAAATAACAACGAGGCGTAATTGCACAATTATGCTCACTAGAAGTTCCAACATGAAAATCATCTATTTCTCCATATCTCCAAAAGGAAATCGCCTTTGAGTATTTTAATTTTTTATCTTTGGAACTCTCACCCAATTTTCTTTACTTACACTTGATTGGTTCTTATATTACATTAGAATCATTTTGTGTTCGAGAATTCTCTTGCATAGATCACATTTGCATAATTAGAATTCTCATTTTCAAAATATGAATGAAAAATGTGCATAGATTACATTTGCATACTTTTCAAGTGAATTGTGCATAGATTACAATTGCATAGTTTACATTATGAAAAATCAATCGTAGATTTAGTTTTTTTTCTTTGATTTAAATTTACATGTTTTTATGCTTGTTTTAAAAACACAAAAATAAAAAAATATGGAATTGATTAGCATTAGTTCTTCTTGATGAAATTAGTGCATTAGAGAATTTGTTATATTTTCTCTTATTTATCAATTTTTGCATTGTTGGAAGTGAATGGAAACTCTCTCCCTACTTTAATTAAGATTCATCGAATTGAAAATATTACATTATCATATTTGATTGCATTCAGTTTTGGGTCGGGTCATAACACCATTGGTTTCATATCTATTTACCCTTTGAGTAATAACAACCTAAATAACACAGCGCTTAATTAAAATTCATCTAGTAATTTTTAACATTTTTAGCGCTCTTTCCACTAACATAGCTTAGGCTAGTGTCTTAGAATAGGTTTTAGTTAACTCTCCAGGACAGTAAAACAAACAAGCAGTCAATCTTGCGGTAAAAAAAATTCCAATTGTTGCATGTATGCTCTGGGAAGCTCCTCCTAAAGGAGTCAGGCACGAGATCATATCCGAACCAGTGAGGTAATCAATCCTTCCTCATTGGGAACAATAGAGGATATACACATATTAACAACGGTAAACCTCAGATTAGCCATTGTCAAGGAGCCTGGGGTGATTTGTCGGTAAACCTTTGATTATGTCAAGGAGCCTTCAAGGGGATTGAGTTTTTTTACTCTACCCTTGCATGTGTATCGCGTAGACTGTTCCCCCAGGTATATTTGTTCCTATTGGTGACCTTAGTGGCCATAAACTATAGGATTCTTTCCCAAGGTGACAGTGGAGGGAAGATCCCACTGTACCTAGAACAGATGTCAGCTAGACTCACTTGGACTCTCCGAAGGTTTATCTTCACTCGAGATGGTATAGTGGAGAAACTTGCACCAGTCTGTTTCATTAAGCAGGTTGTCGGGGTAACTGTTCCAACCACCATTTCTGCATTAAAATTATACGATGTTGGATTTCATCACCAACTAGAGTTTTTAGTGCAGGAATCTACTGTTTGTGTGTGGTTTGACTCCTATATTTGATAGCGCGTGTTCATTTGTTTGCTTTTACTTTTAGAGACCATAGGTGTGATTTGTGAATTTTAATTGTTAGGTGTGAATTGTGAATTTTTAATTTTATTTTAAATTGTTAATAAAATTCACTGAAGTTGAATGTAATGGCAACTGTTCTAGAATTTACCAACCAAGGAACCCCTCTTAACGAGAATCCTAGTACTTTTCCTTGCTTTGGAAATGTTGGTCCTCCTTATATGGCTGAATTGTCATTACCTGGATTTACAATAGGTTTATCGATATGGTTATTTTCAACTTCGTTGGCCCCGAATACTCCAATTGTTCCACCTCAACCGAATGCTTCACCTCAACAGATTTCACCATCTCAACATCACCAACCTTCTGTTAACCCTTTACCTTCTTCGCCCAATATGTCTTCCTCCCTTTCTTCCTCTTCGCTTGGTAAAAGCCTTAATGCTAGTAACCAGGTGACTAAGAAGAAGAAGAAAGGGAAGAAGAAGAAGAAGAAGAAGCAAGATAAGAAATAATTCAACCAACCAACCATGGCTGTAAATTTTAGTAGTGTTGAGGAAACCTCCAACATGCATCGTAAACCCAAATACCCTTTCAGGCTTTGTAAGGGTGACCACTTCCTTATCAATTTTCCTGGTATTCCAAAGGTCTTGGAAGTATGGTCAGAAAAATCTCATAAACTTTTCATTTATCCATCAACCATAGTCAGGTTCCTGGGAAAAAGGGTAAAGTTAGGTTTCCTTGTAAGTTGCGCAAAGGGATTCATCAAACTCACATTTTCCCTCACATGGATGAAGCCTCAAAATTGTTGGAAAACCTTACTATTCCACAGCAAGAACTTCCAACTGGTTACCGTCAAATTTCTCCCAACCTACCATCAACTGACGGAGTGATTAATCTAATTCCAAGTACAGTCAATCCCACTCTTCCATTGGAAAGTGAAACTCATATCACTCAGGTTGATGATCCATTAGTTGATCAAGTGATCGACTCAATTTCCCATTCAGTCGATCCCAATCTCCCTGAAGAGAGTGAACTTCATACCACTCAAGTTCTTCTTGTTACATCAGATTCTTCTACATCAGGGGGCATTTCACCTATTCCTACTGAACCCTCTCCAAGTACTGAGGTATTTTCCTTTGATTGGAATAGACTGACAGAACCTCGTCTTCCTTCCTCCATCCCTTTCCAAATCATTGTGATGTTTTGTGGTAGGGACATATACCGCACACATGTAGATGAAGGTGCTTCTGTTAGTATTTTATCCTCAACTACTTGGAAAGCTTTGGGTTCCCCTCAGCTTGTGCCTATTACGCAGAATCTGAAATCTTTTAACAGAACCATTAGTGAACCTTTAGGGATCCTTCCTAAGTTTTCTATTACTTTGGAAGTTAAAACTGTCTGTATTGATCTTACGGTAGTTCGAGGCTCCTTGGATTTCAATTTACTCCTTGGGCTAGACTATGTCTATGCGATGAAAGCTGTCGTATCGACACTCTTTCGCGTGATGTCTTTCCCTCACAATGGAAACATTGTGACTGTAGACCAACTTTCATTCACTAGTCTTGATTAAACTACCAATAATTCGACACCCCTAAATGTTCCTGATAAGAAAGTGGTATCTACCCCGCCACAGGTTAATTATGTGGCAACTAGTCCGATGTTTTCAGTTATCGATGTAAGCGAGCCTCTCACTGTTTGCTCGACTTCCTATGACTTAGATCTGGTAATTGACATGGAACACTTTATGGGATTATTTGAACGCGATGTTCTTATCCCTTTTGAGTCCCTTGACATGTGTTCCTTGCAGAGAACTATTATTCCTTCTGATGAAGACCTCTTGGAAGCCATGATCAAGGTGTGTCCATTGACATGTGTTTCTTCCAGTTGGAAGCCATGATCAAGTCACCGAGGATAGTTCCTTTTACTATGTCAACCTCGTTAAAAAATGAATCAGTGGCCCATGAGGAGAGTTCCTTTTACTGTGTCACCCTCATTAAAAAATTAATCAGTGAGTGTGACGATAGTTCCTTTTACTATGTTAACCTCATTAAAAAATGAATCAGTTATTCAAGAGCATAGTTCATTTTCTTGTGTCAAGCTCGTTAAAAAAAATGAAACAAGCTTCCAAGAGGAAATTTATTTTCCTGTGTCAACCTCGTTAAAAAATGAAACAGATTCTTACGAGGATAGTTCCTTTTACTGTGTCAACCTCCTTAAAAAATGAATCAGTTGGTCAGAGGATAGTTTCTGTTACTGAGTAAACCTCGTTAAAAAATGAATCAGGTATGAGGACAGTTCTTTTCCTGTGTCAACCTCATTAAAAAATTAATCAGTAGGTAGATTGTTGAGAGTAGATTAATAGATTAGAAATAAGTAGTTTCTGAGGATGGTTCCTGCTACTGAGTCAACCTCGTAAAAAAATGAATCAGGTATGAGGAAAGTTCCTTTTACTGTGTCAACCTCGTTAAAAATGAATCAGTGGATCAAGAGGAAAGTTCCTTTTACTGTGTCAACCTCATTAAAAAATGAAACACGTTGCCATGAGCATAGTTCTTTTCCTTTGTCAAGCTCGTTAAAAAATGAAACAAATCCTCCCCTAATTGAGTCGAGTCTTTGGCTAGATCTCGTAAATGTTAAGTCGTATATTTAGGTTAGTTATTTAAGTTTTTGCATAATTTTCTTATAGTTTTAGGTCAGGTATTTCATATGATCTCGTAAATGAACCTTCATTCCATCCAACTATTAATTACCAGTAGTATATTTAGTTGAATGAAATTAATCTAGGGGGGGCATGCGCTCTAACAGATTACGCTTAGGGGGCATTAAAACCTATCTTAAGCATAGTTTTTCTCTGTTTAAATCTTTTGTAAAAATGAAACCTATCTCTAGTCGATTTCGGTTATTTTCAAGACTTGTTAAACTCATGAAAATCCTGAGATAACTTTGCTATCTTTCATTCTCGTAAAACACATGAAAATGTCGAGTTCTTTCCATCTTTTCCTGCTCATAAATTAAATTGAAAGTCGGCCATAGGAGTATTATTTTATCCCTTTTTCAAACTCGTTAAAACTTACGAAAAAGTGAAAACCATGAGTACATTTTTATCCCTTTTTTGAACTCGTTAAAACTTCTGAAAAAGCGAAACCTTTGAGTCCTCTTTTAAGCTCTTTTTAGACTGTTGAAAATTGAAAAGATTGCTAAGCACTTTATTATTCAAACTCGTTAAAATAAATGAATGATCGTCCTTTCGGTATAAGTTTACCCCTTTTATGAACTGAAATGGACTATTTACGAAAAAGGTATACGTTGACTAATTACAGTCAATAGAGTTCTTTCCTACATGATTTTATCCTTTTTCGGGCTCAAGAGACTAAATTTACGAAAAATTACACCCATGGAGTTTTCTTAAGTTTTTTCTTTTGAATCCCTAAAATTGAAAAACACCAAGTTTCTCCTATACTGGACTCGTTAAAATTTAACAGTAAATGACTTGTTCAATTTTAAAACAGGAAGGAACCACTCCTTCTTAGGGTTTGAATTTTAAACTAAGTTGGACTCATCCGAAGGATGAGCTTATAAACAAGCAAATGTTATCCTCCTCAAGCTTGTCAAAAAAAAAGAGGTACTTGCCAGAAATGGTGGGGGAAAAGAGAGAAAAACGAACCTGTTTGTTACATTTTGATTTTTGAAAAACCATTAACCACTCTTGAACATGACACTTTTGTTCACCTGGGTTGGGAAATCCTTTGCCTAACAGTTAATCAAACCATATTGAAATTCTTCAGCCAGTCTCTGGGTATTAGCTTTGGGTCAATTGTCACCAAGCCATCTACAGTTTCTTTATGTGTTCAAGAAGACAGTTCAAAAAAACCATTCATCTGCAAAATATTTGTCTTCCATTTTGACCATCCCTGAGTCAGTCCTTGCCAATATATTTCTTCAAAACTTGATCTATGATTTTGTGTTGTGGGTTTGCCTACGACGGATCACTTTCTATCAACGATAGCTCATTATCTAGGAAGTCGATCTAGAAATCATCAGTACCTTGAAATCTGCATGCCTCAATAGCAGGTTTCTCACCTTTGACGACAGGTTGCATCATTGACCTTCGATCGAATGATTCCATGACATGTTCGACTTCAACTCATTCATTCACATTTCATGGACTGTACTGAGTACTTTGAGGGCCATTAACATTATTGGTGGTTACTCTCACTCTTGTTAACAGTTCACATTATTGATTGGTATCAAGTGGTTTCTACCATGTTTGACTTCGACACATTCATTCACATGGATAGAATCATACTAGTTCGAGAAGCGGAAATCAAGACCCTGGATCTAGTTTCTACCATCCAAGCTGCGAGGAATTTTTTTATTCATTTATACGGTGGACTATTCTTAAACAGATGGTTGCGTCCATACTGTGTCTACACATGTCTATACTGTTGATGTATTGAAAAATCATTCTTGTATCAGAACAAGTTTAAGTCAGTTTTCTAGTTAGTTTTGATCTGAGTATGGGAATGCCTACCTTAGCGATGATATGTCTACATATATATATTTTGCATTGAATTCTTTTACATGTTCTGACTGGGGTGTCCACGGGATGATCCTTGAAATGATAAAGTACTTCACTCTTCATACATGACAGACTCTATCTTCATCTATTACAGACTTCACACTTTAGGGGGCAATATGTTGCACTGAAAATTGTCACCTTGAAATTTTTCTATCTATATGAGCTCACTATCACTCATACCTTCCTCCTCTGTGAGTCTTAAAACATCATTTCCTCATGTCAAGCCTTAAAAATAAGATAAAGGCTCTCAAAATTCTCTAAAACTATGGTATCGTACTTTCTCTTTGTCTTACCTACGGTCCTGCACCTAATGGTCATGTCTCCTGCGTACCTAACCACAATTTCTCTGTGTTAAGGGTGTGGACCCCTGTAAAATATTAAAAGTGCAAGTAAACTAAAAAATCTCACTTTCAGTCATTTCTAGAAGCTTCTGGAAGAAATATTGCAGTGGAAAGACCTCTCTTTTCAAGTTCATGTATCGCATGCCTTAAGGAGCTAACCCCTTGATGTGAGGAGTTTATCCCTTTGAAGGAGGATTCTTTCCCTTCATAGGTGGAACTATAACCTCCTCTTTTTCACTATAAAAAGAGGCATAGGGCGGCCTCAAAGGGTTACTAATGGACAAAACAATTGATGAGTTCAAGCTTTAGTGTTATTTGAGGTAAAGTGTTGTTGGAACTTAGACTCCTTTAGCTGAGATTTTATGAGGAAAGATTACATACTTGTATGTGTCTCGGTTGGAAGAGTGCAAGACCTATCGGAGTAGAGGAAATTCCTGCTTCGGACCCTAGAAGGACCTATTCAACATCAAGGTTGAAAAGGTTGTAAGGTTCTTCTACTAATTCAAAGTTAATACAAATAAGTTTGTTTTTCTTAATAAGCTGTCAACTAATTGTTTATTTTATGGATTCCTTGATCACCATAATAGATATGATTTATGAATATATGCTATGCAGGTACTATTTGATGTTTGTTTGTTTGTGATTTCAGATCTTCAAAGATAACTCTTTTGAAGGACTGAAGGATGACTACTACAAACAAGTGTTGGATCGAGGTAGGATCATAACACCTTTGTAGCATTTACTTATAAATAATCTTCCTCTTCACTTGGGAAAAGCCTTGATGCTAGTAACCAGGTGACTAAGAAGAAGAAGAAAGGGAAGAAGAAGAAGAAGAAGAAGCAAGATAAGAAATAAGTCAACCAACCAACCATGGCTGTAAATGTTAGTCGTGTTGAGGAAACCTCCAACATGCATCGTAAACCCAAATACCCGTGTAGGCTTTGTAAGGGTGACCACTTCCTTATCAATTGTCCCGGTATTCCAAAGATCTTGGAAGTATGGTCAGAAAAATCCCATCAACTTTTCATTGATCCATCAACTTTTCGTTGATCCATCAACCAGGGATAGTTAGGTTCCTGGGAAAAAGGGTAAATTTAGGTTTCCTTGTAATTTTTGCAAAGGGAGTCATCAAAATCACATTTTCCCTCACATGGATGAAGCCTCAAAATTGTTGGAAAACCTTATTGTTCCACATCAAGAACTTCCAATTGGTTACCGTCAACTTTCTCCCAACCTACCGTCAACAGACGAAGTGATTGATCTAATTCCAAGTACAGTCAATCCCACTCTTCCATTGGAGAGTGAAACTCATATCACTCAGGTTGATGATCCATTAGTTGATCAAGTGGTTGGTTCGATTTCACATTCATTCGATCCCACTCTCCCTGAAGAGAGTGAACTGCATACCGCTCAGGTTCTTCTTGTTACATCATATTCTTCTATGCTAGGGGGAATTTCAGCTGTTTCTACAGAACCACCTCCAAGTACTGAGGTCTTTTCCTTTGATTGGAATAGACTGACAGAACCTCATATTCCTTCCTCCATCCCTTTCCAAATCATTGTGAAGACTGGTGGTAGGGACATACACCGCACGCATGTCGATGAAGGTGCTTCTGTTAGTATTTTATCCTCAACTGCTTGGAAAGCTTTGGGTTCCCCTCAGCTTGTGCCTATTACGCAAAATCTGAAAGATTTTAACAGAACCATTAGTGAACCTTTAGGGATCCTTCCTAAGTTTTCTATTACTTTGGAAGGTGAAACTGTTTGTATTGATCTTATGGTAGTTCGAGGCCCCTTGGATTTCAATTTACTCCTTGGGCGAGACTATGTCTATGTAATGAAAGTTGTCGTATCGACACTCTTTCACGTGATGTCTTTCCCTCACAATGGAAATATTGTGACTGTAGACCAGCTTTCGTTCCCTAGTCTTGATTCGACTACCAATAATCCGACATCCTCGAATGTTCCTCATACGAAAGTGGTATCTACCCTGCCACGGGTTAACTATGTGGCAACTAGTCCCATGTTTTTAGTTACCGATGTAAGCGAGCCTCTCACTGTTTGCTCATCTTCCTTTGACTTAGATCCGGTAATTGACATGGGAAACTCTATGGGATTATTTGAACATGATGTTCTTATCCCTTTTGAGTCCCTTGACATGTGTTCCTTCCATAGAATTATTCTTCCATCTGATGAAGACCTCTTGGAATCCATGTTCGAGGTGTGTCCCTTGACATTTGTTTCTTCTATTTGGAAGCCATGACAAGGTCCCCGAGGATCGTTCCTTTTATTGTGTCAACCTCGTTAAAAAATGAATCAGTGGCCCGTGAGGAGAGTTCCTTTTACTGTTTCAACCTCATTAAAAAATGAATTAGTTATTCGAGAGCATAGTTCATTTTCCTATGTCAAGCTCGTTAAAAAAAATGAAACAAGATTCCAAGAGGAAGGTTCTTTTCCTGTGTCAACCTCGTTAAAAAATGAAATATATTCTTACGAGGATAGTTCCTTTTACTGTGTCAACCTCGTTAAAAAATGAATCAGTTGGTCAGAGGATAGTTCCTGTTACTGAGTCAACCTCGTTAAAAAAATGAATCAAGTATGAGGAAAGTTATTTTCCTGTGTCAAGTTCATTAAAAAATGAATCAGTAAGTATATTGTAGAGATTATATTGATAGATTAGAAATAAGTAGTTTCTATGGATGGTTCCTGTTACTGAGTCAACCTCATAAAAAAATGAATCAGGTATGAGGAAAGTTCCTTTTACTGTGTCAACCTTATTAAAAATGAATCAGTGGATCAAGAGGAAAGTTCCTTTTACTGTGTCAACCTCGTTAAAAAAATGGAACATGTAGGTGAGGATAGTTCATGTTACTATGTCAACCTCATTAAAAAATGAAACACGTTGCCATGAGCATAGTTCTTTTCCTATGTCAAGCTCGTTAAAAAATGAAACAAATCCTCCCCTAATTAAGTCGAATCTTTGACTAGATCTCGTAAATGTTAAGTCATATATTTAGGTTAGTTATTTCAGTTTTTGCATATTTTTCTTAAAGTTTTAGGTAGGGTCTTTCATCTGATCTCGTAAATGAACCTTCATTCCATCCAGATTTTAGTAACAAGTAGTCTACTTAGTTGAATGAAATGAAGCTGGGGGGGCATGTGCTCTAACAGATTACACTTAGGGGGCATTAAAACCTCACTGAAGCATAGTTTTTCTATGCTTCAAGATTTTGTAAAAATTAAACCTATCTTGAGTCCATTTCAGTTATTATTTTGAAGACTCGTTAAACTCATGAAAATCCTGAGATTATTTTGCTATCTTTCATTCTCATAAAACACATGAAAATGCCGAGTTCTTTCCGTCTTTTCCTGCTCGTAGATTAAATTCAAAGTCGACCACGTGAGTACATTTTTATCACTTTTCGGAACTCGTTAAAATTTACAGAAAAAGCGAAACCATGAGTACATTTTTATCCCTTTTTCGAACTCGTTAAAACTTACGAAAAAGCGAAACCCTGGAGTTCTCTTTTAAGCCCTTTTTAGACTCTCTAAAAATGAAAAGATTGCTGAGTACTTGACTATTCAAACTCGTTAAATTAAATGAATAATCGTCCCTTTAGTATAAGTTTACCCCTTTTACGGACTGAAATGGACTATTTACGAAAAAGGTATACGTTGACTAATTACGGTCAATAGAGTTCTCTCCCGCATTATTTTATCCTTTTTCGGGCTCGAGAGACTAAATTTACGAAAAGGTACACCCATGGAGTTTTCTTAAGTTTTTTCTTCTGACTCCCTAAAATTGAAAAACACCGAGTTTCTCCTATACTGGACTCGTTAAAACTTAACAGTAAAGGACCTGTTCAATTTTAAATAGGAACGAACCACTCCTTCTTAGGGTTCGAATCTTAAACTAAGTTGGACTCATCCGAAGGATGAGCTTATAAACAAGCAAATGTTATCCTCCTCAAGCTTGTCAAAAATAAAGAGGTACTTGCCAGAAATGGTGGGGGAAAAGAGAGAAAAATGAACCTTTTTGCTACATTTTGATTTTTGGAAAACCATTAACCACTCTTGAACACGACACTTTTGTTCACCTGGGTTGGGAAAATCCTTTTCCTAATAGTTAATCAAACCATATTGAAAGTCTTCAGCTGGTTTATGGGTATTAGCTTTGGGTCAATTGTCACAAGCCATCTGCAGTGTCGTTATGTGTTCAAGAGGATAGTTCAAACAAACCATTCATCTGCAAAACATTTTTCTTCCATTTTAACCATCCCTAAGTTAGTCCTTGCCAATATATTTCTTCAAAACTTGATCTATGATTTCATGTTGTAGACTTGTCTATAACGGATCACTTTCTATAGACGACAACTCATTATCTATGAAGTCGATCTAGAAATCATCAGTATCTTAAAATCTGCATGCCTCAATGCAAGGTTTCTCGCCTTCAACGACAGTTTGCATCATTGACCTTCGATCAGATGATTCCTTGATATGTTCAACTTCAGCTCATTCATTCACATTTCATGGATTGTACTAAGTACTTTGAGGACCATTTACATTACTGGTGGTTACTCTCACACTTGTTAACAGTTCACATTATTGACTGGTAATCAAGTGGTTTCTACCATGTTTGACTTCGACACATTCATTCACATGGATAGAATCGTACTAGTTCAAGAAGCGGAAATCAAGACCTTGGATCTAGTTTCTACCATCCAGACTGCGAGGAATTTTTTTATTCATTTATAAAGTTGACTATTCATAAACATATGGTTGCATCCATACTGTTTCTACACATTTTTATAATGTTGATATATTGAAAAATCATTCCTGTATCAGAACAGTTTAAGTCAGTTTTCTAGTTAGTTTCGATCTGAGTATGGGAATGCCTACCTCAGCAATGATATGTCTACATATATATATTTTACATTGAATGTTTTTACGGGTTCCGACTGGGGTGTCCACAAGATGATCCTTGAAATGATAAAGTACTTCACTCTTCATACATGACAGACTCTATCTTCATCTATTACAGATTTCGCACTTTAGGGGGAAATTTGTTGAACTGAAAAATGTCACCTTGGCATTCTGCTATCTATATGAGCTCATTATCACTCATACTTTCCTCCTATGCAAGTCTTAAAACATCACTTCCTCATGTCAAGCCTTAAAAATAAGAGAAAAGTTCTCAAAAGTCTCTAAAACTCTGGTATCACACTTTCTCTTTGTCTTACCTGTAGTCCTGCACCTAATGGTCATGTCTCCAGCGTACCTGACCGCATTTTCTCTATGTTAAGAGTGCGGACCCCTATAAAATATTAAAAGGGCATGGGTAAACTCAAAAATCTCACTTTTTGTCATTTCTAGAAGCCTCTGGAAGGAATCTTGCGATGGTAAATCCGCTCTTTTCAGGTTCATGTATCCCATGCCTTAAGGAGCTAACCCCTTGATGTGAGGAGCTTATCCCTTTGAAGGAGGATTCTATCCCTTCATAGGTGGAACTTTAACCTCCTCTTTTGCACTATAAAAAGAGGCATTGGGCAGCCTCAAAGGGTTACAACAACTAAACAATTGAGGAGTTCAAGCTTTAGTGTTATTTGAGGTAAAGTGCTGTTGGAACTTAGACTCCTTTAGCTGAGATTTTATGAGGAAAGATTACATACCTGTATGTATCTCGGTTGGAAGAGTGCAAGGCTTGTCAGAGTAAAGGAAATTCCTGCTTCAGACCCTAGGAAGACCTGTTCAACATCAAGGCTGAAAAGGTTGTAAGGTTCTTCTACTATTTCAAAGTTAATACAAATAAGTTTGTTTTTCTCAATAAGCTGTCAACTGATTGTTTATTTTATGGATTCCTTGATCACCATAATAGATATGATTTATGAATATATGTTATGCAGGTGCTATTTGATGTTTGTTTTTTTGTGATTTCATATATTCAAAGATAACTCTTTCAGGCGACCAAAGGACGACAACTACAAACAAGCGTTGGATCAAGGTAGGATCGTAACACCTTTGTAGAATTTACTTATAAATTGTTATATATCTAGAGAAAGATAGATTTAATTGTATGTTTGTTGCTAGACTATCTTCTGATACTAGGGATATCGGTCTTGTCCGCAAGATCGATTTATTCGGCCAACACTAGTATCTGCTTATCTTTCTTTCACAGCTTCAGGCATCTTTACTTTAGTGTCTGCAAATTCTTTCTCTTCTTCAAATGTTTCGAGCAAACATTTCAGCCACCTCTTCTATATTTGTTTCACATCCTCAGCATGTTGTAATTCAGTTTCAGCATCTTTTCCTTCTTCTTGGACAAGCTTCAGTAATTTCCCTTCATCACCTTGATTGATTCTGGTTATCAAATCAAGTTCTTCAACCCTTGTATCTTCATCTTCTATCAGAATGGAATTCTGATTCTTCATCACTGTATCAGTATTAAAAATATGTCTCATAGTCTGCCCTCCAATCTTCTCTTGGCTATTCAAACAAGCCAACTCCTCTTTTTCATCAACAAAAATAAGTTTCTACATATGAGACATGATTTTCTCATCTTCTTTCTTATGCAACAATTTTTCTTCTTTCAGGACAACTCCAAGAGATGGATTATCCTCTTCAATACCTGTGGACATAAAAAAATTGTTAAATTTAAAATCACAAGACCCAATGGTCTCAATTGATGACCTAGTCACCAATTTTTCTCTTTGCAGCTCGAAGTCTTCTTCAAGACTCACAAAATTTTCACTATCTTTCTCCTCAGCTTCTAGTGTTATCCCCACTGTTCCAATCACCATGTTAAAATGATGATCCTTCACTATGTTTTCAGCTAACATAGTTTCCTTCTTATTAACTTTCCTGACAATTTTCATTTTCTTTTCTTCTTTGCCTGCATAATTAACACATGAGCCTTCAGCACTAAAGTTACAAGATCTCAATATCTCTTCCTCCTCTGACAACACATCAGTATGTTGTTCTAAGTTTCCATAAATTCCTCTGTCAGCACATCAGTATGCTAATTTTCATCCTCCATGAGACTATCAGCTAGTCTCTCCTTCTTTCCATCATCTGCTTTATGAACATTATCCATGAAGACCTTCCTACCATGCTTCCTCAGCAAATTATCTTGTGCATAGGCCCTCTATTTCTCCAATTCTCTTCTTTAAAAATTTAACCTCCTATACAATTCAACAACTTCAATTGGAGTAGATTTTGGGAACCTCACACAACCATTTATCCCTTCACTTTTTCTTTACCAATCATCTGCTGGTCCTTCTTTCTCTGCGTCAATATTCTGCTGAATATTCTCATTGGAATCCTTTGTATTCAATTCCTCCTGATATCTTGCTATCTCAATATTGATCTGCACAGATTTCAGATTCATTTTCTCCTCCTCAACAAACTTTAAAGCTTGTTCATCTCCCTATGATTTACCTGCAAACATACACAACTCTTTAGTTTTAAAACCACAAGAATTTTCAGTCTTGGTTGTTCTCTCAAACACTTCCCTTTGAACAGATCTGCATGTGTAATCTTCAAATTCCATCCTTGACTCAAGAACTCTGAGTTCCTCTTCCTCTGTAGAATCTGTAATCACCTCACAATTGTTAGATTCAAAAGCACAAGGCTTTACATCATCCAGCTGATCTGGACTTGTCCAATAACTTAGAAAATCATCAATGATTTTCTCTTCAGCAAGAAAAAATTCTTGCTGCCTTAAGTCTTCATCATGTCTCACAAGATCTCTTGTAGATCTCCATTCTTCATCTGTACCATGTTCTGCTTCACAAATAGAAACTTCCTTTTTCAACTCAGCTGCTCTGAGTTCTTCTTTCAGTAAGGAAAACTTCTTTTGCCTCAACCTCAACTGTAATGGTTGCCATTATACTCTCTTCTTCATGAGCCAACCAACTCTCTGGCTTTCCTCTATCATCCTCTCCAGTTTATTAAATTTTTCACTGATCTCAACTATCTCTTTCCAATACTTTGCATCAATCAACTGCTGCCTTATCCCATTTTCCTTGGCATCTGCTTTCTCTTTTCTGTTGTGGCCTCTCTCGGAACCTCTGCTATCTCTTCTATGTCTATCAGTAGTCATCCTCTCCTCCATGAGTTCTTCACTCACAAGCTGCACTAAGCCTTTGCAACAGCAAGCTCTCTTGCTGCCACTTACCTCACCAATCCTTTCCTCCGGATTTGGATTCTGGAAAGTATTGGTCCCCTGTCTGCTGGAATCTTCTGAGCACTCTCTTCTGCTCTCTCTAGGCTTCACTCTACAAATTTTTAAGAACACATATGTTCTTCTTTCATCCAACCTCTGTTGGGAATTCTCCAGGTTCTGCCACACTTTCTTCTTCACTTTAGAATCCTCTGCTAGAATATTTTATCACTGCTCTCAAAGTTGTGATCTGCTTTGTTGAGATTTCTCCAATTGCTTGCAATCTGAATTCTGCAAAAAATTATTCAAACCAGAGTTAAACACTGCTCATCAACTCACCTTTTCTTGAGAACACCACAATTTTCCTCCTTATTCAACCTTTAGCTGAATATCAGGTTCACTGCCATCATCATCAAAACTCTATCTTCACTTTTCTGCAACCACAATTCTGCAATTTCAATCAGATTTAAAATTAATTTACCTACAAGACCCCTTCATGTTCTTGTTCTTCATTCACTTATACAAATAATGTTCACTGTAATTATGTGTACTTTGTTTCATATCAGATATTAGAATCTGATCTTCTTTCTTCTCTCACCACACATTCATATTTAATTACAAAAAAAAATCATTTTCTTCAAACAGAGTTGTTCCTGCTCTGATACCACAATGATGCCCGGGCTAACCTACTTACCCTTGTTAGTCCATATATATAATTCCAATTTCATTTGAAACCCGCAATCTCCACTCTTATGCGTATAAGAATAATGTACTTCAAGGTTTAGCCCAAATAATTTTAAATATGGGTAATTCTAGCACTAAGCGGAAGCTTATCTCTTTCCAAGCCTATGGTTATGTTACCACACAATACACCCAAATTTTAATTCATTATACGGAAGCAAATTCCATTGGGAGGGTTATTAATCATGTTCTAAAACCCATCTTGTAATAGGTTGAACAAACATTCAAATTTCAAATTAAACCCAAAGCTAAGGCTTCGCTCTCATACCTTCAGAAAATGCGAGTCAACATTCGACTTTTATAAACCAATGTAAGTCTTTGGTTCACACACTCACCACCTTACTTTACTTTCAACCTTGGCTTTTTTTTAGCACCCAACATAATCACGGTTGCATCTTTATAATCTCACACCAACATAATATCAAAATGTATCACATCCTCAAATCAAATATTATGAAACCTTATAATAAATCTTTAACTGGAGATTTAAATCCCAAGTGCTAACATACGTAATGATCCTCAGGTCCCACGCTATGAATTACTATTCCGCCTACCATTCAACAGTCCATCCAATCCAATGGTTCCAAGCTTGTCGTGCTCCAAAACCCAATTAAACATCGATCCAACGATCATCATGTAATTAACATGCACGAGGGTTAATCTTCAAAATTTACGTGAAACTCATGGTTTTTTAATACCACCACTACCTTACGTGTCACACAGAGATGCATCTCGTGTTTTTTTTTACAAAACTTATTTACCACTTTTAAAAAGTGCAAGACCACTGGTTTTCGGTCTCAAACCCGCTTTCACTGTTCAATGCTGGTTCCACTTCTCGACTCAAGGTTCTGCCTTCTCAACCACTATTCCATTGTGTTTGAAATTAATTCGAGTTCATTCGAACCCTCAGTCTCTGCCTTGATACTATGAATTAAATTTGACTGATATTGATTTAAACAACAGAGAGCCCATGCCAGATTAAAATTGCGCAACAATCGGATGCCGATATTGTTGCATCCTCCATCGAAAGGGCTAATATTCATCGAATTACATGTATTGAGGTTGAATCACCTCTCTCCCGTGTGACTCAATAGCATGGACCAGATACTAGGTCGATCTTCATTATTGGAAACCAAAGTTTCGTTCAACTCAACTACAGAATCAAGGTTACTTTGATTCTTTCTTCATACAGGCAATAAATCCAAGTTTGTTTAATAGAATTATCAACGGAACTTCTAAAAACAAGATTCTTCCTTTTCATATACGCTGATGTACACAGAGTATGTATATAACCCAAAAATTTCAAAAGATTCGAAACCTTCCCTCAAACATACAGTGATTCACAATTTTGAGTCCTTTCAGAATACATTTAACTAGCCATATATAAACTGAGACATGAGATTACAAGCCCTACAGGAATTGATCCTTTTAGTGATCGATTCACCCAATTTGCAAGCCAACTTAACCACACAGTCACATACCTAAATCCAAATTGACTCTGAAATTCTTCTGTATAAATAAAACTAAGTAATTACAACTTACTTCCTCTGTGGCCTGATCTTCAATATGCTGGCCTTCTATCCTCACTACTCTGCCTCTTAACTGATCTATAGCTCTCTGATCTCTCATGCTTAAATTTATACAAAATTATGGCCTGAATCGATTCAAGTTCCCTAACGGCTCGACAAACTCTTGAAATTCTCAAAAATCCTAAATTTAGCCTAATTCTCTAAAATAACTGAAACTGCTTATCTCTTCACATTCCCAACTGATCAATTCTCTCATGTTCTCTAATGATTAGATAACATTTAAAATTCCTCACTATTTTATTCAAAATCACAAATAATTACATGAGGACCCCCCTATGTCTACTTAGATACAAAGTATTTTATTGTGCCTAATGCCCCTGCATCATCCACGCTGGGTGAACTTTGTTATCAACGTCTCGTGTTCTTATATTGTTGATTTTTGTCTTGTTTCCTCTTACTTAAAGCACACATATGTGTTCTTTTAATGCTCTTTTCATTGAAATTCTAACCACATCACAGAAGTAAAATATCATGGGTAAATCCGGTAGCTGACAGACCCAAATCAAGATGGTATCAAAGTGGTTTTCTTGCTGATCTGAATTTCGAACGTGAAAAATGATTGAATGTGAAGAAATGGAGGATGAAAAAGACATGTATGATGCCATGTTGAGGATGTCCAAAATGGTGGAGATAATTTATGACGTTTATGAGAAGAGAATAGCGGAAGAGGGGAAAGAAAGATAAGAGAATGATGCTTCATCCACATCTTCCAGTGCTTATGCTTCTTCTTCGTTGCCTTCATCGTCTTATCATCATTCTGATGAGGATATAAACTAGAGTCTTTGGCAAGATAATGTTGAATTTAGGAGGCTACTACGAGAAGAGAAATGAGAGATCCATAAATTGCATCTTTAGTTGCGAGTTGCTGAAGAGGCCTTGGAGGAATTTAAGTGCAATGAATGATTAAAGAAGCCATCATCACCTGTGTCTAAATTAATAGTTGAGGCAAACAATGTTGATTTATCTTCAGTTTTATCTTCACGTGGTATTATTTCCATTGGAAACATGGAGATACCCATTATGGGAACTTGCATGAGACTCCTTACCAAAATGGTGTAGTGCCCCACTCTAGATTTCTGACCTTGATATGACATTAACAATGATTTAGCCTTAAGGCTCACACATTATTATTTGAGGACCTCAGGTGGAGGATACTGACACTTCACTCTACTATTAGTGGATGTGTTTATTTCCTAGTCGGTGGTAGGATGATGGTGGCTTTGATGGATATGTATTTTTTATTGACGTTATGATGATGATAGTTGTGATGAATGTGTCTACTTACATTACTCTTGGTTCACGATAAACAATGATGTGGATGACTATGTCATGTTGATGATTTTGTTATGAAATTGACTAACACTAAGAAACTTGGTGACTGATGATTATTGAGTATTACAGGAAACCGCCAGAGGCACTCGCATATGATGAGATGACAACATCTGGTTTGATAGGAATTAATATTTTGTCTTGAAATTATAAGTTCAGTTTGGAACTTGATATATATATATATATATATATATATATATATACACACACTCTGATGATATGTCAATGGTTGCAGGAACATGTTAGTTGCTTGGCCGAATGACTCACATATGGGTGATGGGGTTGTACAATTAGATGGAACTTCATGGGAGGGGTGGGACAGTGTCCCTGATCTCACCTACTAGCACTCCTGCCATGAATTAGGCTGGAAAGGTCGAAACACCTTCACCTTGAATATCATGATGTCATGGGGGCAGGTCCCAAATTGGGTTCGCTCACGAGGGTTTCTGGGGGGCGCGCATCAAGGCGGATTCCTTGATCCCCAGCACCATTAGTCTCACTATAGCAGGCAACATACGAGATGATAAGGGTCTCTGTAGTTGCACATATAATTTCCCCTCGTAACCACTGGATGCTTGAAGGGCAAGTGGTGTGGCACCCTTGGAATTTCAATAGAAATTCTTGAAGGGAAGGGCACGACCAACTTGGCACCCTTGGCATCAAAAATAAATTCTTAGGCATGGAACCCTTAGAACTTCGAATGTAAGTTCTTGAAGGGCATGACCAAACTCGACCCTTGACATCATTAAAGAAACTAATAAATATAACCAATATATGAAATCCAACTAATTTAGAACAAATGATATATGAGGTTAGAACCAAAAGAATTAAATCAAGAATAAAACTTAGGGTAAGGGAGGAATAGGAAGAGATAAATTAATTACCATGATAACTCTACCCTTTCCATGTTAAAACAAAATATTAAATGGATAATGTATATAAGTAACTTAATTAGGAAAAAAGGGGAAAAGAGGGACATAGAGTTAAGTATAAAGATTTATTAAAAACTTAATTAAGAGAAGAGGGTGGTGAATTATAATAAGATTAATAGATTAAAATTTGAGAAATTAGAGAACTTCCATGTGGCAAGAGCCAACATAAGAATATTCATCATAAATACAAATTGAGGTAGTTTAGGGGACCAAATCTGAGACTTATCAATTAACTGCAGTAATAAACACAAATTAAGGAGTAGAAAAGGGGAATCAGGAGACAACTAGGAGAAGAAATAGGAAGTCTTGTTGGGTTGAGGAAAATTTCTATTTTAAATGAATAATTAAGAAAATTATTTTGGAGAGTCTTGATGAGAGGATGACACATGGGTGGGTGAATAATCAAATTTTGGGTTAATAAAAAAATAATTATTTATGCATGAAGTTCCAAGTGTCACCTATGAAGCATTCTATAAAAGAAAGGGAAAGGGAAGGAAAAAGGCACTGGGGTTTTACCCTATGGTTGGATGGAGTAGATTATGTCAAAATTGAGTGGTTACGAGCTATAGTTGAGTTTGGTGAGATAGAGTGTTATAGAGAGGGGACTCTTGAGCCAAGAGAGGCTCACCTCTATCAGCTATCATTTTCCTTTGTTTGTACAACCCCATTGCAGCTCGGGGGTCCGCAGGGAAGGAGAGTACCCAAGGAGTAGGCTGGGAGGTTAACCTGTGAGTCACTACATTCGGCTTGAGCATGAAAAACATTCAGGCGTGGAGGCAGACGACATCAAAGGAGCTCGCAAGCAGTAGGTCCAGTTTGGCTCTCGTCTCAAGGTGTACAGTACACGTTTAGTTATATTGCTTTTATTTATGATGATTTCATTGTGCCTAGAATTCACAAGTTAAATGGATGTATGTGTATGAAGTCTAATTTTATGAACTTGGATATAACTGATATAAATTCTTGTGTTCAGCTTTGTATGCTTATGGTATAAATAATTTAATTTTACTAAGTTTTCAGAAACTTGTATGATTATGGTTTGAAATTTCTATCACTGCGTTAAAAAATAAATAAATAAATAAATAAAAATAAATTTTAAGCCTAGCGTTCATCTAGTAATATGTATAGATTTGGGTCTCTACACTTGGTATCAGAGCAAAGGTTCAACCTCTAGGACCTATAGGCCCATAAAAACGTTGATCATGAACGCACTCTGTTGTTTCCTTGTGTGGACGCAATACAGTCGGCCGCTCTAGCCATAGTAACCCTCAGAGTCAAGCTAACAGGGCACAAAAAATAAGAAAAAAAGAGATAAATGTTAACCACAATTTTGCAGATGTGAGTAACCTTCAAAGCGTTATGTTCTAATGCTTTATGGAGCCATTATCTAAGTTTTCGTTGGAGATGTGGGTGCTGGAAACAGTGCTGAAAGAGTTATTCTCCCCATCGACTGACTCCAGGCTTACATGTCGCTTGTTTGTTCTCTAACAGAGTTTATAACCAAATTTTGGATACGTTCTTCGATTTTCGGGGAGATATGTTAACCACCTGCTTTCTGCCTACGTTATTTGCAGAGGTTACATAATCTTCACAGCGTCTTCTTCTATAACCTTTTGGAGCTCATTATTTAGGTTTTTGGTGGATATATGGGTGCTGGAAACGCTGGTAATAGAGTAATCTTCCCCAATAACTGATCGTTTGTTTACGTGATCACTTAATGGTTCTCCAATCGAGCTAGATACCGATTTCGATGAGACGTTGTTCAATTTCCGAGAAGCTGCATTACGCATTTATTATAATTCCTGAGCCAGCGTCTTCTGTTTCCATACAAGGTCTCCTATTTGCGGTTTTTTTTTAATTGCTAAATTACAATTGCTCTAAATATCTCTGTGCACTTTTCTGAATTAGAATTAAAAAACACTTAAAAGCTTCAGCTAGTCAATCCCAGTCTTGATTCTTCGAGATTGGTCATGGATAATCATTCAATAAAATTCCTGCACACTCAAAAAAAAAAAAAAATCTGCAGCTAAGTTTTTTCAAGTGTGCCAGAAAGTTTGATCACTGGTATTTTCCCGTGTCAAATTTTAACCCTTAAATCAAATTTGTCAAATGGTGACAGAAATTTTGATCTGATACAAATCACTGGCATCAAAATTTTTCAACAACTCGATTTTTCTAGTGATGACAGAAAATCTCGATTTGAATCCTTTTCTGTCAAATTTTAATGACACACAGAGATTTCCAGGTCTTGCCTTTTACTTCCACTCGAGTTGGTTCGATTCTTTCTTGTCTTCGACTGCACAGGTGTTTGATAGTTTTCCACTTCTTATCTCACTCAACCTTGACTGTGTTTATAACTGATACGTTCCAATATTTAGGGTTACATTAATAACCATTTAAAAATTTGGGATTTTCGAGCTTCAATCAACAGATTTTTCGTGATTTACAGGTACTTACCTATTTTACGAAGAGTTAATTCTTGATGTGTTGACCGGATTTTACTCCATGAATTCAACTTGTCAACCCCTACTTACTAACTTTATGAAGAGTTAATTGTTGACGTGTTTTTTTTCAAGTAGAAAAAGAAAAAAGAAAAAAGAAAAAAAAATCTCTAGATATATTATGTCCAGTTCAATTTAAAACTCATGAACTCTTATATGCCTTTACAACAATAAACTGAAGATCCTTTCAACACTTATAAAACTCCGACAAGAAACTGGAGTTCCTAATGAGCTGTTTATAAAACAGAAAAACAGTAAAGTTTAAATCTTCAGTTCTCCCGGGAAATATGGAAACAGTGGAGTACTTAACTAATTAATGCTCTAGACACCAATAAAATGACCAGTGTTTAAACAGTCACTGAAAGGAGCTAAACATCCAGGGGGAAAAGGAAAGAAAATGTGTCAAAATTTCAGCCCAATAAAATATCAATAGGAGTCTATTTACCTTATGATACGGCCATAATTAAATGGGTGAATCAATACTGCACCAGTTCCTTCCTTTACTTTAGCAGATTCTCTCTCTCTCTTGACTGCATTGTCAGTTCACACACAATGACCTATCCACCATTTCGTTTAACATTTTCTACTTCACAAATTGGAGCATTTCGAGGGATTACAATATATGCTGGAATGCCACGCAATTTTGCAGCCAAAGCCAATGCTGCTGCATGATTACCACTTGTTACAACAATAACAACAAAGTGAGATCTCCAAATACCTTGAAACATTTGCTCAGATCAAACAGATATAAATCCCTCTGAAAACCCGTGCCTCAGTTTTGCCAATTCTGCCTCCTGGATTCACGCTGAAGGTGTCTCAAGACCTGTTCTCTAACAATGAGACAAGCTTTCTTGATTATCGGCCCAGGTACTGTGACTTTGGCAGTAAACTTGAGTTTTGAACAGCTATTCTGAAGCCTGAAATACACGTTGAAAATCACTCTCAGACACTCTACAAAACAGCGCAGGCCTAGACTCAGAATCTCGGCCTACAATCCCTTGATTCCCGTCCTGGTATCTCTGCCCGAAAATCTTGGACTCCAGATCCGGCGTAACAATACCAAAACTCCGAGCATTTGATTTGATGTATTAAGTTAAGTGAAGGATTTAAGTTAGAATCATGATATTCATAATTCGTTTAAAAAAAAACAAAAAAAAATGGCATCAGAGATGTATATATGTTGCTTCAATTTTAAGTTTTAATAGTTTAAGAATAGGTGAGGTAAGTGTTGATAGTGATATTTTTAATTTTAAAATATAATTAAAATTCCCACTTAGGAATTCTCCCAAAATGACCACTGTATTTTTCAGAATGTGTACAAATTTCCAGTGAAGTCTTTCGTCAAACAGTTTGAAGAAGTACTAGTGTAGGTGTAAATTTTTATAGTTCAATTCAAATACATACACACTGACTATTTCAAGGCATAAGAAAGTTTCGAAAACACTCTTGACTGATATACAATGAACTCAAGAAAATATACAACGCGGACATAAGTTTTAGGGACAATAAATCTGAGCATAGGAAGCTTCATAATTCACTTAACATGAATACATACAGTGAGTAATAAGAACAAAGGAATCTGGTATGTTTTCTCCTGCAAAACAACTCTCTGAGTATTAGTCTTCTTCCAAGAGAACAAATCTATATATATCAGTGATTTCCAGCAGTGTAGATTCCAAGCTTTGGCTCAGCTACATGTATAAATTTGTTCCCATCTCCTGCGTACACCCAGCAATATAACGGACATGTATTCAGTGTACTCCAACTCTCTTAACTCGACCTCTGCTAGCATATACACACAGCGTTTATAGGCCCTTATTCCCAGCTTTCAATTTTCTCCAGCTACCAAGGGATCTCGACCTCCACCCACTGTAATCTCATTAAATAGAATGAAGACAACTTGGCTTGAGGGATAGGATGATACTTGGCCAGCCAAAGAACTGTAAACTCGGCCCTCTCAAAGTCACTGCTGCATGAATCTATGTTAAAAAAAAAAATTATGTTATTTAATTTTATTATATATATAGTATATATTCAAAATCAATAATATAAGCTTATATCTCAGATTTATTTCAGTGAATTGATCTAACAACTTGAAATTAGCAGGTGTTAATATAATAATAACACGGTTAGGTACATCAAATTGTAAGCATCATGAAATAGGAAGGGTAGACAGTAATAATTTAGAAACAGATCTAGGTTGTAGTATTTCTGCTACTTTGAGTACAGTAAACTCAGCATTCATGTAAACTCCGCAACAGGAAAACAAATGCCAGAAAATTTCAAAAGATAATTTATTGATATTCAATACACCCCAACAATAATAAGACAAGGAAAAGTCAAAAATAGCTTGCCAGCTTAGTGATAGCTGGGTGATTTTAATTTTTAGTTACTGTATTTTTTATTTTTTTTCATTGAAAAGTTTACTTCTACATTCCTTTAAAAAAATATATATATGTTGATGGTATACATGCTTGACTATATTTATGAAGGTATTTGATATATTTATTTGGAAAGTGATCAATTTAAAATGTCAACTTTGTTGAATGGAGTTTAGTGTATTAGACCGTTAAATTTTAAATTTATGTCGGGGTTTGATTTTAAAAAGATGTAGGTAAAGGATTTGGATGCTACCATACGTCTGAGTTAATGAAATTAGAAAATTGGGGCTTTCTTTATGAGGCCATAAATTTGCTTAGACAGTTGTTTGTTTTGCTAGAATTCAGTAAAAAGAAATTCAAAAAAAAAAAAAAAAAAATCAAATGGGTGGATGGTTGAATAATGGTAGAAATAGATTCCTAAATTTATAATCCATATTTTCTAGAATTTTTACCAAATCTGACCCAATTTTCCATTATTTAGGTTAATCTAGTGTTTTTGTTAAAATCCAATTTTTTTGGAGAGCTTTTAGGCAACTTAAGAAAAAAAAAAAAAAATTAAGGCTGAGGAAGTGTAAATTTTGAGTTTTAATGGTAACCAATAGATATTTGAATGTATTAATGTAGTAGATTATGGATGGAATTGTCCTACATGAGATTTGAAGGACTTCTTGTAATAAATTGACATAGAAAATTAAAAATCTAGACTTAATTCATAACTTAAGGTTGAAATTTAAAAGATGCAGTTAAGGTTTAGTTGATTTATATATATATATATACTCCGAATCTTTGATCCTAGAATATTAAAAGTTTTGTTTGAAAGATTTAAGTTCATCACAATCAAGAGTTATTGAGTTCATCACAATCAAGAGTTCATACTACTTTCAATTTAAAATAAAATAAAATAAACATTGTGACCAGAGTTCTTGATATGAAGGTCTTTATGTAATATGCTTGCAACTATGTCAGTCTAGAGTGTAATCATGATGAACACTGCTATTACTCATTGTTCGTAGAAGAGATCAAGGGTTTGAGAAACACAAGGGTGTTTTGAGGTCCAGGTTTAAATTTTGGAAGATCAAGTCAAGTCTCAAGAATGGAAGGATATTAACTATTACAATGGTCTAGCTGTAGCATAGTGATATTGACACTCCCTTGCTAACAATTTTAGGGTCAAGGGTCGTAGCGACTGTGATTGTAATATAATAATTATAGTGGTGGGAATCGATTTGCAAACACCGCTCTATTTGACTCCAGTAAATATTGCAACACTGCTATAAGTAAATATGTAAAAACAACTAGCATCTTGGATGTAATGTTAATTTGGTGGCTACTTTTTGTTTTTCTTAATTAACAAGCCTCTTCATTTTAGCATACATTTATTTCAGTTTGAGCGTTCCAGCTAAATGCTTTCTCTCCTGTACATGCGCGTTAAAATATTTCGAGTTTTGTCTACTATTCAAACCTATGCTTATAAACAAGATGTGAATGCCTGAAAATTCTCCTAGTAGTTTTTGAATGCTTAGTCATCACAAGTGACTTGAAACACCTAGGGACATGTTGGTGGACCCAATATTAGCTCAAAGATCATTTACTTTAAAAAGATACTATATATATATATATATATATATATATATATATATATATATATATATGTGTGTGTGTGTGTGTGTGTGTGCCTTGGTACATTGTACATCGGGGAATCAACATATTGATTAAAATTTTCATGTTGATTCCTTTATGGGAGAAGAAGAGGGAACATGCAAATTGCTTATTATTCAACAATTGCACAGTAGAGACGTGCCATGCATATGATACATGAGGGAGTTCAGCTTAGGTGATTGTTGCGCAATGATGATTAGACACATTGAAATTTATAATTACAATACTCTTAGGTTCAAATATGTGACAGCTAAGAAATTCAAAAAGGATTATTACTAATTTGATATAGGTTGATATTGAGTGCTAGTTTTTGGAGCCTATCATATACTTGTATGGTTTTATTTATTTTTTCGGAGCTTTATCATATAACGATATCATGTTAAAGGATATCTACTATGTGACGATCTCTAACCTAAAAGCCATTTTATTAATTAAACCTAAGTGGTGTAAGTGATGTAGTTGAGATTAATTCATGAGAAGAATTGATGCACCTTGACGTAGGTTCATTACACATGTGGTTTGAGCTAATGGTCACTCACTAATTGTACATTCTCTTGTGAGATATTTCATGGTGATAGATGTTAAACATATATAACTATGATCATTTTAATTTCATAAGAAATCAATTGTATTAATATATGAGAAATAAACATATGTAAGTTGTAGAGATTTTGTTAACTTACTTGGGGATGGTGTTTATACGAACTAAAGGTTTAAATATTGACGTAATGTATTAGGCATATCCATACACATATTATACATTGTTGAATGACGTTGTGTGCCCTAAAAGCATTGGCATCAAGAATGATAAAATAGAATTGTGGGGCTTGATTGTCAAAGAATGCGACACAAAATCACCCAAGCCCATTTAAACACTATATAAGGAAGGTAATCAAAGTTAAAAAGTAAATATGATATTTATACTTCCTACATAAAGGGAACCATAAAGAAGATGGAAGATGTTTTGAGTATGACCCTCAAATATTTCGATATTCCTTAATGGACAAAAATCAGGGAGAAATTGATTGATCTAAAAATTGAGGATACTTGGCACAATGAGGATAGCAAGATTTTAATAGAGGATATGAAGGATATGCATCCCTGTCTTCATTTCCTTTCCTAATCTAAGGACTTCGGGGCGAAGTCCATTATTAAGAGGGGGTGAATGTAGTGCCCCACTTTGGTTGATGAACATTGATCCTTCATACTTTATTCTTTTAGGACCTCAGGTTGAGGATCCAGACACATGACTCTAATATTAGTAGATTTTATGGTTATATACATTCTATACTTTGATGATGACATCATTAATTGATATGCATGTTTTCTATTGATATCATGATGATGATAGATTTTATGGATAGATATGTTTTCTATTGATGTTACGATGATGATGCCTTTGATTGATATGTCACCACTTCCATGGTTTGAAACTTCGGGACGAAGTTTAATTTAAGGGGGGGTGTATGTAGTGCCCCACTCTAGATTTCTGACCTTGATATGACATTAACAATGATTTAGCCTTAAGGCTCACACATTATTATTTGGGGACCTCAGGTGGAGGATACTAACACTTCACTCTACTATTAGTGGATGTGTTTATTTCCTAGTCGGTGTTAGGATGATGGTGGCTTTGATGAATATGTATTTCCTATTGACATTATGATGATGATAGTTGTGATGAATGTGTCTACTTACATTACTTCTGGTTCACGATAAACAATGAGGTGGATGATTATGTCATGTTGATGATTTTGTTATGAAAATGACTAACACTAAGAAAATTGGTGACTGATGATTATTGAGTATTACAGGAAAACCACCTGAGGCAATCGCATATGATGAGCCAACATCATCTGGTTTGACAGAAATAAATATTTTGTATTTGAACTTCTAAGTTCAATTTGAAACTTGTTATATATTTACATATACCTTGATGATATGCCATTGGTTGCAGGAACATGTTAGTTGCTTGGCCGAATGACTCACATATGGGTGATGGGGTTGTACAATTGGATAGAAATTCATGGGAGGGGTGGGACAATGTCCCTGATCTCACCTACTAGCACTCCCGCCATGACTTAGGCTGGAAAGGTCGAAACACCTTCGCCTTGAAGATCATGATGCCGTGGGGGCAGGTCCCAAATCGGGTTCGCTCACGAGGATTTCTGGGGGGCACGCATCAAGGCGGACTCCTTGATCCCCAACACCATTAGTCTCACTATAGCAGGAAACATACGAGATGATAAGTGTCTCTGTAGTTGCACATATAATTTCCCCTCATAACCACTGGATGCTTGAAGGGCAAGTGGTGTGGCACCCTTGGAATTTCAAGAGAAATTCTTGAAGGGCACGACCGACTTGGCACCCTTGGCATCAAAAATAAATTCTTAGGCATGGAACCCTTGGAACTTCGAATGGAAGTTCTTGAAGGGCATGACTAGACTCGACCCTTGACATCATTAAAGAAACTAATAAATATAATCAATATATGAAATCCAACTAATTCATAACAAATGATATATGAGGTTAGAACCAAAAGAATTAAATCAAGAATAAAACTTAGGGTAAGGGAGGAATAGGAAGAGATAAATTAATTACCATGATAACTCTACCCTTTCCTTGATAAAACAAAATATTAAATGGATAATGTATATAAGTAACTTAATTAGGCAAAAGGGGAAAAGAGGGACATAGAGTTAAGTATAAATATTTATTAAAATTTTCATTAAGAGAAGAGGGTGGTGAATTATAATAAGATTAATAAATTAAAATTAGAGAAATTAGAGAACTTCCATGTGGCAAGAGCCAACATAAGAATATTCATCATAAATGCAAATTGAGGTAGTTTAGGGGACCAAATCTGAGACTTATCATTTAACTTCAGTAAGAACACAAATTAAGGAGTAGAAAAGGGGGATCAAGAGACAACTAGGAGAAGAAATAGGAATTCTTGTTGGGTTGAGGGAAATACTATTTTAAATGAATAATTAAGTAAATTATTTTTGGAGAGACTTGATGAGAGGATGACACATGGGTGGGGTGGGAATACAAAAATTTAAGTTAGTAAAAAAATAATTATTATGTATGTGTTCCAAGTGTCACTTAAAGGATTCTAGTAGCAAAGTGGAAAGTGGAAGGGTATAACGGGAGCCATTCTATGGTTGGATGTGAGTATTTATGTCAAAATTGAGTGGTTATGAGCTATAGTTGAGTTTGGTGAGATAGAGTGTTATAGAGAGGGGACTCTTGAGCCAAGAGAGGCTCACCTCTATTAGCTAGCATTTTCCTTTGTTTGTACAACCCCATTGCAGCTCGAGGGTCCGCGGGGAAGGAAAGTACCCAAGGAGTAGGCTAGGAGGTTAACCGGTGAGTCACTACATTCGGCTTGAGCACAAAAAACATTCAAGCGTGGAGGTAGACGACATCAAAGGAGCTCGCAAGCAGCAGGTCCAGTTTGGCTCTCGTCTCAAGGTGTACAGTACACGTTTAGTTATATTTCTTTTATTTATGATGATTTCATTGTGCTTAGAATTCACAAGTTAAATGGATGTATGTGTATGAAGTCTAATTTTATGAACTTGGAAATAACTGATATAAATTCTTATGTTCAGCTTTATATGCTTATGGTATAAATAATTTAATTTTACTAAGTTTTCAGAAACTTGTATGATTATGGTTTGAAATTTCTATCACTGCGTTAAAAAATAAATAAATAAATAAATAAAAATAAATTTTAAGCCTAGCGTTCATCTAGTAATATGTATAGATTTGGGTCTCTACAAATGGGGTACAAAGGAGGAGGACTTGGTGTGAATGTCCAAGGCATAACTCAAATATTGGAGGTTGTGCAGAGACCTCAATTCACAGGTTTTGGATAAACTGAAGGACAATGTTGTTAGGTCCCTATATTACTACTGTAGTCCCTTTATTTTTGTTAGTTTAGCCCCCTTATTGTTATTTTTGTACCCCTGTAACCCCAATATTTTTATTATTGTGCCCTTAAATTATTATTGTTAGGTTGGCTAGGATTATATTGTGACCCCATGGACTCCTATATATAGAAGGAGGTTTTTTCATTTGTATCATCCAAGAATTTTTCATTTATGTAATTTAAAGGAGGTTCCCTCCTTGAAGTGGCTTATTTCTAAGGCATTGATCTCTCTTTTCTTCTATTTTTGGAGCTGGTTTTATAACATTTGGTATCAGAGCTTTGGATTCTAGGGTTTCGTTGCTATAAACAGCTCATCATGGAATTTTTGTTATAACCTTTTTTCTACGAGGGTTCCAAAGCTAAAAATTTTATAGAGCAAATTCGAATTCCTAAGGAATGTCATGTAAAAATTTTAGATCTTGGTTCGCAACATTTTCAGAGATATGATCTGTGGAAGTTAGGGTTTTTTCAGGATCCCTAATTTCATCTAAAATATTTGACCTTGGGAAAATCGTCATAACTCACTCTCTGAGCATCAGATTGGAATTATGTAAAAAGTGGCCTCAAGTACATGAACTGTAGTTTCCTCTGTATCAATTTCAGAGCCTAAGTAGGAAAAAATGACATGTGGCATGTTGTACAAGTTCTCTCTACCGAATCAGTCCATATTTAGGTCATTGTGGGATATTGGGCATAACGTTGTCTTGAAGTATCCAAATCAGGTCAGACCCGTGGCATTTGAAATAATATTCAGAGGGAGACTACAGGACTGAATTTCATATATTGAAGATTTGAAATCACAAAGATAATTTAGTTTCAATATCGAGCTCCTCAAAAGCAAGACAATGGTGTGTATTGTTTTTCAAAATTGCATAAGCCTTGTTTTAAAAATCAGTTTGAAGTGATTCCAAGGGCATGTTGAAGCATAGATATCTGTATTGTGTTCTAAAATTCCACATAAAATTAATTCAACACCCATTAAGCCCTCAGAATACTCTACTATGACTCATGAAGATGAAGAAGTGCAACATGATCTATCGAAATTACAAGAGAAACTGCACCAAATTTCTCTCTTGCAAAGAGCAACAAAAAATGAAATGGAAGTTTTGAAGAAAGGCATGGAAGCTAAGATGGATGGTTTGAAGAAGGGCATGGAAGCTTGTTAAAATTGGACAAATAGGTCCAAACTCCGAGTTGTGCTGCTCAGATGACGATCCCAATATTTTTATTGGATTCCTCTTTCGGAGAGGTGTAAGATTGATCTAAATATCATCTCGATCGGATGAGCAGAACATGTACTTTGAATTTATTCCACTTATGTGCTAGGTCGACCTAGAATAAAATATAGACTTAATTGTCTTAAAGGACATGTCACACACCCCCAAAGATTCCTATATATTGGAGAGACTTAGAGTTCATTTGACACACATTGGTGTGGGGGAATTCTCTCTCTTTGGATAGCGTTGGAGCTATGATATATATGGACTGTTCTTTGTTAGGGTTGTTCTGGGTTATGTGTGACACGCTTGGCTGAATGACCTATTGAAGACTTTGCTGGTAGAAGCATCCTGTTGATCTCCGCAATGCCACCATTCATTATCTCTGTTTTGGCTTGTCTTCTATCGATCTATTAGTATGTTCTATCTTCTTCAGTATTGTGCCCTAATCTGAAATGGCATAGAACATATGCTGAAATTAACGTGGTATCGGAGGTAGGAAAAGACAAATCCCATTCTAGTTGAGAATCTAGGGTAGTGAGATAAGGATTGTTTTCTGGTAACCGAGCTGCTAGAAGAAGGCCGAGTGAGGAGACCTCGGTTTCAGGTCTGTTGGGGCTGGTTGGTGCCCTAACCATCAGCATAAAAGAAGAGCCCTAGACAGCGGCTAGTTTTAAGTGGAAAAGCCTTGTATAATCAAGCTTGAAGAGATCTATATCTGAGGCTCAAAATCTATGGCAAAGAGAGATCGATTTGGCTAAAGGCATTATTTCAATTTGTGAAAATCGAATCGTTGCAGAAAGAAATTTCTTGTGAAGCATGAAGCATGTTTTCAATTTCCTGAAAAACAAATTCTGGAATTGGAACCTTCCAAAGGTCAAATCTCGAGAACTCTTCTTAAAGATTCTTCCCACTGTTCAAAGATCTTTAGACGTCTGGCCACTAAATTCTTGAATGCATTTTACATGGCCATAAAGCACTAGGGTCGAATCTTGGATGCTGTCGTTACTGCAGGAGATCGAATTGCCAGCTGGAGAAGAGAATATTTATCTTTGTGAAGGCCATCGTATCATTTCTGCAAGGGCTTGAAGTTGACGTGTTTAATCCAGGAATGATTGAGGATTATTCAAAAGGCCAAATAAAAAGAAAAATAAAAAGAAATTTCTCGCAGGAACAAGACTTCCGAACGACTGTGGCCGCAAAGGAAATTTAAGGGTGACCGGGTGAGAGCTAATGCAAGACAAGACAATGGACTTGGTATCACCAAATATTGGCTGCGGTGGTGCGTATGACCAAATTGTGCAACAGTCACATTTCCGTTGGGCTCCCTCCGCACCAAACAAACGTTGAATTCTGCGGGCCATTCATATAAGTCATGTAGCCGACCTGAGCGAGTGGGGAAAAAGAAGCTAACGGGAACACATGCTTCATTTTCCAATCTCTTAACAGACCACCGAACCAAATTAAATAACCCTCGATAAAAGGAAATAAAAAGTCAAATCGCTATGCGCCAAGCGATCTGTGCATGGCTTATATCACAATTCATATCACCAGAGTCGCCAGTGGGGATCGAACTAGGGACTTCAGTGAATGGAAGCAGCGGCATGACCTCCGAAGCAAAGCCAGGTGAAAAAAAAGAAAAAATAAAAAAATATGCGTACCATGAGCTGAGCGGTTCCCCAGAAAATTTAATATGGCATGGATGGGGAAATGGTCTACGTGATTGAACGAAAATACAGCCAAAAGAAAATATATAGAAGGGATATTCTTTCATAAGATTAGATTGACAGAGAAGTGTATAATCCAGAGACTGAAAACTTACCATTGCGATATTTTCACAGGATCTACCAGCTGATTACTCCAGTTTCCTCGCCATCATGTGCGGAGTTGCAGGGGTGATGCTTCGGTACAAGCTTGGATCCTGGTTGGCAATAATTTTCTGTGCAGTCACTTGCAAATATGAGAAATATGGAAAATGATCTAAATAAAATTATGCTGGCTATGACTCTTTACAGTTCTAATTATGCAGTAACATGGGATTTCATATTTCTCATGAATTCTATATTTAATTGTGTCCAATCAAGATTTGGATTGAAAAGTTAAAACATCAGTATGATAAATGTCTAGTTGAATTTGGTCACACCAACGATTCCAAGATTCTCTAGAAAGAGCAACTGGGCATAAAAGAATTGCAAGTGCAGGTGTTGAATTTGGAGCTTGGAAAATTGTGATTGCTAACAATGACATTGGTAAAAGACCTTACAATAGCAGGTGCGGAAATTTTGATAATGGATTGAACTTTTGGGGATTTATAAGCAACCTGAAGTTCATGCCTAAGCTCAAATTTTCCAAGAGCGGCATGAAGAGATGGAAAGATGGCGAGGGGAGTTTCACTAATCATTGCAACTATGAGCAGATGGTCATACCTTCTTCTAATGGGGTCACTTTGATGAACAAAGGAACACATGTAACATATATTGATGACTTGAGGGGCAGTGCAGTGCCTCATTGAATAGTATTATGATACTGTTGTCTAGTGACAGTGGTTGTGAACCAGCATATACCTGGAATCAATCTATTGGCAGTAACCTTAAAAAGTGCCTTGTCCAGTTTTATCCTATTGGATGATTGGGGCTGGAACATTGATGAGCAGGAGTACCATTATGACTGTGCTAGATCTGCATGCACTGACATGAAGAAGGGTAAATTTCTGTGTTTGGAACATCTGTATGATTGGTTCCTAGATCTGTGCAATTTAGGAGACAAATTGCAGAATTGAGATCTGAAGACTTGAAGCCCTAGATCAGTCAACTATTGACTGTAAATCTGAAATTGAGAAACAGTGTTGGATGAGATACCAGATATAGCAAATGAAGCTCTCAAGTGCAGAATTATGAAAGAAGGAATCACGTTTGGATTCCTAGTTCTGTGAGCCACAGTAAAGAGGGCTAGTTGAGGAAACTACAGCAGACCTCCTTAGAGTAACAAGACTTCTAACACAAGCTGAGGCTTATTGGTATATTCTCCCTGTTGGACAATGACATAAATAGATATCTTCTCTCAGGAGAGAACCTGGCATTAAGAGGGAGAATATATCTGTATATGCTCCTGAACAGATACCTTTGTTGAACGAAAGAAAATCCTCATGGCTCAGGGACATATGTCTTCAGAGGGGGGAATTCCGAAGGAAAACCAAGAAGCCATATAAATAATAGGGTATCTAGCAGCCATGAGTACTATTGTACAATCTAACCTTGGATCCTTTGAGGAAGTCGTAAAGCATCAAGTCTGGAAGGATGCTATGCACGAAGAGTATGAGTCCATTATGAAGAATGATGTATGGGATGTGGTTCCAAGACCATAGGACAAAGCAGTTGTCACCTCGAAATGGATCTACAAGATCAAGCATGGATCTGATGGAAGTGCTGAAAAGTTCAAGGCAAGATTCATTGCCCGTGGCTTCTCTCAAAAGGAAGGCATAGATTATGATGACATATTTGCACCTGTGGCCCGATACACCACCATTCGATCTATTTTTGGTGTCTCTGCCAAGCATGATGGTCTTCATCGATGATGAAGACCGGCTTAAGCATGGTGATAAAGGAAGAGATATATGTGGAGCACCCTCTGGGGTTGGAAGTCCAGGATCGGGACACCCATGTTTGCAGGTTGAAGAAAGCCATCTATGGGCTGAAACAAGCACCCTGAGCTTAGTACGAGAGGATAGATATCCGCCTAATGAAGCTGGGCTTCACTCGTAGTATTGCTGATCTGAACCTTCACTGCAAGGTTAATAGAGAGAAGCCTCTCACTCTGGTGCTATATGTGGATGACCTCTTATCGACAAAGCAACTCCTCTCATGTTTCATCCATTAGTGCAAGAGGGAGCTGGCCACGAGTTCGAGATGAAGGACTTAGACGAATGTTTAGGCCTGGCTGTCTAGGGACTTACAAGATTTTTACTTTTCTCAAGGAAAAATACATTATGAAGCTGGAGATGGACCGTATTCATGGATGTCACCAAAGGTTGAGTAGTTGTGCCATATAGTCTGGGTTCTACTGGTATTGTCAACTCATAGGGACTCCCCCCTCTTAATGTTCATTAAACGGACGATGTCATTCAGTTGAACACTTTGAGTCAACACATGGTTGATCATAAATTATCTGATCGGGTTGGTGCCAAGAAACTCGAGGATATCTCCGAGGGGGTGCACGGCAGGACCATGGGTCGAGATACACCGCCGGAGTATGACACCATGGATATATACCGGAGGCAGCATTGGGTTGGAGTGCTGTAGGATCGCAAATCACATCTGGATGCTACTTCACACGTAGATCTGCTTTGGGCAGGAAACTGAAGTCGGTAGCCTTGAGCACCGCTGAGGCCGAATACATTGTAACATGTATGGTCTGTTGTGAAGTCACTTGGTTGCGAAAGCTCTTCAGTGAGTTGTTCGAGCATGTGCTAGATGCCACCGTTATCCTTTGTGATAACTAGAGGGGGATTCGTTTGTCATAGAATCCTGTGTTCCACGAACGATCCAAGCATGTTGATGGCTGGTACCACTTTATCCGAGATATGGTACAATGAGGCGCCGTAAGGCTTGATCATATAGGAACTGATGAGCAGGTCGTGGATATTCTCACAATGCCCTTGGGGAAGGTCAGCACCATACCTATGAGAATATTGGTACGGCATCTTGGTCTTTAGGTCCTGACGATGAGCTCTGGGGGGCTTTGGGGATAGCTTTTCTCAGAAATAGTGAGCAACCACAAGGCTAATCTTGCCGAACCTTGTAGTGCTTCTGCCCCACCGTTGTGATTATTGAGTTGGTTCACCTCTCATTATCTGTGCCCCGTATGCATCCTACCCATTGAGTTCAGGGCTCATGGGAAGTACCTCTCATTTGGCCAATGAGATGGAAAAGGCTAGAGACTAGTAGCAAAGACTGACAGACGCATCATAACTTGTCGTACTCTCTATCTAGGATGGCACAATCCAACCACTTGATCTGGGATCAAGTATAGTGAGGTTTCGGACCTCCAACTGACTTCAGGTCAGGTAAACCAACTTCGGGTTGGTATGTGACTCTTTGTGAGTCCCTAGAGGTTTCAGACCTCTAGGCTGAATTTGTTAGCCGGGTATGATGTCTTTGTGACTGACCCACTTCTGTTCTGAAATAAAGAGGCCAGCAAAGCAAGTTACGGCGGGATGACGCACGATGTTTGGATTGCACTAGTGGACGGAGTTCTCCCTAGTTGAGAGGGAGTGTTAAAATTGGACAACTAGGTCCAAACTCCGGGTTGTGATGCTCAGATGACAATCCCAATATTTTTATTGGATTCCTCTTTCGGAGAGGTGTAAGATTGATCTAAAGATCATCTCGATCGGATGAGCAGAACATGTACTTTGAATTTATTCCACTTATGTGCTAGGTCGGCCTGGAATAAAATATTGACTTAAATGTCTTAAAGGACGTGTCACACACCCCCAAAGATTCCTATATATTGGAGAGACTTAGAGTTCATTTTGACACACATTGGTGTGGAGGAATTCTCTCTCTCTTGATGGCGTTGGAGCTGCGTATTCTTTGTTTGGGTTGTTCTGGGGTTATGTGTGACACGCTTGGCTGAATGACCTATTGGAGACTTTGCTGGTAGAAGCATCCTGCTGATCGTCGTAACGCCACCATTCATTATCTCTGTTTTGGCTTGTCTTCTATCGATCTATTAGTATGTTCTATCTTCTTCAGTATTGTGCCCTAATCTGAAATGGCATAGAACATATGCTGAAATTAACAAAGCTAATATGGATGGTTTGAAGAAAGTCGTGGACGCTAATATAGATGGTTTGAATAAAGTTGTGGAAGCTAAGATTAATGGTTTAAAGAATGGAATGGAAGGCATGGAAGAAAAAATAGAAGGCATGAAGAATGATATAAAATCATATGTGGAAGGCTTGACAAATTTGATACAAGAAATGATTCCTAATGGTGAAAATATAGTAGAGGAAAATCATGATGGGAACAAAATAAATGTTAATCATGATTTCATAAACTCGAATGTTGGTTGGAAAATTCACCATATTCCAAAGATCGATATGAGGAAGTTTGATGGCAAGGATCCCGTAACATGGATACTACAAATGGAGCAATATTTTGATCTCAATAATGTGAAAAACGCACAAAAGGAACACATTGAAACTTTATATGTAGAAAAAAATACATTTGTATGGTATCGATGGCTTTGCTCTCATAAAAAAAAATTCACTTGGTCAATTTTTACGGAAGAAATGATAGCACATTATGAGGATACAAAGAGTAACACCTTCTTTAGCCAATCGATAAATCTCAAACAAAAGGGTTCAATGGTGGAGCACATTGAGGACTTTCAAAAATTGAATATAAGGGTAAATGATATTCTAGATGAACACATGATTGATGTCTTCATAGGGACTTTAAAGGATAACATTCAACATGAGGTTCGCGTTTGGGAACCTGATTCATTGGAGAAGGCATTCAGGTTGGCAAGAAAAATTGAATGTAAAATTATGGCGACAATGAAGCCTACCACTCACATCTATAAAGATGGAAGTGTTGCTACTCCTAGACTTCCACAACCTACAAGGTTGACACCACAACAATTGGAAGAAAAAAGAGAAAAAAGGCTTTGCTATAGTTGTGATAGAAAATACACTAAAGGTCATAAGTGTGCTGAATAAATTATTTTACTTAGATTGTGAAGAGGAGGAAGAAAATGAACAAGAAAATTCAAAATAAGAGGATAAACACCAAGAACCAACCCTAGAAGAAGAATAAATGAGTCTGACCTTATCGTGTAATTAGTTAGCAGGAATTACCACTCCTCAAACTCTCAAGAGAGAAGGAAATATCAAGAAGAAAAAGGTACTAGTGTTTATTGATTCAAGTAGTACCCATAATTTTAGTCACTGTAAAGTAGCCAAGGAATTGAATTGTTTCCTATACCCAGCATGATAATATCAAGTCATGGTTGAAAATGGAGGAACTATAAATTTCTCTGGAAAATTCCATAATATCGAGCTAACCATGGGGTATGTATTTAATATTCCAATGCTTTCCATTCCAATGGGAGGTGTTGATGTTGTACTAGGAGTACAATTGTTACAATCTTTGGGGACAATATCTTTTAATTTTCAAGAACTTTTCTTGAAATTTTTTTTGGAAGGAAAGGAATTCAAATTATGGGGTATCGCAGGGAAGCTAGGAAAGATAATAATCTCTAATTTCATGACAAATCTTATGAAGAAAGAACAACGAGGCGTAATTGCACAATTATGCTCACTAAAAGTTCCAACATGAAAATCATCTATTTCTCCATATATCTGAAAGGTCTTAGACAATCATTCCAAGGTGTTTGAAACTCCCAAGGGACTCCCACCTATTCGTGATCATGATCATGCTATTCATTTGATTCCAGAAATTGTTCCTCCAAACATTAGGCCTTATAGATATCCTTATATCCAAAAGAGCGAAATTGAACATATGATTGCAGAAATGTTAGAGGCAGGTATAATTCAACGTAGTAAAAGTTGTTTCTCTGCTCCAGTAGTATTGGTGCACAAGAAGGATGGATCATGGTGGATGTGTCCAAATTACAGGGAGCTCAATAAGCTCACTATTAAAGATAAATTTCCCATTCTTGTGATTGATGAATTATTGGATGAATTAAATGGAGCAATTTATTTTACCAAGTTGGATCTTCGTTCAGGCTATCATCAAATTAGAATGAAGAATGAAGATATTCCAAAAACAACATTTCGAACTCATGAGGGTCAGTAGTAATTTTTGGTCATGCCTTTTGGTCTTACCAATGCACCTTTTACATTTCAAGGGTTGATTAATTCCATTTTCAAACCCTCCCTTAGAAAATTTGTGCTAGTATTTTTTGATGATATACTAATCTACAACAGGATTTGGAAGGATCATGTTCAACATGATGACAGGGTGCTCAAACTATTGGAGGAGAAACAATTATATGAAAAAACATCCAAATGTTTCTTTGGATTACAAGAGGTGGAATATGTAGGTCATATTATATCTCACGAGGGTGTTAAGTTAGACCCTAACAAAATTAAATCCATTAATGAATGGAAATTCCCCACAACCATAAAGAAGTTGCGAGGATTCTCAGGTTAACAGGGTATTATCACAATTTTGATAAGAATTATGGGAGAATAGAAGCACCTATAACAAAATTGTTGAAAAAACATGCATTTTCATGGACTCCTGAGGCAACTAAGGCATTTGAACATCTTAAAGAGGCAATGTGCCTAGCACTGGTCTTAGCTACGCCAGAATTAACAAAAACATTTATTGTGGAATGCGATGCCTCAGGAAATGGAATTGGCATTGTTTTAATGAAAGAAGGAAGACCCATTTCTTTTGAAAGTCATCCAATCAAAGTAAAGTATTTACAGAAAGCAATTTATGAGAAAGAACTGCTGGCAATACTACACGCACTAAATAAATGATGACCTTACCTAATGGGAAGACACTTCAAGGTAAAAAATGATCATGACAGTCTTAAAAAAAATTTGGAAAAAAAATTATCTTCAGAAGAGCAGAAAAAATGGGTCACAAAGATGTTGGGTTATGACTTTGAAATCATCTACAAAAAAGAGAAGCTAAATGTTGTTGCAAATGCAATCTCAAGAAAGGATGAAGAGGTGGAAGCATTGCTTTGTGCCATTTCTATTATCCAACTAGATTGGATAACTGAAGCAAGGGATGAATGGAAGAAGGATGAAGAAGTGTGGACACTCATTCAAAAGTTGTAGCGAGATCCTAGTACATGTGATACATTTAGTTGTAAAAATGACTCCTTATGGTACAAATATCGCTTATATATTTGTAAGAATTCCCAACTAAAACAAAAGGTTCTTTTGGAATTGCACACTTCTTCTTTAGGAGGACACTCAGGATTTTTGAAAACTTACCACAGGGTGAAGAAAGAATTTTTTTGGGATGGCCTTAAATCTGATATTCAAAATGTTGTGGCAAAATATTTGGTTTTCCAGCAAAATAAAGTTGAGACAATTAAGACCCCGGGTCTTCTACAACCTTTATCCATTCCAAGTCAATGTTGGGAGGATATTTCAATGGATTTTATCACAGGTTTACCTAAGTCCGAAGGAAAGAGTGTCATCATGGTGGTAATTGATAGACTTACCAAATATGCACACTTTTGTGCATTATCTCATCCATTTAAAGCAAGTGCAGTTGCTACTCCATTTATGGAAAAAATTCAAAAGCTACATGGAAACCCAAAGATTATTGTAAGTGACAGAGATCCCACTTTTACTAGAAATTTTTGGACAGAATTATTTTCTTGTTTGGGTACTCAACTAGCTCATAGCTCATCTTATCATCCTCAATTTGATGGTCAAACTGAGATAGTGAATAAATATTTGGAAGGTTATCTTCGTTATTTTGTATCTGATAAACAAACACAATGGGTCAAGTGGTTACCTCTCGTTGAATGGTGGTATAACACTTCCTTCCATACTGTAGCAAAAATGACCCCATTTATGGCACTTTATGGATATCATCCACCCTCCATCACATCATATTTAAGAGAAAATTATAAGGTTCAAGTAGTGGAAGTGTAATAACCCAAAAGGGAGAATGCAGTAATACTGAAACACAAAATAAGAAATGTAGAAAATTAAACATTAAAACTATATACACATCAGAATGCACAGAAATAACTGATCCATTTTATTATATTGGAGGTTAAAAATCAAATACAAAAGTGCTCAAAATATGAGACACTCAAGCCACAAGGGTGGCCTAGAATGACCCTCCAATTATTTCCAAAGAGGGACTGCGTAACTGTTGCTCTGCTGGAAAGTAAATTGTGTTGTCCCTGCTGCAACTATTGGGACTACAACTGCCTGAAAAATAGAAAGTCAGATCTAGGCAGAATGGGAGCTCTGATGATGCTGAAATTGTAGATTTGGGCTCTATGATGGATTCCCAAGATAACCCAGAAGGGATTTCTTAGATCTGTAAGTCTAAGAAAACCACCCTCTTAGGGCTTCACATATATGCTGCTGGGAATGCAGATTTGAAGCTAGCTCTGATGATATGATGGCTGAAATGATGTACAATCATATCTATGAAAGAAGGGTTGATCCCTTCACTAGATCCTTGGGCTAAAAGCTCAAGATATAACTCCTCCAATCTCCTCCACTGAAAATAGTTGTTGGATGAACAAGAGCTTTAGAAAATTGTGTTGTCAAAGAGGGAGGCTCATTATCCTACTGCTAGATGTGTCAAATCAGCTCCTTAGTGATGGAAACAATAGATCCAATGTGAGGAGGTGAACCCTCACAAGATTTCCAGCTAAAATACTAGAAACTTCCTTCCTCCAATAGATCTACAGGACTAAATTACGCAATCCTTGAAGGGAATGTTGTTGCATGGAGGTAAAACCCAATGGCCTAAATGTCGGATGTAGATCTACTGCTCCTGAAAGCCTGGTTCTTAAGAGCAAAGTGATAGGATGAATCCTCAACTGGTTTCCTAGCTAAATGCCAGAAACAACCTCCTGAATATGGCACTAATGCCTAATGAGGAATGAAGTACAATCCTCTTCCTTAGAGATCACTCAAAGAAAGAGGTGGGATTCCCACTCAGGAACACCTTGTGCTAAACAACACTACAAACTCTATCAAATAGCCCAAGCCTGCGTAGAAATGTCCTAATACAAATATAGATCTAAACAGATCAAGAAATGAATAATCCAAATTATGCCTTCCATTGTGCCTTCACCTTCATTATATTCATGAGCCTTCCATAGCCTAGGCCCACTCCAAATCTTCGTTGTACATGTGGACATAGTCTCCATGTTTGACTGCACTGTAGCCTCATGTCCTCCATAAAGTTCACATGGGGTGATCACCCTCTCCATCATGTGTGCATTAAATGCACCACTTCCTCCACTATCTTATCATAAGTGCTTCATGATATTCTTTGAATTCACTATGATCTCAGTTGACCTTATCAAATATCCTCATGATTTTATATTTGAGATCCATGATCTTATTTGACTGTTTCATCCTCCATAATCTATCTCATAAATGAGCATGATCTGCATAAATGGAGATTCTCCACTACTCCGTGATTCTAGATCTAGATATAAAATATCTACATACACACATTAAAAGTGGATTTTATTCATCTTTGAGGTTTGTGGGTCCTTCCTCCCTTTTATTTTCTTAATTTATTAAGAAAATCAAGGACTCTAATATTCCAAATATGATGTGAAAATTTGTGAATATCACATTAACCCCACCCCCCCCCCCTCCCGCGGAAAAATTTTGCTTGTCCTCAAGCAACTCCAAAAGTAGATGCAAATCCATCTATTCCCCTCCAAATGGCATCCACATAAGGAAGGCTTCCTTCGTTTGTTGTAATGTGTTATGCATGTTTGGTTCTAAAGTTGTCTTTCAAAAACATATAGAATGACCTCTAACTTCATGGTTAGATGTCCTCCTTCCACCATGAAATACCAAGTGACAACTATATGATCTCCAAAATCATCATTAATGCATGAGATACATAAAATAAAGTGGCTCTTTTCATAAAGGAAAAGCTCCATCTCACATTACATCTCTTCATCCCATGCTTTATGAATTTGATTGAGCATTGTCATGCTCTCATCCTTAGCCCTGTTGGCCTTGTCGGATCCAAGCATCATTCCAACATTATGAAAGAGAAGAAAAGGAGATATATGGGTAGACAAAGATGTCAAAGCATATTATCCCAATAGTATCCACCAGAGTAAGGCCCTTTGCTGCCATCCTCCATCTCCTCCATGTAAGATTGACAAGCCAAACTCTCCCAAAAGAAACCAAAGAAACAAGAGATCTTGTTGCTTTCTCTCCTCCTCATGTGCATCATGGAGAAAAAACATACTAATAGACATGTGAAATGTCACATTAGCCCAATAAAAAGAAGCACCATCAATACACATCATGAGAGCATCATGCCAAATTTTACCAAATACAAAAACATAGACATAGGAGATGTCATGTGGTGGCCAAACTTTCTCAAGGGAAACCAAAATGAACATGCCTCCTTTTGTTGCATTCTATCATTGATACACAAGGCATGAATCAGAAAAATATGAGCTATTGGGTGGTAACCATACTCACCTAAGAGCATCCGTGTAGCCATGCCTCCTTCTTCATTTCATAAGTGTTTTTTGAGGCATGGATCAAAGAAATAGGAGCCTTTGGATAGTGACAAAATTCTCCCAAAAGAAACCAACGTAACCAAGCTTGCTGGCCCATGTCATATATTTGTAAGTGGTCATGCAACCCCTTGCTTATCATCCTCACCCACTCATCCCAATGTGGATGATGAATGATGTTCTGCATAATCATGGTATCCTCTCTTTGTAGAATACCATCCTCCCCAAACTATTGAAGAACTTTGCACTTCATGAAATGTTGAAGTGCACCTCAAATAATATCTCTCAATGAGATTCTATTTTCACCAAAGGCCCTCCAAAACCAATGAAGTTTTGGATCTGTTGCAGGTCAAAGTTCCTCTTTGAGCTGTGAGATGCTCATTGAGAAAGGGTCATCTAGAAAGGAGAAAATATTCCTCATCTCAAGATGTCTACCATTTTTCATCTTTACCTTCATTGCTTCATGAGTGAAGCTACCTTCAGAAGCTCCAAGAATGACGGGGCCTCTTCATTTTCACAGCTATTAAGTGATATCGTTGTAGATCTGCATGGTAATACATGTGCTGTCTCAAAACAAGGCACAATACTGATCTCACAACCATTTGTTGTACATAGGATCATATCCATCCCATTCTCTAAAACTCTACACTTCAACTCAAGGGTTTGAATGTAGCTCAACAATGATGAACTGGGATAGTTCTTAATCTCCTCCTTGATTAGATCAAGGGTCCTCTGCACTGTGATATGTTGCTACTTCAAATCAGCATTTTGTTCTAACCCTTGGTTGTGCATTGGCCCTGATGGCATGTCCTCATAAGTTTCAATATAATCTACTAAAACAATATGTGATGAATATGTATGCATACCTTGGATCAACTGATGTGTGGGAACCTCTTTCCAGAACACAAGAGTTCCTCCAACCGGAAAAATAGTGTCTCCAAATGCTAGCAAGGGTGATGGCTGCTCTTCTCCAAGTGTACCAGCACTGGAATCTTCCTCCTCTACCTCATGCATCTCCTGAATCATGCATGGGACTCTATGTGTCAAGGACTCAAAACTATCTTGTAAAGTTGCAAGTGTCTCTTCTTCAGGTGCAAGTACTTCTGCAGCTAGTGGTGAATGTAGTGACTTCTTGTCCAAAGTGACAAGATTGACATCCTCCTTTGTTTCCTTAGGGAATGTCACTTTGTGACACATCTCTAGGTTTCTCACTTTAAAATTCCTTCCTCAACTTGTGAAAGAAATCTGAATATTTAGTCACCTTCGCATGCTCCATGTGACCAAACCACCAGTCATTGGCTTCACCTAAAGGATGAAGTGCTGCAATTTGAACAACCTCTCCTTCAGCTATAGGATGTAGCCTAAAAAATGTTTCTAACTCTCTCCTCCAAGCCTTAACAGTTCTTGAGTAAGATCCATCAAATGTAGGATAATAGAATCTATTATGCCTCCTTCTTCTATTGCTGCTATAGGTTCCTCTTTCTTCTTTGATTTTGAAGAATTTTTGGAGAGTTAGCCTCTTCTTGAATGCTCTAGATTGTGCTTTGTACTCTTCAAGATATAGATTGAGAGTCTCATGAGTCTCAAGGTCCTTTCTTTATTCATTGCTATACCCTTCACCTTATCCAAAGAAAGTGGGCATAGTTGATCTATGAAGAGATCTAGGATTCTCTGGTTTTCTTCTTTGCTGATTAGAAGTGATTGGACTTCCCTCATCAAATCTTCTTCTTGGATATTCTTTTTGTCCTTCCTTCTTCATTGGATTGAAATCCTTGGAGAGAACTTGCGTGGATCTAAAGAAAGGAGTGGCAGAATTATCATCCTCCGTGATAGATCTCATCTATCTGCTTCTTATTTTGATGCAAAGATAAAGTGTCCACCCGCTGAGCCAAAGATCATGCTCTGATACCATTGTAATAACCCAAAAGGGAGCATTAAGGGAATTTTGAGGTCTAAATTGGGCCTCCTAAGGAAATAATAAAATAATAGCTAAACCAATAAAATAAAATTTATGAATTTGCAATTCACTTTTTGCACCAAAATCCATGTAACCATAGTTAAATTTAATTCAAAAGTTGTACCAAAATAAAATTAATAAAAAAATTGTATTGATGTGACTATAAATAAGAATGAGTTTCTCAAGAAAAAGTCATTATCATTGAAAAACTAATGCATTTGTCCTTTGTACTTAAATAACTTAAAATAAAATATAAATATAAATTTATAAATTCTTATTTATATTATTTAAATTGTATAATAACATGTAATTAATATACTATATAAAAATAATATAATATACTATAATATAATATAATATAATAAATGTATAGGGATATGCGTTATTTCTTTCAAGAAATATGAAATGACAATAATATATTTTTATTCAAAAAGTGTGAAATGACATTTATTATGAGTACTTTACTTTGACTTTAAAAGTATTTAGAGCACTACCATAGTTAACCATGATTTTTTATACACCATTGAGAATGTGACAAGTAAGTACCTTTAACTCAAGCAATGCCACCTCAACCATTAGGGATGATGTCATCTTGTAAAATGTGATTGGTTCTCATAAAGTGAATTTTGATTGTAAATTTTCCTTAGGAGGCCCATTTTAGACCTCAAAATTCCCCTAATGAATGCAGTAATATTGAAACACAATATAAGAACTATAGCAAAGTAAACAATAAATCTATATACACATTAGAATGCATAGAAATAGCAGATCCATTTTATTAAATTGGAGGTGAAAAATCAAATACAACAGTGCTCAAAATATGAGACACTCAAACCACAAGGGTGGCCTAGAATGACCTTGCAATGGTTTCCCAAGAGGGACTGCATAACTTCTACTCTGCTGGAAGGTAAACTGTGTTGTCCCTGCTGCAACTATTGGGGCTACAACTACCTGAAAAATAGAAAGTTAGATCTAGGAATAATGGGAGCTCCAATGATGCTGAAATTGTAGATCTGGGCTCTATGATGGATTCCCAAGATAACCCAGAAGGGATTTCTTAGATCTATAAGTTTAAGAAAACCACCCTCTTAGGGATTCACATATATGCTACTGGGAATGCAGATCTGAAGCTAGATCTGATGATATGATGGCTGAAATGATGTACAATCATATCTATGCAAGAAGCGATTATCTCTTCACTAGATCCTTGGGCTAAAATCTCAAGATCTAGCTCCTCCAATCTCCTCCACTGAAAATAGATGCTGGATGAACAACAACTTCAGAAAACTATGCTGTCAAAGAGGGAGGCTCATTAGCCTACTACTAGATGTGTCAAATCAGCTTCTGAGTGATGAAAACAATAGATCTAATGTGAGGAGGTGAACCCTCACACGGTTTCCAGCTGAAATACTAGAAACTTCCTTCCTCCAATAGATCTACAGGACTGAACTGCGCAATCCTTTAAAAGAGTATTGCTGCATGGAGGTAAAACCAAATGGCCTGAATGTTGGATGTAGATCTGTTGCTCCTGAAAGGTTGGATCTGAAGAAAAAAGTGGTAGGATGAATCCTCCACTGGTTTCCTAGCTAAATGCTAGAAACAACGTCCTGAAGATGGCAATAATTCCTAATGAGGAATGAAGTACAATCCTCTTCCTTAGAGATCACTCAAAGAAATAGGTGGGATTCCCACTGAGGAACACCCTGTGCTAAACAAAACTGCAAACTCTTCTAAACAGCCTAAGCCTGCATAGAAATTTCCTAAGAGAAATCTAGATCTAAACAAATCAAGAAATGAATAATCCAAATTATGCCTTCCATTGTTCCTTCACCTTCATTATATACATGAGCCTTCCATAGCCTAGGCCCACTCCAAATCTTCGTTGTACATGTGGACATAGTCTCTATGTTTGACTGTGTTGTAGCCTCATGTCCTCCATCAAGCTCACATGGGGTGATCACCCTCTCCATCATGTGTGCATTAAATGCACCACTTCCTCCACTATCTTATCATAAGTGCTTCATGATCTTCTTTGAATGCACTATGATCTCAGTTGACCTTATTAAATATCCTCATGATTTTATATTTGAGATCCATGATCTTATTCGACTGTTTCATCCTCCATAATCTATCTCATAAATGAGACATGATCTCCATAAATGGAGCTGCTCCACTACTCCATGATTCTAGATATAGATCTAAAATATCTACATACACACATTAAAAGTGGATTTTATTCATCTTTGAGGTTTTTGAGTCCTTCCACCCTTTTATTTTCTTAATTTATTAAGAAAATCAAGGACTCTAATATTCCAAATATGATGTGAAAATTTGGGAATATTACAGGAATATCGCATCGAGCATGAACAATAAGTTATCAAACTCTTAAAGGATAACCTAAATTTGGCACAAAATCGAATGAAACAACAAGTAGGTCAACATCGCAACGAGAGAAGTTTCGATGTAGGAGACTAGGTATTTTTATGGCTACAACCATACAAACAAATGTCCCTCAAGAAAGCTAATAAGGATAATAAAGAATCACCAAAGTACTATGGTCCTTACAAGGTGTTGCAAAGGATTGGTACTATGGCATACAAATTGGAGCTTCCTACTTCTTCACGAGTGCATCCGGTTTTCAATGTTTCATACTTAAAGAAGGCTATAGGTGAGAAACTTCCAATTCAAAGAATATTGCAAGAACATGATGAGGAAGGAAAAATCATATTGGAACCTGAAGCAGTCATGGAAACAAGAACTCGACAGATACAAAATCGATCAATTTTAGAGTATCTCATTAAGTGGAGGAACTTACCCACTGAAGATTCTACAAGGGAGGATGAGAATTTATAGAGAAGCATCCAAAGATACTCAAACATTGAGGACAACACTTTTTTGAAGGAGAGGGGCATGTTAGGTCCCTATATTACTAGTGTAGTCCCTTATTTTTGTTAGTTTAGACCCCTTATTGTTATTGTTGAACCCTTGTAACCCCAATATGTTATTATTGTGCCCTTACATTATTATTGTTAGGTTGGCTAGGATTATATTGTGACCCCATGGACTCCTATATATATAAGTAGGTTTTTTCATTTGTATCATCCAAGAATTGTTCATTTATGTAATGTAAAAGGAGATTTCCCCCTCAAAGTGGCTTATTTCTAAGGCATTGATCTCTCTTTTCTTCTATTTTTGGAGTTGGTTTCATAACAAGTGCTCAAAGGTGTTAGAAGCTTCCAACACATGGTTGAAACCATTTGGGAAAGAGAATTATGGGAACACTTCACCATCATCCTATGATAGTGCACATTGTAGATAAGTAGCTGAGGCAAGTTCTTGTCACCATCATTGCACCAGAGACCAACAAGAAAGGTATAATAAGTCTCGGTATTCTAGTGTTCATTTTGATTACAAGCATGTCGATAACAATGAACATAAATCATGGCATCGAAAAACATGTAGTTTTTATGGATTACATAACCATGTGTTTTTTGAGTGATGGAAAAGAATGGTAGCACAAAAGAGGATGAGGCGTGAAAGGAATTCTCCATCGCAGGAAAAGAAGAAGGTAAAGTAGGTATGGAGGAAGAAGCCTCTATAATATCCCAAAATGGGGAAGCAACAATACATGAACATAAAACTAGAAGTAGCAGTGAATAATATCATTCCAAAATGTATGGAAACCATGGAGCCATTTTATTATTTAAATCGGCAACAAAAATGTACAATAGAGGTGTGCACAACTCAAATAATCAAGGAAAACAAGCCTCCCATGAATACATATGCCCAAAAGTGGAATGTTGTTATACTGTAGAATGCTCATGAACAAGTATAGCGCAGTCGTAGATGGTAGACTACTACTGGAAATGTAAAATAACATAAATATATGAATACATGGCTCATACAATGTTGCGAGTGAAGATATAGACTCCCAAAATCAAATCCAATACCATCCCAGAAGGATTTCCTGAAATATACAAAAATGGAAAAATGTTGGAGTTGCAGTCCTAGGGCTGAGTAGCAGCTACAACTCAAGAACTGGATGGATATGGATGAAGATGATGCACAAGCTGAACAAACCTCCTCCAATGGGTCTACCAAGTGAAAGGTTGATCCTAACACTGAAGATCTCACCCTCCAAACAACCACTGCAAACCCTTACTGCAAATACACACTGAAATAACGCAGTCAAGGAGAGGGATTGCACTGTAGGAGACAAAAAATATGTTGACCAAGTGGCAAGATCTACAATAAGATCCAGAATATTCCTTACTGATCTCCCAAAGGGAAGAAAGCTTCCTCTTCTGAAAAATACGCTCTACAAGTGGTGTTGTGAAACCTCCACTGCAACACCCTGCAACACAATGTTATACTTCAGCAGAAATAACGCTATAGCTGAAGGAGGTGGCTTGGCCTTGAGCCTGGATGTGGAGAAATGAAGTGCAAGCTCCTTCAAGAGGCCTCTTAAGAAAGGAGAAGGAATTCCTAAACAGGAATGCCTTGTGCTAAGTAGCACAACAATCTCAACTAAACAATTGAAGAAAGCACAATAGTTATGCAGACCACAAATTCAATAATCCATATCATATCATCATATGGTTGCCTTGCCCTCCTTTTATACAAATGGAAACCCTCTCACCTTGGGTCCCACTCATTAGGTTTTCCTCCACCAATGAATCTTCCTCCCATTATCTCTATGTTGTCTCCAAAGATGATCTCCACCTCTTATCCCAACGCTGTTGACTTGGTCAAACTTGACCTTGTCCACATGAAAATGTCCCTTTTCACACATGAGGGTGTGAAATCCAGCTCCTACGATGATCCCTTTTCCTATTATGAGGGATTTTATTCATATTTTTAATATGCATGGGCCTCCTTACCCATTTATTCAACTCCTAGGTGATAAAAACAAAAATCAATATTCCAATTAGCTACATGCTAATTTTGGAATATTACAGTCCTCCCTTCCCAAATGTTTCTTTTCCTCAAGCAATTGCAAGGATAGAACTGAGAATTCTCCCTTCCTCCTACTGTAGCATCCACATATGATAAACTCCTCCAAGGAATGAGATGCTATCTCATCAATAAATCTCCATATTGCCTCTCCCAAGCATGCAAGCTAGCTAAATAGATATCATTATGAAAAAGTAGAGTACTCAAGGAGGCAATAAGGTGTTGTCTAGAGGTCCCTTTAAGGCATGGGATCTGAAATTCATTGGGAATCATCATTCCCATGTGGATCCTCCATCCCCAAGCTATCATCCATACAAAATGAGCCACCCTCTAAAATGGTAACTCATGAAAATCCTCCTCCACCTTTGGCTCCTGCAATGTAGGTGGGATGAATATCTGAACATGGTAGACAAAATAGCCTACCCCATGTTGTCCTTCTCTCCACTTATGATAATTTTAGAGTATTTTCTGATCTTGGGCTGCAATAGTGTTGCCCTCAAGTGGCAAGAAGAAGACTAGATCTCCAAAGACCTCTTCCCCAACGTTGTGAATCAAGCTGGCCCAAACCATCCCATATGTGATGAATAGGACATGATCACCACATGGCATCCAAATGAGAAAAATATTTAAGGTTTCATATAGTGCTGAAAGGTACCAACAGTTTCCCAAGTGGTCACATCGCAGTTTTTCTAACTGTTGCTTCAGAAAATAACATGGCAAGTTGTTTCTTAACAAATGGCTAGTTATGTATGTCATCACATCTACTAGTAAATAGTAAATGGCTGGGTACATCAACTGGGCATACATGAAATGATAAAACACTTGCCCAAGGCCACACAAAATATGGTTGTCTCTATCATATAATTTGGCCCAAAATTGACCATGGATCCCAATGAGAAGCTTGCCATCTTGTAGAGTAATGCACTGCATAGGAATGGTAAGAGCATGCAAATATTTTGTTAGATAACCAATAAATCCAAAAACAAAATCCTTACCATGTACTGGAAGTAAGATGATATATGTATCCATGAATAATTCCTCCATAGTGGTATGATATACTCCCATGAAGAGGAATTGATCATATGTTGCATGAAGATCACCCTTCTTATGCTTGGAAATCCAATTTAAGAAGATCATATCTTTGTAATAGATGTTTCCATCCACTACTTCATTACTCTCACCTCCTCCTTGTCCACCAAGTGCACCAAATGTGAAGTGATCCTCAGGACACTCCATCAATAAGCCCAAGCTCCAAAGTGATAGCATTGTTGGCCTATGTAAATAGGCTCCTGCCAACTCATAGCTTCATTCTTTGACATGCCCATTGTCAAAGATATTTCCCACAATGCTGCTACATATAGGAAATTCCTTCCAAAGTGGAAGTACCTCCTGATCATCCAAGGCTAAGGAGTAGCCCCTTGGCACCATGATAGTGCCATCTCCTACTCATGCAACATCATGCAAAGTATGGGAAAAAATCTACCCATGCTCTCCCAAGAAGAACCCAAGCAACAATGGTTTTTACTGCCTCATCATACCTCTATCTTACAAATCATGTGGTGAAAACATAATGATTGATATGAAGAATGTCATATCAACACAATGCATCCATACTCCTTGCTGCCCCATGATGCAAGTATCCTGCCAGACTTCTTCCATCCACATACCCTTTGAAAGAGGATATGTCATATGGTGGACAAACTCTTTCAAGAGTAGCCAACGTAGCCAAGCCTCCTGCTTCCCAGTGTCATATATTTGCAAGTTGCTTTTCACATTCTTGCTCACCATCCATACCAATTCATTTAAATGTGGGTGCCTCCCCTCATGCTCCATCTTGGTATTCTTCCAATGATGGCTACCATCCTCCCAAAATAGATTTCTCCTTTTGTATTTCATGGGATGTTGAAATGAAACTCCTTGAAGATCTCCTAGAGAATATCTCACACCAATGACCATCTTGAATCCATAAGGATCCAAGTGTGTTGGAGGAAAAACCTCCTCACTGCTGCTTAATGATAGCATTTTTAATCTCTCCAATGATGTAGTGGTTGTCTCATACTCCAACTCAAATATGAACATGTGGTTTTGTATAAGATTTTTTTGGACAAGGTTCATCTTATCCTCCAAAAGTTCACACCCCAACTTCAAGTGTTGTGTGCAACTCAACAAAGGCATATGAGGATGATGATTCATCTCTTCCTTGATCAATTCAAGGTGGCACAACGCAGTGCAATTATATGGTTCCAAATAAGCAGTATGCAATGGTATACAACCCTCCATAAGATTTGTTGAAAAATAGGAGATGGAAACTTAGGCATACCTTGGTGAAATTTAGGAGTGTCTTGCATGGCTGTGAGAGTTTCTTCCTTCAATGTGTTGGCTCCTCCAACTGATGATGTTGAAGGTTTTTCCTCCATAGTTGTGACAACACTGGTACAAGTCTCCTCCAATGGTGGTGAGGGCTTCTCCTCCTCTGATTTCTCTTTTCCAAATTCTTTAATCAACCTTTGAGTAAACTCAACAAAAGTATTCACTCTTGCATGACTAAAATGGTTGAACCACCAAATTCTGGCTTCACCCTCAAGGTGCAGCGCTGCAATCTCTACTGCCTCTCTCTCTACCACTTGATGTAGTAGGAATAATGTATCAAGTTTTCTTGCCCAATCCCTTGCTGTAGATCACCCATCAAAAGTATACAATAGAAACCTATTGCCCTTGATTCTCCTTGTGCTACAAGGTCTCCTTTCTTTCTCCAACTAAATGTACTGTGGGAAAGCTACAGTCTCCTTGAAGGCTCTAGGTTGAGATTTTTACTCAAAAAGGTATTCACTTAGAATCTTGTGATCCAAGTGTCCTCCATATTTCTACAATTTGTCCTCTTTTTCAAAAGGAAAGGGCATAATCCCACTGCTTCTTTCTTCTCTTCTTTGCTTAACTTCCTTGTAGAGGTCCTTCCTACTTCCGAAAAGAGATGAGATAAATCTCATTCTATCCATCATTCTGATCTTCCTCTTTGTCTTCTTATTCTTCTGATAGCATAATGGATGAGATTCCACAGGCTGAGCCAATATTATGCTCTGATACCACTGTAATATCCCAAAATGGGGAAGCAAAAATACATGAACATAAAATTGGAAGTAGCAGTGAATAATATCATACCAAAATGTATGGAAACCATTGTTTGGTCAATTTAGTGTGTCCTAAATTGCTGCATTTAATTTGTCAATCCGGGAATCGTAAGCTGATGAAGTGCGGCGCACTATATGTGCAAGATAACCTATTTCTTAACTTTTGTCGTTTTTGGTTTTTTTCTAAGGTGAAATGGAAATTCTAAAATGAAAAGCAAGTTTGGTTATATTTGTTCAAGGAAGTGATATCCCCTATAATGATTTACCAACTTGAAACTTTAAAAGCAAATTGAAAATTACAATGACAAGACTTGAAAGAAAGTAAAAGTGTACTGCTGAAATGAAAAGATGCTGCTAATCTAATGAATCAAAACAGTAAACTAGTGAACATGAAAACCAAACTATTCTTTCTGCCAACTAAACACAAAAGAAACTATGCTTAAGGAAATTCAAAATTGCAACAAAATAAATCTAAATCAGATTACATCAATTCATTTTCTGACCCTTCATCATTAGACCAGCTATGACGTGTGGAAGTAATCATAAACAACTTGTGTAACCGATATTTAATGGCGGAAGTGTAAACTAATACCAATTAATACACTCATGATTCAATCCTCGCCATCGCTCCAAATTATAGCTTTCTTGAGTAAGTAAATCAAGATGTCATGTATGATTTAATATATCTAAATTTGCGGAAAAGAAACTAATATTAAACTACACATTTCATAATGCAATCCCTCACCATCAGTCCAGCTGTGGCTTTCGGAGGCAACTGAAGATGCTATGAGCAGCTTAATATATCTAAATTTGCAGAAAAGAAACTAATACTAAACTACACATTTCATAATGTAGTCCCTCACCATCAGTCCAGCTGTGGCTTTCGGAGGCAACTGAAGATGCTATGAGCAGCTTAATATATCTAAATTTAACTACTGAATCAGATAAGCAAAACTGAAATGTACAAAGCAGGACTGAAGTTAAACAAAAGCTATGAAAAGCAAACTAGCAGCAGAACAATGTTAGTTTCATGTCATTAGTCAAAATGCTATAAAAATGCCCGGGCTGTCTACCTAAAACCTGCACAAGAAAACTGATCAGTGATTAACAATCATAAAACATGTAAGACAGAAATGAAATGAAAATTATGGAAATGTATAAACAGAAATGAAACAACTACAAAGTATGAACATATGGATGGATTATGATACAATGAATTTTAAAAGAAATGAAATGAGAAATGTACACTAATACACAAAACCTTAGCTGAGCAGGGGCCCTCTACACAGCCTTGGTAACGATCCTCAAACACGAATTAAGTTGAAAAACAGAGTCTTCTCACATTAAAAAGCAGTTCATTACAGAATGGTAGTGTTACGGCTCAAGGGCAGCGTAATCACTACAAAGCAGACTAAAAGATAATAGAGTATATTCACGAACATCAACTATCAACTAAAAACTAACAACTAACTTTATGTGCATATGCAAACGCTCTATATATAACAATAAACTGTAACTGTCTCCTAAAGTTCATGATGGCAGAGAGCACGTAGACCACTACGCCCATGGATATAGGAGTATGGCCGTGTTGGAAAGTGAATCTACAGAAGGTGGATGCTTGAATTCAACTCCAGAGCTCTGCACAGATGTCGATTTAACCTCCGCAAGCTTAGAAACGGCCGTATGGATGTTTATTTGCCACGAAACAGAGTCCGGCCGACATGAAACTCCATAGTTGACTTCCACGTGGACGGCTTTGACCGCGGCTTCTTTGGACGATTTTGCTTGAACCAATAGGACACGAACCATGTCCACGTCATTCCTAGCCTGCCCATGTGGCTCGTTTCCCTTGTAGACACCTGTAGCATATAGTTCCACAAAATAGTTGCGGAAAGTTGCAGCAGCTGCGGAAAGTGGCAAGATTCCGCAGCTGAATGAACAAAATCTAGATCAAATAGAAAACACAAAAACATAATTAAAAACCATGTTAGATACCCTTTTGCACATGATATTGACAATTTTGGAGGTTTAGGTGAGTGAAAAAGGTATGGAAAAGTGTATGGAAAAGATGCAAATTCGGGACTCAACATACCCCCACCGTGAAGGTGTTGCATGTCCTCATGCAACCAAAATTTTGATACTCTTTGTTCAGTTCATGTGCCTTGATACTTCAGCCAGCACATCCAATCCCCTTCTCTTCTTCTTTGGTACTGCCATCATTCTGGGTTTCTTCATTAAGCACCTAAATTTGATATTCACAAGTGCTCTGCTCAATTTTTGGCATTTCCTTTTTAATTTCTTATTCTTCTTTTGCCACATACCCAAATGTAACATAGTATTATCATGGATGATCTTGTCCAGTTTGCCTTGCTCTTTCAGTGTTTCATTTTCATTTTTGATATGCCGATTTAAAAGCTCAAGCTCAAAAATTTCCTATTTTAATGACTGAACTAAATCATCCTGCAATGTATGAGGCTGAATGGAAGAGGTACTTGGACCTGTGGCTGCCTTCTCCAAGGATTCTATATAGTCATATACCTCCTGCTGTTTGGGATCTACTTCCGGTGTCTTTTTCATTGGGCTGTCCCCAAAATGCTGCAAGGGAGAATTATGTTCATAATCTGGCCGAGGAGGACTTACATCAATATTTTACTGAGAATAAGATGGAGTATGCTCATTGTCTGATTGGGAGTGAAAGGAGTCAGGTTCACTAACTGACTGAAATGGACTATGGTCAGTTGGAGACTGTTCAGATGTCTCCTCACCAAAATCAATGAAATGAGGACCCTTAATTTGTGTTTTTCTCAATTTTCCCTTAAGCCTGCTGCTTCTCCTCACGTGCTGTGGTACACTGCCCTTTTGTTCTTGTTTTCCTGTCTCTGCCTTCTTGGATATAGATGACCGTTTTTGAAGAAAAACTAATCTTTCAGATAGTATTTGGTGATCTTCTTCTTCAGAAGAAGGAGTTTTATGGACAACCTCAATAATTTCTTTCCCTTTTGGTATTATTGGCTTCCTAGCTTTGATTTCCTTCTTCTTCCTTTTTACCAATCTCTCTTCCCTATCAGTTTTTTTTTTCATAGTAGTAGTAGAAGTATTTTGGATTTCATCTATTGTTCTTTTCCTTCTACTTCTTTTTGCTGTGCTAGCTGCGGGAATTTCCTGTGTAGGAGCAATTTGGGTTTCAACATTCATTCTCTTTCTTCTACTCCTTCTAATTGAACTACCTTCAGGAATTTCTAGAGGTTCTTCAAAGAAGTTTCTAACTAGGAATTGTTCCCATGTATCTTTTCTTTCCTTTAGCTCCTTTTCAATCAGAATTTTTATAAGGCCGTGGTGATAAAGATGAGGCTCTACATCTCCCAAGTGTTTTTGAACAGTCACAGCCATTTTCTTTAAGCTATTGAATAGAAAATAAGGAAGATTGAGAGTTTGGTTTTCAAGAAAATTAATCAATAGCCTAGTATGGTACATGTACATAGACCCAAAACGGCCCTCACATGTAATAAATTTCTGAACAATTAGTAGTAAAGTGGCCCATTCATCTTTTATTGCATGCACAGGGAGTCCTCTTTTAAAAACAGTGATATCCATACCTTGATTTCGTAGAATTGTTCTCCATGCCTCATCACTGATACTTTTATTTTTGAACCAACGTTCTCCTTCCTGAAGAAGCTCTGTGGTTGTTGCTATTGATGCTTCATTGACCAAAAACTTGAGGTCTCCAACTTCTGCTTCCGAGCCATCAAATGATCTTGCAAACGCTTTTGTAACTTCTCTGTGGTAACCCCTGAATTTATGAATAAAACGCAGCCATTTAGCTTTCCTCAACATCTCTTTTGCTTGCAGATATCCCTCTATAAACTTCGGTCCTTCCGGCTCTGCCCTTAATAATTTTCCCATTTCACTTCTCTGTGCTTCACAAGTTTGCCTCTGTGAGGGTTTAAGTGAAAATGGAACGATGGAATACACAGGATCGAGCACAATACTGTGGGGATGTTATCATAAAATGGAAATGAGCACCATAAACGGAATGGAGTAAGACTGTGGGTAGATATACGGGAGTGTGAATGAGTAGAAGGAACGAAATGGAGTGAAACAGGGAGTGAGAATGAGTAGAGCGGGGTTTTGTAAACACGACAAAGACACGACAAAGAGGTTAACAAAGTATAATGCATTCGGCCGCGTTTTGAATTTTGGTGGCTGTGTAATAAATATGAACACGTTTCAATCAATGATTATGAAGTTATGTGGCTTGTAAGAGTCCTTTGTCAACTCAAATACGTCTCATTATCTACGGTGGGATATTTGAACATGAGTGAGAATCGGAATTTCAATGATGAAACCGTTTGTGAATAAATGCAAGAGGATAACATGGAGATCGTGGAAGGTTACGGGACTGTCAATATAATCATTGCGCGTTATGGGTAGAGCTCATAGTTTAAAATTATATAAAATGTGTTTTTCAATACTATTTGAAATAAACTTTATTCATACCTTTGGAATCCTTGCTTTTGCCCTTGGTCTTCAACTGATTGATCTTCATTAGTGTCTTGAATGTTCCATTGATCCTCTCTCCTGCATTTTATTTCATAATTATGGAAATAACAAATGACTGTACATTCTCTTTGAAAACAGAGTAGTAGCTGCGGAATCTGCTTCTGGCTGCGGAAACTGGAGTCAGCTGTGGAAACAGATGTCAGCTGCGGAAACTGACACAGCTATTACTTAGTTGAATAGAAATGAACAAATGACAGATGACCAGGTGGAAATGGTCATAAAAAAAAGATTTTTATTGATGGAATGGATGAAATGAAGTGGAGTGAAGTGAAATGAAATGAAATGAGATGAAATGAAGTGGAATGAAATGGAGTGGGTGGTGAAATGAAATGAAATGAAAGACAGATTTTTTTTTTTGGAAAATATAGAGTGTCAGGTGTCCCTGATTTTCACCCCATATTTTCTGTATAAGACTGCCAATCAATGATTGGTTTTCAGGCTTATACCATTTTTTTTCTTTTTTTCTTTTTTTTCTTTTTTTTTTAACTTGAAAAACAAAAGCTAGGCTGGTGGAGAAGAAGAATTCTTCTGTACCAGCCTGATTGCATAACTTTCTTGAAACAACTTGACAAAATCCTCTTTAGAGAGTGGCTTATGATAAACTTTCAATCTATGGCCATTCACTATAAGAGGAGTTTGAAACTCATCAATGGTCATGATTCTTACAGCTCCATTGTTAAAGATCTTGTCAATCTCATATGGCCCAAGCCAATGAGTCTGAAATTTCCCTTGAAAATCTTTAAACTTGGAGTCAAATAACAATGCCCAATCTCCTTCTTGAAACTTCTTTTCTTTGATATATTTTTCATGCCATTTAGTTCTTTGATATTGAACTAGATCAGTTCTTAGAATTGCTTCTTGTCTGATCTCATCTAGCTCATTCAACTGCTCCATTCTATGCTTTTAGGCTTCTGATAAGTCCATCCCCAACTGAACTGCTATCTTGAAGGTCTTGACTTGGAACTCAATGGGGAGCAAGACTTCTTTCCCATAAACAAGTTCATAGGGAGAATGTCCCGTTGTATTCCTCCATGTAGTTCTGTAGGCCCACAAGGCTTCTGGAAGCCGTTCTGCCCAATCTCTTCTATGTAGATGAACAGTTTTGGTGATGATACTTTCAAGAACTTTGTTTGTGGACTCCACTTGACCATTTGCTTGCGGATGGTAAGGAGTAGATCTTCCGTGCTTGATTTTGTATTCTTCCATCAATTTCTCCACCAAGTTGGATGTAAATTGGCTTCCCTGATCTGTCACAATTTCTCTTGGAACACCAAAGCGAGTAAAAATATCCTCATAAAGAAAATGAACAACTGAATTTTCAGTAGCAGATACTAATGCTTTGGCTTCTACCCATTTAGTAACATAATCAATACAAACCAATATATACTTCTTTCGCTTAGATGGTGGATTAATAGGTCCAATGAAATCTAAAGCCCATTTTTCAAAGGGTTCAATGAGTACCTGTGTTTGCAATGGCATTTCATTGAAAGGGTAGGTTTTCCTACTCTTTGGCAGCTGTCACACCTTTTGACATATTGTTTTGCATCTTTGAATAGGGAAGGCCAATAATATCCTAAAGAGAGGATTTTATAGGCCATCCTTTTGTCTGCAAAGTGTCCGTCGCATGGTTCATCATGACATGCCTTAAGAATATCAGACATTTCATCTTCCCTGACACATCTTCTGATCACAAGATCTGGCCCTGTTTTAAACAATTCGTTAGAAATCCATGAATATTTTGAACTCTCCTGAATAATTTTTCGTTTTTCACTTGGAAATAAATGTGAAGGTAGTTTCCCTGCAACCAAATAGTTAGCAATATCTGCATACCAAGGGGTCTTAATAGTTACTGCAAACAAGTATTCATCAGGAAATTTATCTTCTACAGGAGAATCTTCTTTAGTATTCTGAATCCTAGACAAGAAATCAGCTACTGTATTCTGTTTTCCTGGTCTATCCAACACAGTAATATTGAATTCTTGCAAAATTAAAAGCCATCTTGTCACTCTGCCATTAGTAACAGGTTTGTTCATTAAATATCTAATTGCAGAATGGTCAGTATGAATAAAAGTTTCATAGCCTGTTATGTAATGTCTAAACTTATTAATTCCATGAACAACAGCTAAAAACTCTTTTTCAGTCACAGTATAGTTCAACTCTGTGGGAGTCAAATTTTTACTGGTATAATAAATGGCATAAGGAACTAAATATTTTTGACCCAACACAGCTCCTAGAGCTGTATCTGAAGCATTCGTAGAAATATGGAAAGGGAGTTTCCAATTTGGTCCTCTCAAGATAGGTGCTTCAGATATTCTTGTTTTCAAAGTTTCAAAAGCTGATTGACAATCAGGATCCCATTTAAATTCACAGTCTTTTGTAAGCAACTTGAAGAGTGGAGATGCCATTTTAGTGAAGTTTTCTATAAATCTTCTATAGTAACCAGTAAATCCTAGAAAACTTCTAACATCTCTTTGACAATTTGGAATAGGCAACTTGGAGATGACTTCAACTTTGATCTATCAACCTTAATTCCATCTCCTGAAATATGATGTCCTAAAAAAATCCCTTCAATAAACATCATAAAGCATTTTTCATGGCTTAATGAAAGGTTTGTTTCTTTACATCTTATAAGAACTTTTTCCAAATTTTCTAATGCCTCTTCAAATGAATTACCATAAACTGCAAAATCATCCATATAAACCTCTACACAATCATGGATTAGATCAGAAAAAATTCCTAGTACTGCTCTTTGGAATGTTGCAGGTGCATTACATAACCCAAAAGAAAGCACTCGATAGACAAAAATTCCCCATGGACAAGTAAATGTGGTATTATCTTGATCTTCAGGTGCTACCTGAATTTGATTATAGCCACTAAAACCATCCAAAAATGAAAAGTACTTTTTACCTGCTAATGTATCTAATACCTGATCAAAAAAAGGCAAAGGAAAGTGATCCTTCAAAGTTGCTTTGTTCAATTCCCTGTAATCAATGCATACTCTCCATTTACCATTCTTTTTAGGTACTATAACCAAAGGAGAAACCCATCGGCTATCTGAAATTGGATAAATGAAGTTTACATTGAGAAGTTTTTGGAGCTCTTCTTTCACTATCTCCCTAAGATTTTGATTCATCCTTCTTTGAGGTTGTCTGATTGGTCTACTGTTTTCCTCAATATAGATATGATGGATGCAAGTCTTAGGATCAATACCCTTCATGTCAGTATACTCCCATGCAAATGCAGTAGAATGTTTTTGCAAGATTCTGGTTAGTTCTTCTTGTTGTGACTTCTCCAAATGTTTGTTGATATTCAATGTTTTTTCTGGAAAAATCTCAATAGCAGAATTACCAAATTCTTCCATAGAGTAAAGAGACATTTGTCTAGATGATAAATATTCTATGTCAGATTCCAACTGAAATTGTGTGGGGTCATATTCTGAAAATATCTCAAAATTCTCTAATGTGTTCATAATTTGACTATCCTCACTGATTTCGGAAATGGTAAAGACAGGTTCTATAATGTTCTCATCATCGACCCATTCATTGTCTCCTATTTCTGTGATTGCTCTTGCTGGAGGATACAAATTGAATTTCTTTGTCGAATTACCATTTGAAATGTACATGTCTCCAGATCTACAACTAATAAAAGCATCCGCTGTGGCTAGCCAAGGTCTTCCTAAGATAATTGGATGTCCTCCTAGATTATTCTTGGGAGTCAAAATCATAAAGTCTACCGGATATTCCCAAGAATCTAAGGAGACTGAAATATCTTCTAATACACCATCTGGTTTAATAACCGATCGATCTGCAAGTTGCAATAAAGTAGGTGTAAAAAGAAGGTTAGGAAGTTTTAACTGTTCCATAGTCTGTCTACTCATAATGTTGATAGCAGCTCCTAAGTCAATCAATGTGTTTGGAATTTCTATCCCATTTATATGTGTCTTGACAATTGGACTTCCTGGATCTACATACTTCTGCATGGTAATTTTTCCCATCATAATGTTTGCAATCTTTCCTACCAGGTGGATTCTTCTTGTGTCCTTTAGCTTCCTTCCTGGTCTTTTGAAACTCAACTCCTTTATGGTTTTTGCTAGAATAGGAATTTCTCGAATGGTTTGTAGCAATGGAATCTTGATACAAACATTCTTCAATTCATCTAGAAAGTCATAGTTAGGCAACAAGATTTGTTTTTCCACCCCCTTATCAATTTGTAGTCTTTCCGGGAAAGGAGGTGTAGATGAAGATACAAGTTGCTCAACTATAGGAGTTGTGGATGTTAGCTTTTCTTTTTCTTTTTGAATTTTTGAATTTTGAAGAGATTCTTCCTCAAAACCCTTATTGACTTGAAGAGAGTCCTCTTCAGAGGTATCTTGCTCTTGAATGTCTATAGAAGGTTTTTCTAAAACTCTACCAGATCTGAGTTGTACATCGTTGAGAGGAACAATCATATAGGTAGGAAATTGTTGTCCTTCTACCATATAAGTAGTTTGAGGATTCTTATTGTTAGGATTTGGCATTGGCTGAGCTGGAAGTTGATTTGTCTTTTGTTGGTATGGGAGCATGAGTTGAGGATTTGTATTTTGTTGAGGAGGTTGTTGTTGTGGAAATGGCAATGAAAGTTGTGGATTTTGGCTTGGAAATTGTGGAGCTTGTTGATTTTGAAAAGATGGAGGATATTGATAAAATTGAGCAAATCTCCCATAAGGATTTTGCATCCCCTGTACCCATGGCTGATATGAATTTTGATGTTGGGACCAAGGTTGTTGCCAAGGATTCCAATTTGGTGGGGTTTGAAGATTCATAGGGTTATTAAACCCTTGAGATTGTTGTCCCCGCCAAGGTCTCCTTGCGACAAAACAGAGAGATTCTACTGAATTTGGATCTTCTTGAAAAACAGCTTTGAGTCCAGGGATTGAAGGACAATCCTTGATCTCATGATTTTCCGAGCAAATCATACATGTTTCTACAACTTTTGCATCCAAGGGACATTCCCTTAAAGCATGTTTCTTCCTACATTTCGGACAAAAGATGGCTAAAGCATTTGTTTCTGCTTTTTGCTTGTTTTGGATTTTAAGGGTGTCTAGTTGTTCACTAAGGCTCCCTAAGATATCAGTTTTGAACTCATCAAGCATATTACCAATCTCTGCCCTACTTACCGATCCAGTTGCAGATTTGTTAGCCCTAATAAGAGAAGGATCCCTAGGCCCTTTTCCTGTTTTAGATTTTCCTCTTGAGAGATGGACACATAGTTCTGTTATGTCACGAAGTGGAAGTTGAGAAATGTCTCCTTTCCCATCATGTTTAAAATATCTATCCATTCATCTCTAATGGCTTTTAATATGAGGGCTTTCAAGGTTTCATCATCTAAGTTGCTCATCTTTGCTCTTTTCAAGTTGTGTTGAAATCTTTCAAGTAAGTCTTCCAAATTTTCATCTTCTTTTTGCATCATTTTGAATACCTCATCCTTGTGATTGGTGGGCATACAATAGTCCAATTATCTATCCAAAAATGTTTGTTTCATATCATTCCAAGTCCCGATAGATTGAGTGGCTAATCCCATGAACCATTTCAAAGCAGATCCCTTCAATGTTGAAGGAAACAGTTTGAGTTTTTGAGAATCTTCCATATAGTCATAAGTTCGGCACACTACTTCAAACTCAAACAGAAATGTTTCAGGATCCTCATTTCGCAATCCATAAAAGTTAGGGAGAACAGATGGTGAGATATTTTTCATTGTTGCATGAGTTTCCTCATCAACTATAGGGAATCCAAGCAAATTGTCCCTATTTCTACCATAATTTCCTTCACCATTGTTATCTCCATTATCTCCTCCTCTTCTACCTCCACCTCTATTTATTACTTCCTCTGCCATGATAGTTTCTTTAGAGTCTTTATGGTCCTCTAGTTCTTCTACCAAGGAAGGATGAGAGAAATTCTCTTTGTTTTCTAAGTGGGTTTTAGTAGGTGGTATAGGAGAATCCTCTAATTCAGCTGTTCCTTGACTTCCAAAAATCTTAAGGCTAGGGGTAGATGGTGGTGAATCTGGTCTATGCCTTCAAGAAGATGGAGTTGTGAAAATCGAACTCTTGGCTTTAGCTATAAACCTTCCCCTAGAATCTCTTGCTCTATGCATGTCATTTTTTTTTTTTTTAAAATGTTGGGCTAATAATTCTCTTTCTGATCTTCCAGATCACACTAGGTGCAAGAAGAGAGCATACTTAAGAAATTACTAAACCACAATCCTCTTTTCCCTCTTTTCTGATCCTCCGCATCACACTAGGTGCAAGAGGAGAGCATACTTCAAGAAGTTATCAAGTTTTCCCTTCTTTTATGATTTTATATTTTTTTAAGAAATTGGCTACCTAGTTACACTTCTTCCTCAAGAATCATTAGCTTCAAAATGTTTGGTCAATTTAGTGTGTCCTAAATTGCTGCATTTAATTTGTCAATCCTGAATCGTAAGCTGATGAAGTGCGCACTATATGTGCAAGATAACCTATTTCTTAACTTTTGTCGTTTTTGTTTTTTTCTAAGTTGAAATGGAAATTCTAAAATGAAAAGAAAGTTTGGTTATATTTGTTCAAGGAAGTGATATCCCCCATAATGATTTACCAACTTGAAACTTAAAAAGGAATTTGAAAATTACAATGACAAAACTTGAAAGGAAATGAAAATATGCTGCTGAAATGAAAAGGTGCTGCTAGTCTAATAAATCAAAACAGTGAACTAGTGAACATGAAACCAAACTATTCTTGCTGCTGTCTAAACACAAAAGAAACTATACTGAAAGAAATCCAAAAGTTGCAATAAAGTAAATCTAAATCAAATTACATCAACTTGTCTTCTGATCCCTCATCATTAGTCCAGCTATGATTTTCGGAAGTAACCATAAACAACTTGAGTAACTGATATCTAACTTGCAGAAAGTAAACTAATACCAAACCATACATTCATAATTCAATCCCTCACCATCGCTCCAAATTTCGTGGCTTTCTTTGAGGCACCGAAGATGTCATATATGATTTAATATATCTAAATTTAAAAGAAACTAATACTAAACTACACATTTCATAATGCGCCCTCACCACGCTCCAATTATGGCTTTCTATAAGTAACCGAAAGACGCTATGAGCAAATTTTTTAATATATCTAAATTTGCGTAAAAGAAACTAATACTAAAACTACACATTTCATAATGCGCTCCTCACCAGAACCCAAATTTCGTGGCTTTCAATAGTAACCGAAGACGCTTATGAGCGGTGTACTTTTAATATATCTAAATTTAACTACCGAATCGATAAGCAACCGAAATGTACAAAGCAAGAAAGAAACTCTTAGCAAGACTCGAAGTTAAAACAAAGCTATGAAAAGCAAACTAGCAAATTTAACAATGTTAGTTTCATGTCATTAGTCAAAATGCTATAAAAATGCCCGGGCTGTCTACCTAAAACCTGCACAAGAAAACTGATCAGTAATTAACAATCATAAAACATGTAAGACAGAAATGAAACGGAAATTATGGAAATTTATAAACAGAAATGAAACAACTACAAAGTATGAACATATGATGGATTATGATACAATGACTTTTAAAAGAAATGAAATGAGAAATGTACACTAATACACAAAACCTTAGCTGTGCAGGGGCCCTCTACACAGCTTTGGTAACGATCCTCAAACACGAATTAAGTTGAAAAACAGAGTCTTCTCACATTAAAAAGCAGTCCATTACAGAATGGTAGTGTTACGGCTCAAGGGCAGCGTAATCACTACAAAGCAAACTAACAGATAAATTGCAGTTTATTCACGAACATCAACTATCAACTAACAACTAACTCTACGTGCGTATGCAAATGCTCTATATATAACAGCAAACTGTAACTGTTTCCTAAAGTTCATGATGACAGGGAGCACGTAGACCACTACAGCCACAGATATAGGAGTATGGCCGTGTTGGAAAGTGAATCTGCGGAAGGTGGATGCTTCAATTCAACTCCAGAACTCTGCACAGATGTCGATTTAACCTCTGCAAGCTTAGAAACGGCCGTATGGATGTTTATTTGCCACGAAACAGAGTCCGGCCGACATGAAACTCCATAGTTGACTTCCACGTGGATGGCTTTGACCACGGCTTCTTTGGACGAGTTTGCTTGAACCAATAGGACACGAACCATGTCCTCGTAATTCCTAGCCTGCCCATGTGGCTCATTTCCTTTGTAGACACCTGTAGCATAGATTTCCACAAAATAGCTGCGGAAAGTTGCAGCAGCTGCGGAAAGTGGCAAGTTTCCGCAGCTTTATGAACAAAATCTAGATCAAATAGAAAACACAAAAACATAATTAAAAACCATGTTAGATACCCTTTTGCACATGATATTGACAATTTTGGAGGTTTAGGTGAGTGAAAAAGGTATGGAAAAGTGTATGGAAAAGATGCAAATTCGGGACTCAACAACCATGGAGCCATTTTATTATTTAAATCAGCAACAAAAATGTACAATAGATGTGTGCACAACTCAAATAATCAAGGAAAACAAGCCTCCCATGAATACATATGCCCAAAAGTGGAATGTTGCTATACTGCAGAATGCTCATGAACAAGTACAACATAGTCATAGATGGTACATTGCTATTGGAAATGTAAAATAACATAAATCTGCAAATACATGGCTCATACAATGTTGGGAGTGAAGATATAGACTCCCAAAATCAATTCCAAGACAATCCTGGAAGGATTTCCTGAAATATACAAAAAATGGAAAAATGTCGGAGTTGCAATCCTAGGACTGAGTAGCAACTACAACTCGGGAACTGGATGGAGATGGCTAAAGATGATGCACAATCTTAACAAACCTCCTCCAATGGGTCTACCAATTGAAAGGCTGATTCTAACATTGAAGATCTCACCCTCCAAACAACCACTGCAAACCCTTACTGCAAATACACACTGAAATAACACAGTCAAGGAGAGGGACTACACTGTAGGAGATAGAAAGTATGTTGGCCAAGTGCCAAGACTTGCAATAAGCTCCAAAATCTTCCTTACTGATCTCCCAAAGGGAAGAAAGCTTCCTCCTCTAAAAAATAAGCTCCGGAAGTGGTGTTGTGAAACCTCCACTGCAACACCCTGAAACACAATGTTATACTTCAGAAGAAATAACATTGTAGCTGAAGGAGGTGGCTTGGCCTTGAGCTTGGATGTGGAGAAATGAAGTGAAAGCTCCTTCAAGAGTCCTCTCAAGAAAGGAGAATGAATTCCTAAACAAGAATGCCTTGTGCTAAGTAGCATAGCAATCTCAAATAAACAATTGAAGAAAGCACAATATTCATGCAGAACACAAATTTAATAATCCATATCATATCATCATATGACTGCCTTGCCCTCCTTTTATATAAATGGAAGCCCTCTCACCTTGGGCCCCACTCATTAGGGTTTCCTCCACCAAGGAATCTTCCTCCCACTATCTCTGCACTGTCTCCAAAGATGATCTCCACCTTTTATCCCAGCGTGTTTGACTTGGTCAAAATTGACCTTATCCACGTGCAAATGAGCCTTTTCACACATGAGGGTGTGAAATCCAGCTCCTATGATGATCCCTTTTCACATTATGAGGGATTTTATTCATATTTTTAATATGCATGGGCCTCCTTACCCATTTATTCAACTCCTAGGTGATAAAAACAAAAATCAATATTCCAATTAGCTACATGCTAATTTTGGAATATTACAGCCTCATTTCAGTCATTGTGACAGAAGTGGTCATCAAAGAGCCACATGTTGGAGGCTCCATCCAGAGAAGCGTCTCAAGGACAAATTGTCTGTACATGAACCATTTGAAACAATTGTTCGAAAAGGAAATGCACCACATAGAGATAACCCATTCACTTTGATAAGTAAGAGATGGTTTTTCTCGATGTGGTAGTGTGTCATGGCCTTATTTTTTGTAAATCATGTGTTGCAATTTAAAATTTAAAAGTGATTATGTGTTTCCATCATTTTTTAAGCAAAAATGATGTTTTGGCCTTGTATTGATAGTTAGGGTATTGATTCCATTTTAATGTAAGCTTGACCATCGAGTATGAGTTATAAAATCATGGAAAGTATGGATGCTTGGGTCACAGTTGGTCATGTAATTGAGCATGTAATTTTTAAGAAGAATGTACTATAGGTTTGAAGAGCATGCAAGTGTTGACTCATCACTTATGGCTCCCAAGAACAAATGTGAAGGAGAATGAAGGGTGACCTTTCAGGACACTTGTGGTGAAGAAAAGGTACAAAGCAGCTGCATATTATTTTCATTCTTTTGGTGGACAAAAATCTCATCAGTGGGGATGATTGATCCAAGTGGCTCCAGACACCCTCAGGAGACCAAGAGGGCTCAGAAATGGTCAAAATTAAAAGTGGTCGAATTTCTCTCGAACTAGGTTCAAATTGAAGTTCTTTTCACCTTGATTCCAATGGTGTGAACAAATCTCCAATCCGAGCCCATATGGAGGAGTTAGATCAAGTCAAATTTTTGGTCAAAGTTAGACTTGGGCCAGGATTAAGTGTCCCACAATTTCACTATCAACAGGCGGGAAACCCAGCACCCAAGAGCAATCGAAATTGTGGGCTCTTTAACTTTCCCAATGACCCTTATTTTCATTAAAATGAAAAAAATGGCCACTATTGTACTTAAAACCAAAAAAAAAATGATATTAAAAAATAGGGAGTGGACAGCTACCATCCCCACCACCCCAGGCCAAACCCCATTCCATATTTTGCAAAGACAAGTTTGGGGTGGCAGTCCATGACCCCCGCCACACCCTCTACAACCACATGGATCCATCATATATATATAATAAAGATTGGGGGCAGGCTACCCCCCGTGGACTCGCCACCCTGCTAGTGCACGAAGGAGGAGGTTGGGATGGGGCTACGTGGAGTGGACCTCTCCCACCTTAATACATATGTATATTAAACCTACAAACACCCAAGAAAACGTAGACAAAGGAACTAGCGGGGGTTGAAACCGCACAGCCCACATGGCCGACCCTTGAGCAGGTAGTCCCAAACCATCAACCAAAACATTTATTACCAAATAAATAAGCATTACAAACAGCATAACCATTGGGCTATAAAACATAATGCATTGATTCGGGTGGGGGTTAGTGGGGTTGGAACCCTCGACATCCCGCCTTCAACTCCTCCACCAAACCACCATGCCACGAGTGGCGGCTTTATAAAGTCTATCACCCCACCATTTTATAAAACCCTATCATTGTCATTCAATAGAGGGGTGTTGATGAGTGGTTGTCATTGATGTCAACCCAGGTAGCACCAAGGGCTACCCCGATCTTGCTTGGTAATTTTGACCTAAAAAATTACTATATTCTGGGTCAAAATTATATTTTATGGCTTCTACTTGTCCAGATGTTGTAGGTTTTAACCCTGTACACAAATTATCTACAAATGAATCTTAAAACTGAAAATAAATAATAGTGAGAGCATAAAACATAAAACAGATAAACATAAATATTTTCCCCTGGATCCCAAATCGGGACGACCAGCTTGATTTTTTATTATATTCCTTTTAGTGTTACAACACATATATATACATGTCGAAGCATACCTAAACCCCAATCCATTAACCTTGGATTAGAACATAATCGTAGTTCCCTTGACCAGATCTAAAAAATACCAAGGGCTGAAAACCATCATGCCCCAAAACCATGTGCAAAACCATCCACAAAACCATGGGCAGATCTGCCCACCCGAAAATAAGGTCCAAATTTTTTTTCCCGGGGCACTGTCGCCCCCCCTGTGACCGCCCTGTTGCGCCCGGCGCGTGTGAGTAGTCGTGGAAAGAATACAAAACATACCCAACATTCTCCCACTTGTTGTTTTCTTTCCACAGGGGGCCACAAGAGAGCTTAATCATTAGCCCAGCTTTGCAACACCCATTTTTTCTCTACATCAAGAGAACTTTTGAGTGCTCCCAAGCTTCATCAATGCATCTGCAACATTCTTCAAGGTGTCCACCTTCACCAGCAACACCCTTTTAGCCTCAACCATATCTCTCACAAAGTGATATTGAAAATCAATGTGCTTTGTCTTTGAATGATAATCAGGGTTCTTAGCCAAGAAAATTTCACTTTGGCTATCACAGTCTATCCTTATAGTTTGTTGCACCAACCCCATACTTGAACACAATCTCTGCAACCAAACTGCTTCCCTTCTTGCATGAGTGGCTGCTATGTATTCTGCCTTTGTAGTTGAAAGAGCCACTACAGACTGTATTTTACTCATCCAACTAACTACACCTCCAAATAGGCTAAACACATACCCACTTGTAGATCTCCTTTGGTCCAGATCTCCAGGCTGGTCTGCATCAACAAACCATGGATTTCCAAAACTTTGTCCAATCCTGGTCTTCCTGGGTAGCACAAGCCATAATCTCTAGTGCCACGCAAATATCTGAAAACCTGCTTCACTGTTGTCCAATGCTCCTTCCCTGGGTTTGACATAAACCTGCTCAAAACTCCCACTACATGTGCAATGTCTGGTCTAGTACAGACCATTTCATACATCAGGCTACCCACTACACTTGCATATGGAACACGGGACATATCCTCCTCTTCTTCTTGTGTCTTGGGACATTGTTCAACAGATAGCTTTACACTTAGAGAAATAGGAAAATTCACCGATTTACTATCTTTCATATTGAACCTCTGCAATATAGTCTCAACATACTTCCTTTGGTTTAACCAGAGCTTCCTCTTTGCCCGATCTCTCTTAATTTCCATGCCCAAAATATAATTTGCAGCACCAAGATCCTTCATGTCGAATTTGGAGAATAGTTGGGTCTTCAAATCTTGGATAATTTCTTTGTCATTTCCAATCAACAACATATCATCCACATACAAGAACAAATAAATAAAACAATCACCAATTAATTTAAAATAAACACAGTGATCCTCCTTGCTTCTGGTGAAGCCAAGTCCCCGTATATAGGTATCGGATTTCTGATACCACATCCTTGGTGACTGTTTTAACCCATACAGAGACTTCTTTAACCTGCATATCAATTCTTTCTTCCCCTTCACCATAAAGCCTTTAGGTTGTTTCATGTAGATCTCCTCTTCTAGATCCCCATGAAGAAATGTTGTCTTCACGTCCATTTCTACCTCAAAATCAAATGTAGCAGCAACAGATAAAAGTAATCTAATAGAAGTAACTTTGGCAACAGGAGAAAAAATATCACAAAAATCAATTCCTGGCACCTAGGAATAACCTTTTTCTACCAACCGAGCTTTGTATTTCTCCACCTTGCCTTCTACATTCATCTTCTTCTTAAACACCCATTTTCTCCCAATGGGCTTCCTTCCAGCCGGCAACTTCACTAGATCCCATGCCTCATTTTTGTGCAAGGATGCCATTTCATCAACCATGGCTTCCCTCCAGAGTTTTCCATCCTATGAATCTACTGCCTCCCTAACAGTTATGGGATCATCATCAGTTATAGTTAAAGAAAAATTTGAATAGAAAGCAGATGGACTATACCTTTCTGGTTTTCTTCTTTCCTGAGCTGATCTTCTCACAAGTGTAGTTTGTGGCTCTTCCTCTTTTGAGTCTTCTTCTGTTGTAGAGTCTGATTCATCCTCCTTTAGCTCAAACTCTATCTTCTCAGGTTCCTTTGGAAGGACTTCATGTTTAACAACATCTTTCACCTCTATAGACACCACATCTCGGTTGTACACAACCTTCTTTGTTTTTGGGGTTTTCACATGGGTCATTGAAAAGTCAATAGTTAATATTTTTTTAAGCTCCTAAAATCCCTCCCACATTCACTTGTTGAAGCCCCTCTCAACCTATGAATTTATATAAATTGTGATCCTCATATCCTCCTTATGCAGGGATTTTGCTACCTAAAACAGGTCATTGTGGAATTTGCACTCTAAATTTTTTTCTACAAAGGTTCAGAAGCTGAAATATTTATGAGGCAAAGCTGAAATCCTGAGGAAATGACTGTAAAAATTTCAGATCACTGTGTGCAATATTTTAGGAGATATGATCTGTGGAAGTCAATGTTTTTGCAGGCTCCTGAACTTCATCTCAAAGAAGTGACCCTGGTAAAATCATTATAACTCCCTCTCTGAGTATCGAATTGGAATTCTGAAAAAGGTGGTATATATTTGACGTAATTTAGTTTTTGTTGTATCAATTTTGGAGTCAAATGAGGAAACAGTGACACGTGGCATGTCGTACAATTTTGCTCTACTAAACTCGTCCATAATTAGGTCATTGTGAGAGATTGGGCATAACTCTCCCTTGAAGAATCCAAATTGGTTCAAACCTATGGAATTGGAAATAAGACTCAGAGGACTACTACAGAACCAAAAATCACATATTGAGGATCTGAAATAAGAGAGATACACCAGATTCAATATCGAGCTCCTAGAAGGCAAGAAAAAGCTGGATCATGTGTTGTCAAGGGTTGCAAAGGACCAGAATTCCTAGGGTAGAAAAGCAAAGAAAGGTGCAGCAGAGGGTAGCATGACAAGAGCAACAATCAAGGTGCAGAACATCAGCAAGAAGTTCATCACATGAAGACTTCAAGTGGGCAACACTGCATATAGTCACTGTAAAGGTATAATTGTACTAAGTCATTGTAAATGCATCATTGTAAAAATTGTACAAGTGTCTATCTTCCAAGAGTTGAAGAGGAAGTTTCGAGAGGTCTAGGATCATCATTAGCTGGTTGTTCATAGTAGGGGTTATGGTCTAGTGTGTCTTCTTTTTCTACATCATTTTATATCATTGTAAAGTGGACCATTTTCCCTGGTGTAGGAGTCCATTCTTATTTTATTCTCTTATAGGGTGGTAGGGTGGTGCTAGGGTGAGTTGTAGCTCATTTTGTGTTGGGGCGTCCATCCAGTTGACTACTGAATAATCTCGGGCATTGGAGCATCCATCCAGTGGGAGATGGAGAAGAATGATTTTCTAGGTTCTAGGAATTTGGAGCTTTATTTTCAATTAGAGTTGAGTATTAAAGAATTACTGGAAAAGCATTCAAGTGGTTTTTGTCCCGGAGAGGGTTTCCACCTTAAAAACTGTGCATTTTTGTTCCTTTTGTTTACTGCTATCATTGTACAAACACTGATAATAATTGAAGATTAACTAATACTCTAATTGAAAGGAATATTGATTCACCCCTCGTCTCAGTATTTCCAACAATTGGTATCAGAGCTTGGTTCCTTCAATAGCATTTTGACAGCTAGAAGGAGGTCATGGAGCATAACAAGAATGGTGTACCTCTGTTCAATGAAAATAATTATGCACTCTAGAAAGGAAGAATGGAGGTCTATCTCTTGGCGCAAGGTTATGAAGTATGGGACACTGTTCAAAATGGATTTACATCAACCGCAAATTAACGTGGTAAGAATAATTTTGTAAATGATGCAAAAGCAAGGAATATTATCATCAGTGGACTATTGAATCTGCTTATCATAAGGTGTTGGGTTGTAAAACTGCCAAAAATGTATGGGACAAGCTTGAGAATATATATGCAGGTGACTAAAATGTCAAAGAAGCAAAGCTTCAAATCTACAAAGAAAAATTTGAGCAACTCAGAATGAAAGAAGATAACAACATTGTTGCATACTTTCAACACGTTGATGAAATAACCAACACTCTAGAAGGATTGGCAGAGCCTGTTGACAAGAACACTATTATATGAAATATTATTAGAACGTTACCAGGGGGATTCAACCCAAAGGTATCGGTCTTAGAATATAGTGAAAATCTGGACAAACTCGGCAAAGAGGAATTACATGGAGTTCTCATAGCATATCAAATGAGACTTGATGAAGAAGAGGGTACTTCACATCTAGAAACTGCATTCGATACATCTAAGAGAACCAATAAGGAGAAACAAACTTCAAAGGCACAGACTTGCACCTCCAAGTGTGAAGAAAAGGAAGATGATGAAGAATTTCTTTGAGATGGAGAATATGCTTACTTTACGAGAAAATTAAAACTTGGTAAGGGAAAATTCAAGGGTAAAATTCCATTGATAGGTTTCGGCTATGTTGAGGTTGGGAATTTTGCAGCAAAATGTCCGAACAGAAGTGATGGAAACTCAAAAGAAAAGAAAGGCTTTAAGAAATTCAACAAGAAAATAAAAAATAAAGGATTTAAAAGGAACGTTCTCTCTAAAGAAGATAGTTCACCATCTAATGAAGAAAATGACAGCGAAGAAGAAGCCAATGAGAGATTATTGTTTATGGCCAAGCATATTAAACAAGAGGTATCAAACAATGAAGAAGAAGGGATGACCATAGAAGAATTTTCTAAGGAGACAATCAAGCTTATAAAAGAGCTCAAGGCTAAGAAGATCCGATCCAATACTCTTGAAGAACAAGTTCAAGGTCTCAAAATTGAAGTTGAAGAACACAAATGTATTGAAGAGTCCCTTAAAAATAAGTTGGAAGAAAGCAACCAAGAAAGGGAAGCATTAGAAGCCGAAGTAGTCTCGATGCGTAAGGAAGTGAAGAAGGGAAAAATTGTCCAAAACTATGCCAACAGCTCAAGGGCATTGGAAGAACTCATCAACAATCAATGATCTTATAATGAAAGAACTTTCCTCGGTTACAAAGAAGAAGAAGCAGGACCTTCTACAACAAAATACATTGAACCTATGAGATCTAACATGCATGTAGACTCCATTGGACAAGATTCACAAGAACATCCTTGGAAGATGATTCCTCGACGAAGATTTCCATCCAGGTACCAACATATTTTTCATCGCTATTGTTATTCATGTGGATAATTTGGTCATAAAGTTGTAGAATGTCGCACGTACCCTAGGAACCAATACAATTCCAAGATATCTTTCAAATATGAACCTCCCAGGGCTCAACAAAACATCAATAGATTTGAACATTTAAGAAATAATATGGAATGTTACAAATGCCAGAACTTTTGACACATAGCTAGAGACTGGAGACTTGTCCTCCAGAAAAATCTTCGAAGCCACATAATGAACAAACTTGGAAGAAGAAGAAGACTAATAATTGTGCTCTTGCTCTCAAGGCTCAAAACAACAAATATTTGTGGTATGTTGATAGTGGTTTCTCAACGCATATTACTAGAGATAGAAAGAAATTTTTATCTCTGAAAGAGAAGAAGGATGGAACCATGTCCTTTGGAAATGATGGATCGTCAAATGTTATAGGATTAGGTTCCATCACTATCAGAAGAAAATATGCTCTAGCCAAGAATGTTCTATTGGTTAAAAACATGAATCACAATCTTCTCAGTGTTGGACAAATGTCCGATCAAGGACACACGATACTATTCAACTCCACAAAATGTGAAATCAGGAAAGGCAGGTATGGTGAAATTGTGGCTACAGCAAGTTGAGCTCCAAACCACATATATGTTCTGGATGAAGCAACTAAAGCACGTCTAATAGGTAAAGAGGATGATATAATATTTGGTACCAATGATGATCGACTAAGTAAGAACTTTGCTACAAATAGACAAAGTGAGTTCGAGATGTCTTTACTTGGTGAGCTGACATACTTCTTAGGGCTTCAAATATCTGAATAAGAGAAAGGAATATTTATATGTCAAGCCAAGTACATCAAGGAAATGCTCAAGAAATTCAAAATGGAAGATTGTAAACCCATCCTAACACCGATGGTAACGGGTTGCAAATTCAGCATAGACGACTCATCTAAGGATGTGGATCAAAGGTTGTACAGATCTATGATTTGTAGTCTTCTATACGTAACAGCCTCACGGCCCGATGTTATGCAAGCAGTTGGACAATTAGCAAGATTCCAAGCAGCACCAAAAGAATCACATATTATTTCTGTCAAAATAATTCTTTGACATCTAAAGGGAACAACATAATATGGCTTGTGGTATCCCAGGGGTAAGAATCTCATTATTCAAGCCTTTACAGATGCATATTGGGCAGGAAGCGTCGATGATCGTAAGACTACTCATGAAGCATTGGAATATCTTCGCCAGAAGCTTTGGATTCTCCCAAGTTCTCATTATATTTTCCTTATTCAAAATATAAAGGTGGAGTGGAAGTGTGTATAGGTTTGCAGGATGATTGTGTTTCAGGGGGGAGTTACACTTTGCCATTGATTTCAAAGGGGGAGAGAATGTTGTAGGAAGGGGTGTCATGATCGTAGGGGGAGTACTTTTGTTGCCATCAATGCCAAAGGGGGAGATTGTTGATCAGTGGTTGTCATTGATGTCAACCCAAGCAACACCAAGGGATACCCTGATCTTGAATGGTAATTTTGACCTACAAAATTACTATATTATGGGTCAAGAATATTTTTTATGGCTTCTACTTGTCGAGATGTTTCTGGTGATATATGGCACGCCATGTAATTCTTCACGGTTTGAGATATATTTATGTTTGAAGTTTGTAACCCGAGTTAGTGGGCTAAAACCCGATGGGATTGTGGCATGGGTCACTAAAAATTCAATATTTAATATTTTTTTAAGTTCCTAAAATCCCTCCCACGTTCACTTGTTGAAGCCCCTCTCAACCTAAGCACTTATATAAATTGTGTTCCTCATATCCTCCTTATGCAGGGATTTCGCTACCTGAAACAGGTCATTGTGGAATTTTCACTCTAACGTTTTTTCTACGAAGGGTCAGAAGCTGAAATTTTTATGAGGCAAATCCGAAATCTTGAGGAAGCTCGTGTAAAACATTTGGATCAAGATGCACAATATTTTCGGAAATATGATCTTTGGAAGTCGGTGTTTTTGCAGGATCCTAAACTTCATCTCAAAGAAGTGACCTTGGGAAAATCGTCATAACTCTCTCTCTGAGTATCGGATTGAAATTTTGTAAAAAGTGGCAGATAGTGCACAAAATTTGGTTTTCGTTGTATCAATTCTAGAGCCTAATTAAGAAACAGTGACACATGGCACACCATAAAATTTCACTCTACTGAACGAGTCCATAATTAGGTCATTGTGAGAGATTGGGCATAACTCTCCCTTGAAGAATCCAAATTGGGTCAGACCTATGGCATTGGAAAGAAGACTTAGAGGACTACCATGGAACCGAAAATCACATATTGGGGATCTGAAATAAAAGAGATACACCAGATTCAATATCGAGCTCCTAGAAGGAAAGAAAAAGCTAGATCATGTGTTGTCAAGGGTTGCGAAGGACCATACTTTCTAGGGCAGCAAAGAAAAGCAAGGTGCAACAGAGGGTAGCATGAAAATAGTAGCAATCAAGGTGTATGTAGCAAGAACTTCATCACATGAAGACTTCAAGTGGGAAGCACTGCATTGAGTCACTGTAAAGGTATCATTGTACTAAGTCATTGTAAATGCATCATTGTAAAAATTGTACAAGTGTCTATCTGCCAAGAGTTGAAGAGGCAGTGTCGGGAGGTCTAGGATAATCATTAGATGGTTGTGTCATAGTTGGGGTTATGTTATAGTGTGTCTTATTCTTCTACATCATTCTATATCATTGTAAAGTGGACCATTTTCCCTGGTACAAGAGTCCATTCTTCTTTTATTCTTCTATAGGGTGGTAGGGTGGTGCTAGGCTGGTGCATGAAGTCACCAATAGGTTCAAGCCTGTGAAAACTTCAGGGTGGTAGGGTAGTGCGAGGGTGAGTTGTAGCTCATTGGGTGTTGGGGCATCTGTTCAGTTGACTACTGAAGAATCTCGGGCGTTGGAGCATCCATCTAGTGGGAGATGGAGAAGAATACTTTTCTAGATTCTAGGAATTTGGAGCTTTATTTTCAATTGGAGTTGAATATTAAAGAATTATTAGAAAATAATTCATGTGGTTTTTGTCCCAGAAAGGGTTTCCACCTTAAAAATTGTGTGCATTTGTGTTCCTTTTTTTTACTGCTATCATTTTACAAACACTGATAATAATTGAAGATTAAATAATGCTCTAATTGAAAACAATATTGATTCACCCGCCCTCTTAGTATTTCCAAAAAGGGGGGGGAGCTCCAAGCACATTGGAGAGACCTGCGCGAAAATCAAGATCTAATATTTTTTTATTTATAGGTGTGGAACCATGAGCGGCCAGGGGCGTGAAACCTTGCCCAAGGAATCTTGAGGGGCATCAAAAATATTCCTTGAGGTCCAGAACTTTCCAGAGTCAAAATTTGACAAATTTTATATCAATTTTACACCTCTTGGCGACAGGAACTCAATGGTGATTTCCATTTTAGTAGCAGAGCTTCCCAGTTTTCAACCATTTTCCAGATTGAAGTGATAGTGTCAAATTCCCAAGTGTGGACAATCGATTTTGTGCCCTTAGACGCCACGAATTCGATGGTGCAGCTAGATTCAATAGTTGAGCATCCATTTCTTTAACCAACTTCAGGGGTTGAGGTATATGCAGTATTGATATCATGTGCCTCTTTTATAATTTTATAGGAGATGTAATATGTTGTTTAGATCCTTTCTTAATGTATGTTGCGAGATATATGTTTCTACTTCATGTGAGTTGTATCGCCATGGATTGTTATGATCCCTATGTAACCTTGTTGAAGGGATCCTCATCGTCTCCTTGTGTGAGATTATGTCATGTTGATAGGAGGCCTATTCTGAGTGATATTTCTTGTAGAGGAATGTCTCGTGGAGAGAGAAGCCACTCATGTTGAGGGCATATCTCCATCTATGACAGAAAACATAGTCCATTTACATCATCGCCATTTATAGCACTATATGAAGCGGTTTTCCCCATTTTGACACTGGGCCCAAAGACGTAGACCACACTGGGTGAAATTCGTTATCAACATCTTGTGTTATTATGTTGCTAATTGTTGTTTTTTTTCCTCTAGATTAAAGAATTCATATGTGTTCTTTTAATGATATTTTCAGTGCAATTCTAACAACATCACAGGAGTAAAATATCATGGGTAAATCTGGTTGCTGACAGACTCGGATCACACTGCAACAATCTCAGTAGCTCTCTCTCTAGAAACTCAGTGTTGCTACTCAGGAAATCGATCTGCTAGTGAATTCAATCTCTACAAGTGTTTCCTCCAAGTCCCATCAAATTCCTTCTTATAATCTCGCGTTGAGACATCAACGACCACGATTAAAACTTAATTGATGGCTCATATTAACTAGGACTCAATCCATGCCTTTTTCTAGAAGATTCACCTCTGACTTAATTAATACCTTTTAATTAATCACGTTTCCTAAGTTTAGACTTAGGAAATATTAAAAAACTGATTAATTATTTTAATTAAGTCGTCTCTAGATGGAATTTCTAGAAACAATTTATGGGTATTGGAGTACTCATGTACTCTAACCTCTCTGCAAAATCTCGAGGCTAGAACACATCTGATGCTACCATAAACTAACACTCCCTCTTAGCGAGGAAAGTGTTCTAGTATCATAACTGAAATACACTTCCTCTACACCATCTCTTGTTGGGCTGCTGATGTCTGGCTATGCTACCCACCAACAAATGTGCAACTATGATATGCATTGCATATATGCTACTGCTAACCCTGTTGAAATGTTTTCAACTACCGCATCTGCACCGCAACTCTTTTTTTGTTGCCACTACAATATCTACAACTATCTCTCATCTACTTCTGTTGCAGCTGAGAAATTTCCATCAAAATGAACCAATTGTGGTTAGCGTCATGCATCTGTCACCCAAGTCCTGATTGATGCTAGTCTCTACGTTGTCACTGAAGCCTTTGTGTTTCTTCTGACTCTGCAATGTGCCAAATGCACTATTTCCAACTCTTCTTTGTGTTGCTCAGTCTCTGACTACTACTAGCTACTGCATTTGTCGCTCTAGCACCTGACTGCACCAACTGACACTGGTCCATCCTACTATTGATTCTATGGGCTCTCGTAGCAAGGTATTTATCCAAGAGGTGGACTCCTCAAGGATCCTGCCCATTTGTATCTCTCTAGGGATACAAAACTGAATTACCCCACCTCACCCCTAGAGGTGTTTCAGTGATCATGGCAAACTCTTCCTCTAGTCCTGAGGAAAACCTGTCTATCTCAACGGATGCAACCTGTTGATGATGCTTCTCCTATTTTTCCATCTTCCTGAGAGGACATTCGGTGCTGTAGTGATCAATTTAACCACATCTGAATCATTTCACATTGGATATGTCCTTCTTCCTTCTATGTTTCTCCTGCTTCCCCTTTGATGCAAGGGTTGTGTTATCCTCCTCATTTACTTCCTTTGTTCCATTTTTTTTGTTGCCACTAATGGTTCTCTTCACCAAGTCTCACCTCATCTCCTCCTATTACAGATCTTCCCACATTTTGTCCCAATATGCCCAGGATACTTTGGATGAATACTTTCCACTCCTCAGAAACATTGTTCATGGAAAATCATAAAAAATATGTAGGTTGGGGCGTTGACTCAACTGCAGACAATTGATCCCATATTTCCTAAAGTGTAGTACGGAATGGCTATATACTCACCACTTTCTGCATCTTGCTACACCTCAGCTTATCCTCCAAATACATCTTCCGTTGCTCGGAATATCCCTAGTACAACGTGCAAAGAGCATCCAACATATTTTTGGCAGCATCCTTGCCAACTCTGTGTGATACCACGTGATCTTGAACTCCATCAAGAATCAACCTATTCGCCTTTTCCATATCCTTTTTGAAGGACTTAAGATGATCTAGATACGTGGGTACAACTACCACAGAACTGATATAGGTCTTGATATCATACTCATCTAGAAAGCAGGAAATCATAACCTTCCATATCACATAATTGGTTGAACTGTCTAACCGATCCTAATATCTCAACCCTGACAATGCCATCTCACCAAAAATGTCGAACTCTTTCTCTTCCCCTCTACGCAGCTGCTGCTAGGCTCTACACACTCCCTGCAGGAGTGAAAAAATTTGGTCACAACTACTACTACTCTGCATTGAGAAATCCAATTTCCAGGCTAGAAATTCCCTGAGGAAATAATTCCCTCAATGTGTGCTTTCCTTTATCATAATGTTATTCTGCACCAGCAAATTGCTGCAAAATAACTACATCCCAGTTGAATATCTACTCTGTAAGAAAAACACTACGAATCCCTCTGCCTCTAACAATATTTGATCTGAAAAATTTATTCTCTGTCGACTCACTCATACAAATCAATTTTCCTCAAAAATATGCCTTATTGGCTAATGTATTGCGCAACCTCCTGGGTTTCGAGTATCTACTCACTTAGTGACTCAAATATCCCTCTTTCCTTATGCAACTGAAATATTCCTACTTCTCCAATGCTCTGATACCATGTGAAAATTCCACAAATTGGAATCCTACTATAGCAACTAATTAATTTCCTTATATTTTTTAAATAAGTGAACAAATTATTTATTGTGTTCTAGAGTAAATATCGAAACTAATACACTACAACCTTCACAAATAAAAAATATTGTGGAAGAAAATAGCGTTGAAATATATATGCACACGCACACAAATAACACTCTTGTTTTTGGACTAAGTCCCCAGAAAAACCTAATGCAGGAAAATCGGTGCAACAACTAAGGGTTTGTATTTTATGCAGTGGTAAATCTGAGTACAAATCTATAGTTTCTCTAAAATATAGCAAACCGTACAGAGAAAATATGACAATAGAGTCTAGTGAGAAAAATATCACTTCCACTGGTGATCTAGCACTGATCTTCACTTAAAATGAGTTGATTTGTGTTGCCTTCGTGCAGTCACTACGTCAACCTACTCCGTCCCACAACTAGCAACAACGTCTTTCTCGCTAACTGACCAGCTTTTGTTTGGAAATTGGACGCTCCTCGCCTCCTAAACCTCTCTCTAGCTTCTGGCACTGAATCACTTCTACCTCCCAGAAAAAATGGATCTCCTTTGAAGCACTGTGCTGCCTCTGCGTGGCCTCTGTGCTGCCTCTCTGTGGCACTCACTACCTCTCTGCTATGCACTCACCGAATCTAGAAAATATCCCCCCAGACTTAATATCCCTTCCCCTCTCTCACTGCAACGATCTCACTAGTTCTCTCTTCGGGAACTTAGTGTTGCTACTCAGGAAATCGATATGCCAGTGAATTCAATGTCTACAAGTGTGTCCTCCAAGTCCCATTGAGTTCCTTCTTATAATCTCTCGTTGAGAGATCAACGACCATGATTAAAACTTAATCAATGGCTCAAATTAACTACGACTGAATCCATGTCTTTTTCTAAAAGATTCACATTTGACTTAATTAATACCTTTTAATTAATCATATTTCCTAAGTTTAGACTTAGGAAATATTAAAAAATTGATTAATTATTTTAATTAAGCCGTCTTTAGATGTAATTTACATAAACAATTTCTGGGTATTGGAGTACTCATGTATTCTAACCTCTCTACAAAATATCGAGGCTAGAACACATCCTATGCTACCAGAAACTAACACATTCTTTAATATCTTTCTTGCTAACTGAACATTTGATTAAGCAGTGGTGCCAACTAACACCACTCATGTTATTCTTTCTTTCCCCCTTTAGATTGTGGATATGTGGTCCCACTCTTCAATCCATTCAAATAAATTTATAATAATTTATAATCAAAGTATAATTACATTACAAAAATCAAGGGGAGTATACCAGGGGTGTTACACCTATGAACCCATGTGGGTAGGGAAAATTTTAAGGAATGAAGTTTATCTTAAAATTTAGTAACCTTGGCGAATAATGCTAGTCCCTAATATCCAAAGTTTAAAATGTTTGATGATAATTTTGTAAAAATGTTTAGATTTCTAATTATTTTATATTATAAAATATATAATATTGGCGATTTTTAAGGTAAATTAATTTCATACTTTAAAATTTGGGTGAATTCATTTTTAGAAAAATGGAAATTGGTGAATCTTATTTTGGAAAAAACATGGAATATTAGCCCACCTACGAATATTAGCCCGTAAAATTTTCCCTGCATGTGGGTGCATGTTATTGTTGTCAAAGTGACTCTCAAATCCCCGATAGTGTGGACAACCATGAGTATTCCCAGTTTTATTTTATTCATGGCATGTCTGGTATTGTGGTACTATGGACTTCCCCCTAGTGGGCATTAATCCCTTCCATGATGGGCATACTTATACACTAGGATGATTTTGCGGTGATCAAGGATTTGACACTACAAGGACTCATGGTTTTAGGGAGCACTTGCAGCATAAAGCCTTGTAATGGTGATATCCATATGTACTTTTCCCTAACAATATCCCTTATGATATTGATGCACCCCCTAGCCCACATGTACCATGTGTTGGTGATGTATTTTGCACTCCACTTTGGCCTTTTCTCTACATCTTAATAGTCTCACAATTCCTAACTTATTTGCATCTCCTGATTCATCATGTTATGAATTTTGAGGCAAAGAGGGTGTCTATTTGATTCTCCATGCCAAGATGAACCACTTGTCTTTAGAAGCAATCAAAACTCCTTCACAAATCCCTATTTACAACAATGGACTTGCTTTTCATGAAAGAGGGCTTCTAATGTGGCATTTCAAACAACCATATTTGAAGACTAACGATGAGGTGGACAAAGAAGCAAAGTCAAGCAAGTATTATCTCCATTCCAAATCAGTTGAACGCTCAAGATATTTGGCACCATCAAAGCACTTTCAAGAATTTATTACCACACGTGGGGAATGACATCATCTCCTCCTTAGTCATTGGATGAAGTTTAATGAAAGATAAAGAAAAAAATTTGAAAATTGAAGTCTTATGATGGAATTTGAAGCCTCCAAGGGCTAGAAGGTCAATATTTAAACTCAAAATCACTCAAGAAAAATTCAAAGTAATCCAAATCAACCTATTTGTTAGCATTCCAAGCAAAGAAAGGGAGGCCAACCCTTCTAGTAAGTGAATTAAGAAATTTAATAAATAGGTTGTAAGGATTATGGAGGAAATTAAACCCCCAAGGCATAATTCAAGCATTATCAAGCCAAAATCAATTCAAATTTCAAGTGTTTCTTAAACAAGTAATGTAGTCATTGGTAATTTTTGACCATTGGAGAAAGGTCGATCCATCTTTCAAGGAAAATAAGAAAGGTCAAGGAGGTTGTTCAAGGTTCCAAGCATTCCTAAAATTGTTCCAAGCCAAATCAAGAAACAAATGCATGGAGCAATGCATCCTCAAGGAAAATTTATTTCTTCTACGTTTAATGGCACTTAATTTATTGAGGGTTCTATGACCAAATATTGAGCTTGGAAAATCATTCTCGCGCCTCATGGAAGTTCCTTGAATTGTAATATAGGCATGGGCCCTCATTTAAGGCATATCCTGAAGGATAATAAGAATTATATGGGCCTTTATTGGAGCTTATTTTTAAGGATCTATCCACCTTTCCTCTAGTCGTTTTGAGCCTTATACATGGTCTAATCAAGTCGTTGGATCACCAAATGATAGAGAAAATTTTAGGAACATTTCCATGCAAACATAAATGAAACATTTTTTCATATATGGTCAAAACAACTCCTCTTGGCCACATCTAAGTAGCATTTTTGTCTTTATTGGGGTTTTACTAAATGCAATTTTGAAGAACTAAACTTTGACTTAGCCTACAAGAATTTTGTGGATGGCAAGTCATTTATTTTGTGGGAGACCATGGAGGAATTTTTGAAATGCCTCGTCTATAAATTAAGGCCTTCTCCTCCTTGTAAAATCATTGTGAACTTGTTGAGATCTATCAAAATGTGAAAATTTTCATGAGACAAAAGGGTTTACACATGAATTTCCTTATTTTGCTTGGTTGATATAAAATATTCAAAGAAAATTTGTGGAGCATCTCAAAGTTACTACCATTGTATATATATCTAAACTCTAAATATATCAAGCATTGAGAGGAATCAAATCTCTCGAGATGAAAACCTTTCCTCGAGTTTTCACTCAAAAAATAGGTTTGCATCTCGAGAGATTTGATCCCTCTTGGCACTTGATAGATTCAGAGTTTAGATGGATCTATGTTGGTTTATAAAATTCATTATTGTTAATTTGGCAACTTAGGGATAAATTCCCACATTTGGACAACCTTCCTCATCTAGAGAAGACCCTCTTTTCCCTTGGAAAAAATTAATTTGGTCAAGGAAAAATATATTCTTAATGTGAAAACCCACATGCGCACAAAATTACAGGTCGGCCTAAAGGACAAATTAGGTTTCCAATATCACATATAAATACAATTCAATTCATCCTCATTTGAACACATATCACTCACATATCTTCTTCTTCTCTTGGAGGTTCGTACAATCTGAAATTGTAGTTCTTCTTTTCAAACGTGCAAGTAGGAGAGAGAGAAATTCGAGAGGGACAAAATATGTTCTTGAACAACCTTTGACCAACGATGAATTTTTGGATATTGGGCATAGTTGACTTGCCATTTGGGATTTTTTTGGAGGTTGAATTATTTGGAACAAAGACTGAGATTTTCTGGGCACTTTGACTACAGTTGATCACAAACTTTGCCCGCATATTTGACAGTTGAATTTCTATCTTCGTTGACCATGTTTGACTAATTTGTTTGGCATTATTTTGACCAGTGTTCCAGACTGCATTTTTGGGAAGTTGAACGAGTTATTTTGGATGTGTTTTACCACTTAATTTTGGATTGGTTAGGGAATATTTGACTATTGTTGACTGTTATCACTTCACCGGATCTCCAAGGCCGAGGAAGAGACCAACAAAGGTAACCATAGACTAATATTTTTCCAAGTAGCTAGCCCTACTAGGCAAGAGAGGGCTGTCTCAAAGATATCACAACAAAGATGACTGGATAAAGAGGATTTTAGGCTAGGAATAGTAGCACTAGGGTTTGGTTGATTGATTTTAAGTGTTGGATCATGAATAGTTTAGGGAAGAACTAGGTCAGGGAAAAAAGGATTAGGATTGCAAAGATCTGATGGGGCAAGGTAGGCATATGCTTTAACACACTTAGGTATCTTGATGGAGTGGATTAGACTGCTAAGGTTTTAAAAAAGAGCATGGAAATCATGAATTCTTTTCAATCAGAAGAAAATGAACATGAAACTGTAATAATTCCTCCAAAACAGAGCATTAACTAATAAATTTTGTCTATCTAACTTAGGAATAAATTACATTCAGATATGACATGAAATATGGAAATTAAAATACATTCAAACATTTTCAAAAATAATAGGAAACAATGCTAAATCACATTACCACAGGAATCCCACCAAAATAGTTGCAATTCAGTCTATTAGTTCCTACTAAAAATTATGATTACACTATTGTTCAATGATCAATTACACAACATCCAACACTTGCAATGACAAAGGAAATGAAAGATATAGTCCAAAACCTGCTTCTCCCACTCTCAGTGGTTGAATCCATGACTTGTGGGGCTGATCCCCAAATTCCTCAACTGGAATCCTAATGACTAGGGAGGTCAAAAAACTCATCCCTATCATTCATGAAACTGATTCACTTTGATTCAAAGTTACATATTTACCTAATGTATCTACCTCTAGTAACTATCAATGACATAATTACATTTACATTTTACAATTACATCAATAAATCTCCTTGGAATCCATCAATCAACTGAGAAAATTTGAAAATTCTGAAGAAATCAGTCAACTGTATAAAGCGTAGCATGCTTGGGAAAAGCGCAGTGTGCCTAATAAAAAGCACAACGTGGGCCTTCAAAACCATTTTTGAGTGACCTCTTCAAGTTCAAATTGGGCCCAAGATGGCTCATTGGAAATATATTCCTATCTAGTTGTCAAAAATGTGCCCAACCTCTGAAAATGGTTTGGAGAAGCTCCTAAAAAAATGCAATCTCCCAATATTGGTCAAAAAGAGTAGCGTGAGGCTGAAAAAGGAGGAAAAAATGTGTTTTTTGAGAGGTTTTTACCTTTTCCACCTGTCAAAAGCTTTATTTTTTAGTGTCAATAGTCAAAATTTGATGTATACATCATTATCTATCGAAATCTGCAGATTTTTTCTCATTTGGAGGCCTCCACAAAAAGCGCAGTTTGGCCCATGTTGCGCTTTTTGCAGGCCGATTGTGAAAAAAGATAGTTACATTTCACCAAAATACTCAAAAATCCAAAAATTTACCCAAAAACCTTCAAAACTGCTGGATGAAGTGTTGATGAAGTATCTCAAGCAACCAAGCAAGCATCAGCAAGTAACTCAAGTTTTTCCTTCTCCTTTTGAGTGATTATGGTTTCCTTGAGTTTTTCCTTCAATTGTTTGATCCCAATGTTGCAAATTGTGTTTATGGTGTTGTATCAATTAGCCATGCGTCTGAGCATATGATTATCCTTGTCGGCCTTATGAAAAAGCTTCTCAAGATGTATGTTCACTCTATCACTTCTTTGTCATCATTGATTTTTCTTTCTATTCTTTACTCAAAACTGAGTTGTTCTGCCTCATGTTTCTCCTGCTCTAATGCTCTCTTAAGACCTCTTCTTTTTGGTCTTTTCATGTTTATCTAAGCCTCATCATGATCAAACTCATCATGTGCCATTATATCTTTTCCTTTGGTGTCTTGCCTCTTGGCCTTCAACAACTGCAATTCCAAGAGTACTTGTTTGTCTTTTAGATGCTTGTTTTCTTGTTCAAGGAAGAAAATGACAAATTGTCCTCTGGCCAAATTGTCCTGCATCTCTCTGATTGTGACATATTTCTATTTTATGATCAATTTTGAGGTTTCATGATCATCTTGGACATCTAAGTCCACTAATTCAAATTCATTTTCTTCCTCATGATGAGGGTCTTCCTTCTCTTGAACAACTGGCTCTTGCTACTTTTGATGTCACTGTTTTGCTGATGAAAAGGGCAAGGCCCCTTCCATAATCTGTGGAGCAAACACTTTCCTAGGTCATCTTTGGTAGGTTTTGAACTCTTTGACCTATTTTTCCTCTTTAGTATCTTTCATTGTAGCCCTGATAGATAACCTATTTTTCTTGTGAGGAATTGATGCTGATGGTAGAATAGGTCTAGCAAGCTGATTTGATGTTGTAGTAAAGACATCTGCCTCAATGAAAGTCTCCCATGAAATGTTTAGCTGCTTGAGGTGGTGAAGGAAAATGATTTTAATTAGTGAATGATGAAAGAGTTTGTTCATTTGAAGCTCATACTCTATGTTTTTCACTATGTAGGCCATCTTGTCAATGCTTTTGTACAAGTAGTAGGGAAGGTTGGGCAATTTCACCCTAGTGAAATGCATGAGAAACATAATGTGATAGTTGTACAACCTAGAGAATTTTCCCTCACAAGTGAAAGTAGACATAGTGTATTGATTTGGAGCTCTATGCAATACCATTTTTCTCTTCTACTAATAGGAAGTGCATGGACCTTCCTCATCTTGAAACCCTATTGTGGTTTCATTGCTTCTCCCCATTCCTCTTTGTTTGACCTCCTTGGTGAGGTCCCTCGTAGATCTGAAAAGAGATGAGATGAAACTCATTCCTTCCATAATTCTGATCTCTTTCTCCTTCTTCTTATTATCCTAATAGCATAATGGTTGAGATACACAGGCTGAGCCAAGTTAATGCTATGATACCACTGTAATATTCCCAAATGGGAAACAGGAATATAGTGCATAAACATGGAAATAGTAGTGTAAATCAACACATAAACAAGGGATACCAATATGGAGCCATTAAATTAAGCATATAAACAAAAAATCAATACAAAATAGTGAGGCACAAATCATATGACATGAGAAAATAAGTGTCCCATAAGTAATCATTCCCAAATATGAGATGTTGCTACAATACAAAATGTCGGAGAGCTGCTACAGCGTAGTCATACTGAGCATAACTACAACTGGAGATCATAAAATAATGTAAATAAAATTATATATGCCTCAATATATGTTATACAAATAGATCTAGGCTCTATATCACCTTTCCATGACAACCCAATAGGGTTTCCGGAAAATTCACAAATACACAAATGTGAGCTACAACCCTAGGGCTGAAGGTTTGTTGCAACAATAGAAATGAAAAGATACGGATGAAGCTGATGTAGAATCCTATATATCTTCTCCAATATATCCTTTGGATGAAAGATGTCCCCTCCACTAAATAAATCGCCTCCCAAAACACATACTGCAACCACCCCTGCAACTCCTCCCTAAAATAACGTAGATCCAGACTGAAACTGCGCTGAAGGGGATAAAATCACCTTGGCCTGGTGCCAAATATGTCAATAAATCCCAAGGGGATTCTTTACTAGCCTCCCAATGGGAGGAACCTTCCTCCACTGAAAATATAGCTCAGAAAACACCCAATATAAACCTCCACTGTTGCATCGTGCAACACAGCACAACTCTAAGAAAAAACTACGTTGTTGCAGAAAGTTGTAGCTTGGCCAAATGCCTGAATGTGGAAATGTAGTGCAAATACTTCTCTTGAGTAGGCACTCAAATTCCCCCGAGGATGAAGGTGGGATTCCCGCTCGAGAACACCCTTGTGCTAAACAACACTACAATCTTAGCTAAACATCTGAAGAGAGCCTCAAGTCTTAACAGACCATAAACAAAATAATAATCCAATCATGCTCACAATGGCTACCATCCCCTTCCTTATATTCTTGGTGAGCTTCCTCACCTTGGGCTCCACTCATTAAAGCCACTACTTCCATGCATAGAGTCTCCCTCCAAAACTCCACTGTCCCTCAATGAATTCCACTTCCTCCATACCAACGTTGTTTGATTTTGGTCAAGGTTGACCCAGTCTTCATGCTCCAACCCCTTTTCACACATAAGGGTCTTCAATCCAGATTTTAGATGACCTCCTTTCACATTAGGAGTGTTTTTATTTCTACTAAGGAGATTTATGGGTCTCCATACCCTCTTATTCTTCAAACTAAGAAGCAAAAAAAAAATTTAATATTCCAATTAATTTAGGAATATTACACTCGAAAAGCACAACTTAGGTGTAGGGTTTTAGGGAATAGAGTTTGGGAATGGGAAATCAAGTGATGTAGGGGTAGTGGTGAGTGAGTTAGGGTGTAGGGAAGGTAAATGGGTCAAGGGGAAAGCAAATTAAACTTGCAAACTATGAAACTAGGGCTTACTTGCTTAGAACATGATATGGAGGGAAATGAGGTTTGTTACCAAAAACTTATCATCACAAGCTGAAAGGAGGGGCTTAGGAGGTGTACTTACTTGTAAATAGGTGTAGGAACCCTATGTTTGTATCTTAGAACCTTTGAAGTCAATTTTTGAGACCGTGGCTCTCTTCTGCAAAAAGTGCAGCATACTGAGGAAAAGCGCAACAAAGCCCTGTCAAAAGCACAATGTGCTTCTAAAAAGCGCAACATACCTTCTGCAAAAAGAGTAGCCCCTATGGAAAAAGAGTAGTGAAGGTGCCAGAACTTGGTTTTCTAAAGAAAAAAATGATTTTTTTGCATAGGGAACTTGGAGAGCTAGATGCTTGAGGATGCAAATGAATGAATTTTTGGTCTTTGTGACCTTTTATACTTGAAGAAATATCATTAAACAAACTGGGACCCACATTTCATTTCTTGAAATTAACTTTACATTGCTTCTTTACCTTTAACTTCTAAATTTGATCTTTGAACTTCATATTTTGATGGCTTAGGAACATTGATTGACTTTTTGGAAATTTACTCTTTTGTTGATGGAACTTTGAGTGTGTAGCTACCTGGAACTCTGAGAACTTATTACAAATTAGGAACATAAAATTACATTTTTCTCTGAAATCAAATTTACAAATCAAACTTATTGATGAAGTTTCTTTGTTGTCACTCCTTCACTTGTTGGACTCTATGCATGAAATGGTGATTTGATGACCTTGGAAACCCTAAGACCTAATGGAGACTCTGACTAAATGAAACTATGATGAAAATGAATGAAATGATGATGAAAACTCATGATTCGTGGTACACTCAGCAAAGTAGTGAAATGAACCAGCAAGTAGTAAAATTTTGAAACGAGTGAGATCAGACCTACATCTACATCCAGTGACTAGATTTGATGACCTAATGGAATGAAAGAAAATTCAAAATGGGACCCTAATATGACATGATAGGAGTCTATTTGATCATTGGTGGAAGGATGCAAAAACTGACACTAACATTGACTTTGACCAAAATTGCAGATTGGACAATTTGACCAGATTTGACTTTTGGGCTCATCTCTTGGATTTTGGATATCGCTTTATTAGAAGGTAAAATATGTTTACCTCTGACTCTTTATTGGTGAATTAGATCATTGTACTCTCTTTGATGAACATTTTATGGCAATCTAATAAGAATAATTTGAAAGGGTTTCCCCCTTATGGATTTTTCCCCTGGTCTTTGGCCAAATTTGATGTCTCTTGTTATTAATCTTGATTGTCTCTTATTGTTCAATGCATTTATTATTCTTTCTATAATTGGTATTGATCATTGGAAGATTAAAAAATTTTAAAAATATTTTTAATTGAATAAAATATTAGGCTAAAGTGATTGTAACATCATAAAATTATGAAAAATTAACATGGTATCAGAGCCAAGGTGAAGACACGCCCAAGGAGACAAGAGAGAAGAAAAATGATCTTTAGAAGAAGCTGGAGGAGCTTATTTGACTTGGTCAAGATTTCTACCTCTTACTTCAAGGATTATGAGAAGTTGGGTGACTCATTAAACTTTGTTGCTTGGAAGATCAGGTTGGAAGAGATATTGAATGAAAATGATGTCTTTGAATATGTGGAAAGACTAGTTCTTGTAACTCCAGAAAATGCTCTTGCTGTTGCCAAATTCAAGTACAAGAAAGATGAGCTCAAAGCCAAGAAAATTTGTATTGATGATTTGCAAGATCATTTACTTCTTTATGTAGGAAGTTTGAAGAATTCTAAGGATATCTATAATAATTTGGTTGGGAAGTATGAGGTCAACAACTCGAATCACATCCTCTCCTTAAAAAATCAACTCAAAGAGATAAAGATGAACAGGGGGGAATCTATGGAATCCTATGTCATGAGGGCATCCCTCCTAAGGGATCAATTGCAATTTGCTGGTGAAAAAATATCTGATAGAGAGTTGTTCATGGTGAATCTTCAAGGTCTTATGCCTATTTGGGAAACCTTCATTACTACTCTAAGAAACAATAATTTTCTTCTGACATTTGATAAGCTCATTGGTAAATGCACTCAAGAGGAGACTAGGATGATTTCCAGAGGAAGGATTCAAAAGCATGAAGAAGGAGAGCCCTCTCCATTTGTCGCTCAATCCAAGAAGATGAAAGATAGAGGGAGACCATCTAATCCAATAAATTATTCTCCGGAATCTGAGGACTCCAAGAGAAGGTATAGAAAAGACAAGCCTCGGTTAGAATGCTTCAAATACAAAAGCATGGTCAGGGTGCTCGAGATTGTCTGGAAAAGAGAAATACTCCAAGGTCCAATAAAAGCTTCAACAACAACAATTTCAATGATAGAAGAAGAGGTGATGATATAAGAAGGATAGATGATAGAAGAAGAAGAAATTCTCTTGATCATCATGAAGAAGGCCATCGCTCGCAAAAGAGATCCATGAATTCAAGGTATGAAAACAATGTTGATGCCTCTCAATCTGAATATATTCTTATTTCTACTTTGTCTATTTCCTTTACTTCAGATTCATATGATAGTTGGTTGGTAGATAGTGGGTCTTCTAGACATTTCATTGGATATCGAGAAGTCCTCTCAAACCTCATTGAGAAGGAGACAAATTTGAAAATCATCCTTGGAGAAAACACTACTCATCCTGTGAAGGGTTTTGGTTCTGTAAAATTTCATTTAGACTTTGGTGAATATGTTATTCTTCATGATGTGATATATTTTTAGAGACTAAATAATAACTTGGTATTTATATTTTCCTTGGAAGACAAAGGGATGAGAGTAGCCTTCATGAGAAGAAAAGTCCTCACCTAACCTATGGAATCTCGCGTGAGGGGTGCTTTTTCCTTAGGATCTAGAATTGAATGACTTTATAAGATCAATGGAAGACTTTTGCTAGCAATGGTCCATGACATCAATCATGAAAGTGAGTTATGACACTGAAGGTTGGCACATATACATTATGAAGCCATGTCGAAATTATAGTAGTTAGTCTTTGGGATGCTTTATGTTAAAGCTAGTCATGATGGAGTATGTATGGGATGTGTTAGTGGAAAGAGGACAAGGGGAACATTCCTCTCCAGCAAGAACAAGACTAGTGATATTCTTAAACTTATTCATTTTGACCTATGTAAACTCATGCCAATGCACTGTCTTGGTGTCCATCTATACTGCATAATATTCATTGATGAATTCTCCAAGAAGACATGGATATTATACTTGAAGCATAAGGATGGGCCTTTTGATATGTTCAAAGACTTCAAGGCACTGATAGAAAATAAAATAGGGAACAAATCAAATTCTCCAAGTCCGACAATGATGAATAATATATGTCAAATGAGTGTGTTGAATTTTGCAAGAAGGTTGGAATCAATAAGAAAACTATTGTACCTCATAATCCTGGGAAAAATGGAGTGGTTGAAAGAAATAATAGGTCCATTGTAGAAGTTGCTCAAGCTATGCTTCATGATCAAAATTTATTGAATTTCCTTTGGGGAGAAGCTACAAATACAGTGGTTTATGTTCAAAATAAAGTTCCTCATCAAGCTTTGCCAATAACAATAATCTCGAAGAAGTGTTCATAGGTATGATGCCTGATATTAGACATCTCATGATATTCGTTTTCCCCATATATTTTCATGTGTCAAAATACAAGAGGAACAAGTTGGAAGCCACCAAAAAGAAAGGTATGTTTGTTGGATATTGTGATAACTCTAAAGCATTTAGAATATATCTATATCTATATCTATATATATATTTGTTCAAAGGAAAATTGAGTATCGCAGGGATGTAACTTTTGATGAATATTTTTTCCTTGGAAAATCAAGGGACCTTCCTGTGCCTCCTCCTATTGAGAAGAGAGATAATGGCATGGACTTAATTGATGGCCCCTCAATCCCTCAGCTGGAGAAAGATGTTGATGATGATCCCATGGAGCCTATGGACCCCTTGGATCAACTTCCATGTGATCCACCTATAAGGAAGATACCATTTTTGTTTTGTGACATTATGGGATGTTGAGAGACATATCACTACCAAAGGTACTTTTAGAGAAAGCAAGAAGCCATGTCGATACTAAGAGCTATGAGCTCCATCATACAAATCGAGCATCCCACTTTTGAATAATTCCATGGTTGAAGAGTATGAATATATTATGAAGAATGATGTATGGGATGTTGTACCAAGACCTAAAGGAAAAATTGTTGTGACATAAAAATGGTTATACAAGATAAATCTTGGAGTTGATGGAAGCATTGAGAAGTATAAAGAGAGGTTCATGGCTATAGGTTTCTCCCAAAAAGAGGGAGAATATTATGATGACATCTTTGCACCCATTTCCCATTACACCACCATTAAATCAATTGTTTCCCTTGCTACTAGTCAAGGATGGACTCTTCACCATATGGATGTAAATACGAAAATTATTCATGGCATACTATAGGAAGAAGTATATATTGAGCAGCCTCTGGGATTTGAATTCAAGGTCAATAAGGCTCATGTTTTCAGGTTGAAGAAAGAACTATATGGTTTGAAGCATGCCCCCAAAACCTGGTATGCCTACATTGACAATTACCTAGTGAAGCTTGGATTCACGAGAAGCAATGTTGACCCAAACATATACTTCAAAGTGGTCCAAGGTATGCCTTTGATTTTACTTTTATATGTTGACAATCTATTCTTGATAGGTAGTGAGCCCCTAATGCTCGAGTGTAAGAGGAATTTGGCCTTTCAGTTTGAGATGAAAGATCTTAGTTTGATGCATTACTTCCTAGGACTAGAGGTGTGGAAAAGACTCGTTGAGATTTTCCTTTCCCAAGGAAACTATGTCGTGAACCTGTTGGAAATACTTGGAATGGTAGAATGAAAATCCCTGACCACGCTGATGGAAATGAACTTCAAGAAGTTATGTGGATATATTGTTCGACTTGACTTGGCGAGCCCCTCTCAGTACCGACAGTTGATTGGGGAATTGATGTTCCTTGTGAACACTCGTCTAGGTATATGATTTGTATTGAACACTTTCACTGAATTCATGAATGAGCCTCTTCATGCACACTAGGTTTTTTCCAGGTACGTACTGAGATATTTGCATGGGACGATTAACCTTGGTCTAATATATGTTGCTACAAATGTACAACTTCATGGGTACATTAATGTTAACTGGGCTGGAAATGCTATTGACAGGAAGAGCACATCAAGGTGTTGATTTAGTTTGGGATTTACGATGATATCTTTGATGAGTAGGAAACAAAATTTTGTGGCTTTAAGCATGGCCAAGGAATATTACATTGTTAGTAGCATGGATAGTTGTGAGGCAGTCTAGTTGAGAAATCCCTTTGGAGAGTTGTTTGAATAGGTCCTGGATACTACTATGATATATTGCGACAAAAAGAGTGGGATCCGATTAGCAGAGATAATTGTATTTCATGACAAGTCCAACCATATTGAAATCAAATATCATTATATACGAGACATGGTGCAGAGATGAGCAATGAGACTCCATCATATTTCGATTGATGAGCAGATAGCTGACATACTCACCAAGGCTTTGCTGAAAGGGAAGTTCTTAGTCTTCAAAGAGTAGGTTTGTAGGTTTTAACCCTGAACAGAAATTATTTGCAAACTAATCTTAAAACAGAAAATAAACAATAGCGAGAACATAAAAAACATAAAACAGATATACACAGATATTTTCCACTGGATCCCAAATCGGGACTACCAGCTTGATTTTTCATTATATTCCTTTTAGTGTTACAACACATATATATACATGCCGAAGAATACATAAACCCCAATCCATTAACCCTGGATTAGAACATAACTGTAGTTCCCTTGACTAGGTCTACAAAATACCAGGGGTTGAAAACCATCATCCCCCAAAACCATGTGCAAACTCATGCACAAAACCATGGGTGGGTCCGCACACAAAAAAAAATTCTTGGGGCACTGCCGCCCCCTCTATTGTGCTCGACGCAACGTACAATGCGTGGGGCTAGTCATGGAAATAATATAACACATACCCAACATTCTCCCACTTGTTGTTTTCTTTCCACAAGGGGGCCACAAGAGAGCTTATTCATTATCCCAGCTCTGCAACACCCATTATTTCTCTACACCAAGAGAACTTCTGAGTGCTCACAGACTTCGTCAATGCATTTGCAACATTCTTAAAAGTGTCCACCTTTACCAACAACACCCTTTTATCCTCAACCATATCTCTCAAAAAGTGATATTGAACATCAATGTTCTTTGTCTTTGAATGATAAGCAGGGTTCTTAGCCAAGAAAATTGCACTTTGGCTATCATAGTCTATCCTTATAGTTAGCTGCACCAACCCCATACTTGAACACAATCTCTGCAACCAAACTTCTTCCTTTCTTGCATGAGTGGCTGCCATGTATTCTGCCTCTGTAGTTGAAAGAGTCACTACAGACTTTATTTTACTCATCCAACTGACTGCACCTCCAAATAGGCTAAACACATACCCACTTGTAGATCTTCTTTGGTTCAGATCTCCAGCCCAGTCTGCATCAATAAAATCATGAATGTCCAACACTCTTTCCAATCCTGGTCTTCCCTGGTAGCACAAGCTATAATCACTAGTGCCACGAAAATATCTAAAAACCCACTTCACTACTATCCAATGCTCCTTCCCTGAGTTTGACATAAACCTACTCAATACTCCCACTGCATGTGCAATGTCTGGTCTAGTACATACCATTGCATACATCAGGCTACCCACTGCACTTGCATATGGAACAAGAGACATATCCTCCTCTTCTTCTTGTGTCTTGGGAAACTATTCAACAGACAGCTTTACACGTACGGGAATCAGAACCTTCACCGGTTTACTATCCTGCATATTGAACCTCTGTAATATAATCTCAACATAATTCCTCTGGTTTAACCAGAGCTTCCTCTTTGCCCAGTCTCTCTTAATTTGCATGCCCAAAATAAATTTTGCAGCACCAAGATCCTTCATGTTGAATTTGGAGAACATTTGGGTCTTCAAATCTTGGATAATTTCTTCTCCATTTCCAATCAACAACATATCATCCACATACAAGACCAAATAATTAACACATTCACCAATTAATTTAAAATAAACACAGTGATCCTCCTTGCTTCTAGTGAAGCCAAGTCAACGTATATAGGTATCAAATTTCTGATACCACATCCTTGGTGACTTTTTTAACCCATACAGAGACTTCTTTAACCTGCATACCAGTTCTTTCTTACCCTTCACCATAAATACTTCAGGTTGATTCATGTAGATCTCCTATTCCAGATCCTCGTGAAGAAATGTTTTCTTCACATCCATCTGTTCTACCTCAAAATCAAATGCAGCAGCAACAGATAAAATTAGTCTAATAGAAGTAACCTTGGCAACACGAGAAAAAATATCTCCAAAATCAATTCCCGACACCTGAGAATAACCTTTTGCTACCAACCAAGCTTTGTATTTCTCCACCTTTCCTTCTACATTCATCTTCTTTTTAAACACCCATTTTCTCTTGATGGGCTTCCTTCCAACCGATAGCTCCACCAGATCCCATGCCTCATTTTTGTGCAAGGATGCCATTTCATCAACCATGGCCTCCTTCTAGAGTTTTCCATCCTCTGAATCTACTGCCTCACTGACGGTCCTAGGATCATCATCAATTATAGTTAAGGAAAAATTTGAACAGAAAGCAGATGGACTATACCTTTCTGTTGTCTTCTTTCTCGAACTAATCTTCTCACAACTAGAGTTTGTGGCTCTTCCTCTTATGAGTCTTCTTCTATTGTAGAGTTTGATTCATCCTCCTTTAGCTCAAACTCTATCTTCTCAGGTTCCTTTGGTAGGACTTCATGTTTAACAACATCTTTCACCTCTCTAAACACCACATCTCGGCTATACACAACCTTCCTTATTTCTGGGTTCCAAATCTTGTAACCCTTTAAACCATCCTTATACCTAATAAAGATGCACCATTCAGATTTATTATCCAACTTGATCATTTTCTCCTTTGGAACATGTACATATGCATCACATGCAAAGACCCTTAGATGTGAAAGAGAGGGTCTCTTATCAGTCCATACCTCATGTGGAGTCTTATCCTCCAATGCTGATGAAAGTGATATGTTAACCAAGTAACAAGCAGTCTCCACTGCCTCTACCCAGAATTCTTGTCCTAACCCGGTATCACTGAGCATGCTTCTTGCCTTTTCCATCAGCGTTCTGTTCATTCTTCCTGCAACTCCGTTTTTCTGAGGTGTTTATGGAGTATTATTCTACCGTGCTATACCACACTTCTTACAGAACTCTTCAGATTCCTTCTTGCAAAACTCCCCACCATTATCCATCCTCAACACCTTTATCTTCTTTCTGCCCGTTTTCCACCAGAGTCTTAAATTCTTTAAATCATTAAAGACTTTAGATTTCTTCCTCTCAAGAAATATATCCATGTATTCCCCGAGAAGTCATCTATGAATGAAACATAGTACACATACTTACTGTGCTGATGTAACCAACACAGTCCAAACACATCACCGTGCACAAGCTCTAATATCTTGTTCACTCCTCTTAGCAATCTCGTAAGGAAAACTCACTGAGCCCGCTTCCCATATACACAATGTTCACAAAAATCGAAATCCCGGAGAAATTAGACATACCTTCTACCATACCATTTCCATGTAGTATCCAAAGGCCCTTCTCTCCAATATGTCGAAGCCTTTGATTCCATAGCATGCTCTTTTCTCCAGAGACTGCTAGGCTTTCCACTCCACCTTCAGGAACCACAGAACTATTGCACCCATCAATAACAGTGCTACCCTGAAGCTTGTACAAAGTTCCAATCTAAACTCCCCGCATTAATACCGGTGCCCCCCGAACCATCTTATAGGTATCTTTCTCAAACATTTTTTTTACACCTGCATCATCCATCTTGCTTACATAAATTAGATTTATAGCCAATGCAGGAATGTGCAGAACACCAGGAAGTGTTCTAATGCTTCCACCTTGCAGCTTCAATTTGACTTTTCCACGTCCAACGATTATGGCCTTCCTATCATCCCCTCGGAAGACATCACCACCATCATATTTCTCATACTCGCAGAACCACTCCCTATGGGGAGTGAAGTGAAAGGATTCACCCAAGTCAATCAACCATGACTCATGATCTACATCTTTATTTGAAGAAGAAGCCAAATACACATCCCCACCTTCATCTGAGGTGGTTTTTGCCTCTATAGAAGGAGCATCATTAGATCCCTTTGCTTTCTCAAGAGCTTTAGATTTGTAGTCCTTTTTGAAGTGCCCTTCCTTTCCACATTTCTAGCACACCTTTACAAACTTTCCAGGAGATTTTGATCTCCCTCTAGATTTTGATCTCCCACTCAAACCTTTATTCTTGTTTATGTTTTGGGACCCTTCCTCGCATGAGATAAGGCATTCGCATTCGCCCTCCATATATCTCCGTCTCTATTTCTCCAACAAGAAGATCGAGACAATGTCATCAAAATTCAAGGTATTTGTATTGCTACCTATTGTGTAACCAGACCATCCCATGAATTTTGTAGAGAACACAACAACCGATGCACTTATCTTCATCTCGAGTTTTTAATATCAACATATGACAAATTACTACTCACCAAGATTGAAGGCGTTCATATGCTCTGTCACTGAGTCTCCATCCTTCATCCTCAGGTGATACAACTTTTTCCGTAGGAATAATTTATTCACCAAAGACTTAGATTGGTACAAAATCCCTAGCTTGTCCCACAAGGTCTTTATCGTAACTTCCCCAGATACATCCAACAATACTGAATCTGAGACACACAACCGTATTGTGCTCTTTGCCTTCCGATCCAGCTTCTTCCAATCTTCATCTGACATTGTCATTGGTTTAGTACCTAGATCTACCGCGATCCACTGATCTTTATCCACCAGCAGATCCTCCATCTTGAGCTTCCACAACTCAAAAATATGACCATTAAATTTCTCGATCTCTATCTTTCTATCGCTTGCCATCTTCGTTCACCGCAAGAATCGATCCTGCAGACCTCCCACTGAACAGGGCCTACTACAGGCCCGAGAAAAAAACCCCTCAGCAGCAAAGGCATCCCCTTGAAGCCGAAACAACTCTGATACCAAATGTAGGTTTTAACCCTGGACAAAAATTGTCTACAAACGAATCTGAAAACAAAAGTTAAACAATAGCGAGAACATAAAAAACATAAAAAATATATACACAGAGATTTTCCCCTGGATCTCAAATCGCGACTACCAGCTTGATTTTTCATTATATTACTTTTAGTGTTACAACACATATATATACATGCCAAATCATACATAAACCCCAATCCATTAACCCTATATTAGAACATAACCGTAGCTCCCTTTACTGGATCTACAAAATACTAGCGACCGAAAACCATTGTCCCCCAAAACCATTTGCAAACTCATGCACAAAACCATGGGTGGGTCCACACACCAAATTTTTTTTCCTAGGGTGCTGCCCCAGACCCCGACAGGGGGGTCTGCCACCCCCTATGACCCCCCTACTGCTCCCGGTGCAACGTACATCATGTGGGGCTAGTCGTGGAAAGAATATAACACATACCCAACAAGGTTTGACTAATGGATGTGACCCTCCTAGGTAAGGGTCCCTTTTGATTGAGAACCCTGAGCATAGCTCTTTCCCCCTATTGAGCTCCCAGGGTGAGGAATGGAGAAGTAAGGACTCCTATGGGTGAAGGAACTAGTGGACAATAGGTGTCTCGAATCCTTACCTCACAGTAAGCGTGTATCCTACATATTTCCATTGTAGGGTTTCATCTGATCCTTACCTTGTGGTAAGTGTGCATCTCCCCTTACTGAATATACCCCAGTATGCATCTTACCCACAATTTGGGTGTGTCAAGATTTCCACCATATAGCCAATGGGTGAGAAGACTTGGGCATGTTTGATCCTTAAATTTCATGGTAAATGTGTATCTCCCCCAAGTTCCTTGGATTTGTCTGATCCTTACCTTTCATGGTAAATGTGTAACTCCTCCCAAGGTAGTGGATGTAGGTTTTCTACCACAAACTCTAGAGGGTCTAGCTGGGAATATCAATAGACGATGGGATAGTTATGGTCCTTACTTCACGATAAGTTGTATCCTGCCTATTGTCCTTGGATAGAGGCTGGTAGTTGGAGCTTCCCTATGATGTCAATTTCTTCTTCTTTTAGATTCGAGAGTGTTCAAGAGAGATTATCAGAGAAGACATTTTGATGATGTTACATTTGAGATGAGACATATGATGCAGTCAGAAATTTCTCCCTAACTGAGAGGACTGTTAATTTGGTAGCTCAAGGATAAATTCCCTCATTTGGAAAACCTTCCTCATATGTATAAGACCCTCTTTACCCTTGGAAGAATTTAATTTGGTTAAGAAAAAATATATTTTTAATGTGAAAAATGACATGTGCACAAAAGTACAGGTTGACCTAAAGGACAAATTAGGTCTCCAAGATCACATATAAATACAAGTCAAGTCAACATCATTTGGATACACATCACTCACACATTTTCTTCTCTTTGAGGTTCGTACAATATGATTTTAGGTCTTATTTTCACATGTGCGAGTAGGAAAGAGATAATTTCAGGAGGGTTGAAATATGTTCTTGACCAACATTGACTTTTTGGAGATTGGGCATAGTTTGATTTGGCATTTTGGATTGTTTTTGCAGGACGAATTCTTTGGAACAATGACCCAATATTTTTTGGGAACTTTGACTACAGTTGAGCATTGATTTTGACCGCATATTTGATAGTTGAATTTATCTCTTCATTGACCAGGTTTGACCAATTTGTTTGGGATTTTTTTGACCCCATTTGACCAGCCTTCCAAGCCACATTTTTGGGTAGTTGACCAATATCTTTTGGAGGTGTTTGACCACTGACTTTTGGACTTGTTAGGGCATCTTTGACTACTGTTTAATTTCACCAATGATCTGTAAATTGATGTTGATATTCCACTGGATAGTTTGTCACAAAAAATATGATAATATTATATTAAAAATCTAAAATTCCACATTATTACAATTTTATTAAATTTCTAAATCTGCGGATTTTACTATAATTAGTGCATGCATGAAAAAGGAAATTATGCAAAAAATAGAGAACAAAAAAATAAAATCTCACACACACATATAAGACACAAGATATGCTCTGGAAACCCCTTTCGGGAGAAAATCCAGTTCGAGGTCGAGGTCGCTTCACTCTCTTTCTCTGTCTGGAAATATGGCTGCAGGTACAAAGAAGTATGGCTTATGGCTCATGGGCTGCTACAGTGCACAAATCCTCTCTGCGTGCACTACCTCCTATCCCTCTTGGGTATTTTTCCTCAGTTATGAAAAAAATGCACTCGAAATAATGGAATGCCTCTTACTCCTAGTGGCCTGGTTATAGCACAGTCTGATAGCCGACTAGTGATTAAGTTTTACTACCTTAACTCTTAATCAGAGTTACAATATATAATATTCTAGAGCCTTTTACATCAAAATCACATTTTTAGCCCCTTTTCCATGAATAATCGAGATTGTCACGACATCCTCCTGAATTATAGGTGTGAAAAGAGGAAGGTCAACTTCTGAGTGGCATAAATTTTGCATAAGGACTCTAATTGATGCACTTCTTGCATAATTGGAAATATATTTATGTGTAGAATAGCAAGAAAATTCGGTGAACTAAGAGGAAATTTTTACCCCCAAAAATCTGTAATATTCCCAAATGGGGAAATCAGCAATAAATGCATAGAAAACACATTTTTCAGAAATCTATGCTATAATAACTCCTAATAACCCATAGTTCCTTTATATTATGCATTATTACAACCAAATATAAAAGGATATCATAAATAAATCATGATATGTGAGGTAAACAAGCCTCCCACACCCAGAATAGCCCAAAAACAATTCAACCCCAAAACTACTGCAACACAGAAATACTGCAAAAAGTGACAGCGCAGTCTAATGAGGGTTTATACTATAGAATCATAGATTGAAATATATCTGATGATATATTAATCAATAATGCTCAAAAACTGAGATCTAGTCTCTTTATTACAAGTCCAAGAGAACCCGGGAAGGGTTTCTAGAAATACACCTAAATACAAATGGTGATCTACAACCCTAGGACTGAAGAGTCACTGAAAATTGAAGCTCATGAATATAGAAGGCTGAATAATGTAAATATGATGTAGATCTCCTCAAATTTATCCTCTAATAAAAGGTTTCACCCTTCAACCACATGAAAACACTCTAAAAGAGCCACTAAATCCCTCACTGAAGTTGCCCTCCAAAATAATGCAATTCCTAGCTAAAACTGGGTTGTAAATTATGGGGATAAGATGGTCTAGTTCCAAAGATATTAAATGTGACCAAGAACCCTCCTTGTTGATCTTCCAAGAGAATGAATCCTTCCTCCTATGAAAAACTAGCTCAGAAAGTGGGTTTCTCAACCCTCCACTGCAACACCCTGCAACACAACACAATTTTCTGCAGAAAGTGCATTGTAGCTAAAGACTGAAGCTTAGCTAGAATGCTAGATATGTGGAATGATAGATTAGGAATCTCCCAAGAGGCCTCTCAAGGAAAGAGGTGGAATTCCTAAAGAGGAATACCCTGTGTTAAACAACACCAACAATCTTAGCTAAACAGTTGAAGAGATAAAAATTCTAAACAAACATATCAAAATAAAATTCATAAGCTAACCCCATATGGATGCCATCCTCTTCCTTATAAAAAATGTGAGCCTTCTCACCTTAGGTCCCACTCATTAGGGTTTCCACCATCACACAATCAATCTCCCTCCAAAACTGTGATGTCCCATCATTAATGCCACTCCTCCATAACAATGCTTTTTGATTTGGTCAAATTTGACCTCTTCAACCTACTTCAGCCCCTTTTTACACCTAAGGGTCTTAAATCCAGCTTTTATATAGCTATCTAAACTAATCCACATTCATATTGAGTTGTCTTTATTGATGATCCACTCCTTCCATAATATTGCTATTGACTTGGTCAAACTTGACTTTCTCCACATGCATTAGCCTTTGTTCACACATGAGGGTGCTATATCTAGTTATTATCATGATCCCTTTTCACATCAAGCAGGTTTTTATGCCTATTTAAGATATGTATGGGCCTCCTTACCCATTTATTCATCTAACTAGGTGCTAAGAGAAAAAATAATATTCCTATTAGCTACATGCTAATTTAGGAATATTACAGTCCTCCCCTCCAAAATGTTACTTGTCCTCAAGCAACTGCAAGGATAGAACTAAACAGTCTCCTCTCCTCCTCCTGTAGCATCCTCATATGATAAACTCCTCCAAGGAACAACATGTTGTCTCATCAATACATATCCAAGTTTCCCCTCCCAAGTATTCAAGTTAGCTTTTGGTGACCATCCCAAATAGTTATCATCATGTAGAAGTAAAACACCCATGGAGGCAACAATGTGTTGTCTAGAAGCCTTCTTGAGGTATGAGATCTGATATATGTTGGGAACTATCATCCCCATGTGAATCTCCCATCCCCAAGCTATCATCCATACAAAATGAGCCACCCTCCAAAATGGTAACTCATGAAAAATCCCCTCCACCTTTGGCTCCTACAATGTAGGTGGGCTGCATCACTGAACATGGTAGAAAAAATAGCCTACCCCATGTTGTCTCTCTCTCCACTTATGATAAGTGTAGATTAGCTACTGCTTTTGGGTTGTAACAATGTTTCCCTCAAGAGGCAAGAAGAAGACTGGATCTTCAAATATCCTCTCCATAGAATCATGAATCATGTTGACCCAATCAATCCCATACAAAGTGAATGGTACATCATCACCATATGGTATCCAAATCAGAAAAATGTTGAAGGTTATGTGCAAGTTTGGATGATACCAATGGTTTTTCCAGTGGATACAACGCAGTCTTTCCAACTTCTGTTTTAGATCATCATGTGGCAAGTTGTCCTTCAACAAGTTACTAGTTGTGCATGTTTTTCTCATCCACTATGAGGTATTAAATGGCATTATATATCAGCTGAGAATAATAAGAATAACACCACACTTTCCCAAAGTCATGTAGAGAAGGGTTATCTCCATCATAAATTTTGGTCCTAGAATGACCATGAAACCCAAAAATAATCTTTCCCTCTTGTGGAGCAATGCCCTATACATAGATGGTGAGAAGATGAAAATACTTTGTGAAATGATCAATAAGTACAAAAATACATTTCTTACCATGCATAGTGAGTAGGCTGAAAGTGAGGTCCATGGATGAGTCCTCCCATGAGAATCTCTTCATAAAAGTCTGCAAAATGAAGGGATGCATACTCCCCTTGGAACACTCCATCAATAGAGACATACTCCCAAGTGGCAGTGTTGTTGGCCTTAGTGATAAGGCTCTTGTCACTCCATGAATTCCTTCTTTGACATGCCATATGCCAAAGTCATCCACCATCATGCTTCTATGTGTGGGAGTCTCCTTCCTATGTGGAAGTACCTCCTGATCCACCAATGCTGAAGGGTAGCCTCTTTTCACTTTGATTGTGCCATCCCTTTCTCCTGAAATATCATGCCAAGTATGGGAAAAATTCTACCCATACTCTCCCAAGAGTAGCCAAAGCAACAATAGCTCATGTTGCCCCCTCACACATCCATCATACAAATCATGAGATGAAAACATGATGGTTGATATGAAGAATGCCATATCAACATAATTCACCCAAACTCCTTGTTGTCGTATGATGCAAGTGTCCTTCCAAGTTTCCTCCACCAACATACCCTTTGAAAAATGATATATCACATGATGGTCAAACTCTTTCAAGAGTAGCCAATGCAGCCATGCCTCCTGCTGCCCTGTGTCATAGATATGTAGGTGACTCACCAACCTCTTGCTTACCATCCACACCCTTTCATCCAAATGTGGGTGTCTCCTACCATCCCCCATCTTGGTATTCCTCCAATGAAGAAAACTATCTTCCCATATCTTTCTACCTTTGCATTTCATGGGATGTTGAAATGCACTCTCTTGGAAGAATCCCAATGGAAACCCCTCTCCGATGGCCATATTGAATCCATAATTACCCTAGTATGCTGAAGGAAAAACCTCTTCATATGGTTTTACAATGTTCATCCCGAAATATCCATCACAATGTTGAAAGATAAGAGGACTCTCATCAATCATCTTCTCATCCAATGCCACAGAAGTGTAATGGTCATCAAAATTCTCTAGTTATAGTTTGGCCCCCAACTCATCACTGCTGCTCAATGTCAGCATTGTTGATCTCCATAATGGTGTATTTGTTGTCTCATTCTCATGCTCAATGATGAACATATAGTTCTGCATTGTATTGTTTAGGAAAATGCTCATCCTATCCTCCAAGAATCCACACCCCAACCCCAGGAGTTGTGTGCATATTAATAATGGATAGTCAGGAGGATTTTTTATCCTCCCCTTGAAAAACTCAAGGTTTCACAACATAGTGAAAGATTGCTGCTCCAAATCAGCAATATGTTTTTACCCTTGGTCATGTAATGGCATTTTTCCACAACCCTCCATAAGATGTGCTAAAATAACAGAAAGTGGAAGCTTATGCATACCTCGGTGAATCTTGGGAACATCTTGTATGGCTACAAGGGTTCCTTCCTCTGATGTGATGGCTCCCCCAACTGTTGATGTTGATGGATGCTCTTCCATAGTTGTATCAGTGCTTGTACAAGTCTCCTCAAGTGGTGGCGAAGGCTTCTCCTCCTCTGATTTCTTCTTGTCAAATTTCTTGATCAACCTTTGAGTAAAATATGCAAATGTGGTCACTCTTGCATGAATCAAATGGCTAAACCACCAAATGTCTACTTCACCCTCAAGGTGCAGCGTTGCAATCTCAACAGCTTCTCTTTCTACCAGTGGATGTAGTAGGAAGAATGCATCTAGCTTCATTACCCAAGGCCTTGTTGTACATGTGGATGACCCATCAAAGGTAGACAATAGAAATATATTGCCCTTTATTTTTCTATTGCGGCAAGGTCTCCTTTCTTCTTCAAGCTGAATAAACTGTGGAAGAGTTAGAGTTTCCTTGAAAGCTCTAGGTTGGGACTTATATTCTTCTAGGTATCCACTTAGGATCTCATGTTCCAAGTGCCCTCCAAATCCATGCTTCTTGTCTTCTTCTTCAAAAGAAAAGGGCATAGTTTATTGCTTTGGAGCTCTCTGAAACACTGGTTCTTTCTTCTGATAATAGGAAGTACATGGACCTTCTTCTTATTGAAACCCCCTAGAGGTCTCATTGCAGCTTTCCTCTTTCATATGCTTAACCTCCTTGGAGAGGTTCTTCATAGATCTGAAAAGTGATGAGACAAATCTCATTCCTTCCATAATTTTAGATCTCTTCTCCTTTTCTTCTTCTTCTTATAGCATATTGGATGAAAACTCACAGGCTGAGCCAAGATTAGAGCTCGGATACCACTATAATATTCCCAAATGGGGAAATCAGCAATATATGCACAGAAAACGCATTTTTCAGAAATTTATGCTATAATAATTCATAACAGCCCATGGATCCTTTATATTATACATTATTACAACCAAATATAAAAGGATATCAGAAATAAATCATGATAGGTGAGGTAAACAAGCCTCCCACACCCAGAATAGCCCAAAAACAATGCAACCCCAAAACTACTGCAACACAAAAATACTACAACAAGTGATAGCGCGGTCTAATGAGGGTTTATACTCTAAAATCATAGAGACAAATAGATCTGCTAATATATTAATCAATAATTCTCAAAAACTGAGATCTAGTCTCTTTATTACAAGTCCAAGAGAACCCAAGAAGGGTTTCCGGAAATACACCTAAATACAAATGGTGATCTACAGCCCTAGGACTGAAGAGTCACTAAAAACTGAAGCTCATGAAGATAGAAGGCTGAAATAATGTAGATCTGATGTAGATTTCCTCAAAGGTATCCACCAATGAAAGGTTTCACCCTTCAACCACAAGAAAACACTCTAAAAGAGCCAATAGATCCCTCAGTGAATTTTCCCTCCAAAATAACGCAATTCCTTGATGAAACTGCACTATAAATTATGGGGATAAGTTGGTATGGTGCCAAAGATCTGAAATGTACCCAATAACCCTCTTTGTTGATCTCCCAAGAGAAGGAATCCTTCCTCCTATGAAAAACTAGCTCAGAAAGTGGTTTTCTCAACCCCCCACTGCAACACCCTGCAACACAACACAATATTCTGTAGAAACTGCGTTGTAGCTAAATATTGAAGCTTGGCCAGAATGCTAGATATATGGAATGATAGATCGGGACTCTCCCAAGAGGCCTCTCAAGGAAAGAGGTGGAATTCCTAAACAGGAATACCCTGTGCTAAACAACACCATCAATCTTAGCTAAATAGCTAAAGAGTGCAAAAGTCTAAGCAGACATATCAAAATAAAATTCATAAGCTAACCCCATATGGCTGCCATCCTCTTCCTTATAAACAATATGAGCCTTCTCACCATAGGTCCCACTCATTAGGGTTTCCACCATCACACGATCAATCTCCCTCCAAAACTGAGTTGTCCCATCATTAATGCCACTCCTCCATAACATTGTTGTTTTATTCGGTCAAAGTTAACCTCTTCAACCTGCTCTAGCTCCTTTTATCACCTAAGGGTCTTCAATCCAACCTTTATATATCTATATAAACTAATCCATATTCATATTTAGCTGTCTTTATTGATGATCCACTCCTCCCAAAATAGTGATGTTGACTTGGTCAAACTTGACTTTGTCCACATGCATTAGCCCTTGTTCACACATGAGGGTGCTAGATCCAGTTATTATCATGATCCTTTTTCACATCAAGAGGGATTTTATGCCTATTTAAGATATTTATGGGCCTCCTTACCCATTTATTCATCTAACTAGGTGCGAAGAGCAAAATTAATATTCCTATTAGCTGCATGCTAATTTAGGAATATTACAAAATCATCGTTTGATGCCTCAAAACACTTACGAAAGCTTTCCGACCCCATTTTTCAAAACTATTTCCCACTGGAAAAAATGGTCCCGTGACCTTATTCCTCCACTTTTTCTACTTTGAATGCGTTGAGATGGATGAAAAACAATATAATGATCTAATCTAGATCACACCTCTCCATTTGGGGAGTATTTTGGTCCCAAAAATCTTCTATTATCTCAAAGGGGCCATACCTCAAAGCCTTGATTTTGTTACCAAGCCCCTGCAACCTCTCCTTGTTCAATTGTAGCCATACGGTTTCTCCCATGTTGAATGATTTATCTGTTCTGTATTGATCATGCCTAGCCTTATAATTATTCTGTGCCTCCTGCAGTGTTTCTTGTACCTGTATATGGATTTCTCTAATCTTATATATAAAATTTTCATCCCTCAAAGAATCTCCTGTAAGATATTCCATCACTCCTCCTTGCTTCCCATATGCAATATCAAAAGGTGAAGGTGGAAAATATACAAAACAATTTTCAAATGGAGATTTTCTTGTAGAAGTGTGGATTGTTATGTTGTAAGAATGTTGTATGTATATTGTATTTTCATCCCAGGTCTTCAGATGCTTCTATATGTATCCCCTCAGAAGCTACACCAAAGTCCTATTGACTACTTCTGTATGCCCATATGTTTGTGGATGGAATGTGGTAAATATCTTTAACTTTGTGTCCATCTTCTCCCATAATGTAGTCCAGAATGCACTAAGAAATCTTATATCCCTATCTAAAATGATGCTCCTTAGTATCCCAAAGTGCACCCAGAACTATTCAGAGAACAATTTTGTTGCTTCTTTCCTACTAATGGTCCTTTTATAGGGCACTAGAACACACATCTTACAGAACCTCTCAACTACCACGAAAAATTAGTCATTTCCCTTCCTATTTGTTGGTAAACCTACCACAAAGGCCATAGAAATGATTTTCCAAGGACAAGTAGGTACAAGTAAGGGATGATCTAGACCTTGTTTCCTGTTGTTAGGCTAGTTGGTACAACAAAGCATCCATCCTCTTACAAACCTAGCTACCTACTCTTACATCTTGGGCCAATATACATACCTTTGCAAGTTAGCCACGATATTCCCTACACCAAAGTTCCCTACAAACGTGGAGGTGTGAGCCTCTCTAATAAACTACAATCGCTTACCTTTATGAACACATAGCTTATCCAGCCTATAGAGTAACCCATCCTAGAGATCGTAGTTAATGGTGTTGTTTCCATCGTGCACATGACTCTAACTCTACAACTATTGATACACCTCCTTGAATTCCTCGTCCTCTAAATATGACTCTCTGTATGCATCATGGGTGAATGGCTCCATGTGCATAAGATTCCACAAAGCTATGATCTTTGATGTGGGTGGCCTTGAAAGCATGTTGGCGAAATTGTTTGTGTTTCCATTCTTGTACTTGATCACCAAATGAAACTATTGTAAAAACCCCATCCACTTGTAATTCATAGTATATTGTACCTTAGTTTGGGCCTACGAGCATTGTAACACCTAGTGATATGTGGGGATTATTGTCTCCTTTCCCATAAGATAGTTCTTCCACTTATTTTCAACATGAACCATGGCATATATCTCCTTGTCGTAGGCAGGGTAGTTAAGAAATTCCCCATGAAATACTCTATAATGGTAGCATACAAGCTTTCCTCCCTGCATCAAGACAACTCCAAAAGCATACCCACTCACATTTGTCTCCACTTCAAAGGGTCGTTGCAAGTTTGGTAATGTCGAAACATGTGCTTCATTGATCTTCTTCTTTAGCTCCTCGAAATCCTTCTGATGACCTTTTCTCCACTGGAAACTCTTGCCACTTTTTGTTATGGCATGAAGTAGTGTTGCTACCACTGAAAATGAGGCTATGAATTTCCTCAAGTATTGTGTTACCGCAATGAAACTCATGACCTTATAAACATTAATAGGAACTCGCCATTTCATGATGACCTACACCTTGGAAGGATCTATCTTCAGCTCTCCTCCACCGATCACATACACCAAAGAATGTTGCAAAAACTCACACATCTTGATATGTTCTAGCATCTAGTGCTTCTTCAATGTTTCTAGCTCCTATGTCAAATGTGAAATTTTCCCCTCCCAAGTAGCACTATATACAAGTATATCATCCAAATAGAAAATAAAAAATGAATCTATAAAAGGGTGCATTACATCATTCATTAATCTCATAAATATACTTGGTGCATTACATAGGTAAAAAGGCATGACTAACCATTCATACAAACCTTTCCTAGTTTTGAAGGCAAGCTTCCAAGTATCTTCTTATTTAACTTGAACAAGGTGATATCTACACTTCAAGTCCAACTTGGTGAAGTGTTTTTCTTGTTGCAATTGATCTAGCAGATCATCTATCCTAGGCAGGCGATATTTGTTCTTGAGCGTGATTTTGTTCAACACCCTGTAATCTATACACATCCTCCAAGTCCCATCCTTATTTGGCACGATGATGATGGGTGACCCACATGGTGATGTACTTGATCGAATGATACCCTGTTCCAACAACTATTGTAAATGTTTCTTCACTTTGATTACTTATATAAAAAATTGTCTGTATAACCCAATATTTGAAAATGGCGAGTCAAACAGTAGTTGGATCTCGCACTCCACTTCTCTCTTAGGTGGTAAACCTTTAGGCTCTCGGAAAACATCCCTGTATGCCTCTAAAAAATCCTCCAATTTTTTTTTTTTTGTTTCTGAGTACACCCCTCCAGGATGGCTTGCCTCTTATTTACTCCTCTTTAGATTGGTTTTCTCTTAAAAATAATAAAACATACTTATTGTTGGAACTGATCAATTTCTTGGCTTGGTTGGCACTTACTAATGAAAGTTTTGACTTGCCTTTTTGCACGTTGAAGATGAACGATTTTCCATCCTTGAAGAGCCGATATTAGTTGACTCTCCTCATGAGTATTTCATCTCGCATGTACATGTATGAACTCCCAAACACAACTCCACGTCAAGGGGAACCGCATCTAGATCTACTTCAATAATAAAATCAACACTAATAGGAAATCTAATTTTGCATTATCTTGTTTCCTTCAGCTCTACATCCTTATTTACCCATCCCAGTGGATATGGGTTTGGATGATCACGAACTTATAACCCTAACTTCTTGACCAACTCTATTGCATTGAGATTCGTCTGTGATCCTCAGTCAAAAAAAGCATCAATATTTGTCTTCTTGACCTGTATCTTTATATGGAAGAGTTTCGCCATTTATTTCTCTTCTTATTGCTAAAGGATACTCAGATTCACCTCCTTCTGCACAAACATATAGATGATATTCTCATCCATGTATCAATTTCTTTCGACATGATTTCTCAAATTAGTGGCCATGAGATTCTTCTTCTTATTGTATATGTTCTTGTTCTTCGGGTTCAACTCTAGATGAAACTTACGACACTTCTCCTTTGTATGGCCATTAATGTTACAGTGGTTGTAGTGGTTGTTGGGACCTTTGCATTGGTCTGTTTTGGATGTTGTCTTTTTATCTTTTTCTCCTTTTTTCTTCTTCTTCCCCTCTTTATAAGTGTCTTTTTGCTCCGTCTTCTTCGATCCACTTGATTGAGCTCTCTTAAGGCTATGTTCTCCAGGTATTGTGCCTGTACACGAGCCTCGTCCATCGATTTGGGCTTGAAAAACATCACTTTCTCACACATATGGCGATGCAGACCCCCAGAATACTTGAGGAGTACATTTTGGTTATCTGGAGAGATACCCAACAGTATAGCCATCTTTCTGAAATTCATGGTGTACTCTTGCACGCTTTGGCTCGAATTTTGCCTGAAGTAGTGTCATCGAATCCACTGATACAATACATACTCAATGGGATAAAACTATGAATTAAGGAGAGTTTTGAAGTATTCCCACTTAGTCATTAGAGGTTGTCTCTCCAACCTCATGGTTTCTATGTGGCTCTCCCACCAAGTCAATGCATAGCCCTCTAATTTCCGTCGCGCAAATGAAACATTTTTTCCTTCCTCAATTTGATGGACACTGAAATAAAATTTTAGTTTTTGCAACCATTGGTTCAACTTCAAAGCGTCGATCTTGTCCTAGTATGGCTTGTTATCGAATTTTTCTTCCATTTTAAATAGGTATCGATTCACAACACTCAAACCAGGTTGATCTTTTATAGATTATTTCTTAGACTGGTTCTTTGTTTCTCCCAACCCCCCTTCTTATTTGCATGGAAAATTTTAGGGGCTAATATTCATAGGTGGGATAATTTTCCATGATTTTCCAAAAAAATATTCGCCAATTTTCTTTTTTTCTAAAAATATTTCACCCAAGTTTTACAATATAAAATTATTTTAACTTAAATATCACCAAAATTATATAGAGAGTATATATATAATCATAATAAATGTGAATTTTTTACAAATATATCACCAAATACTTGACAGTTTTCATATTAGAGACTAGAAAGATTCGTCGAGGTTTCTAAACTTTACGACAAATTTCTGTCCTAAAAATTTTCATTGAATTTTCCTCTACATTTGAACCCCTGTCTTCTCCAAATATCCCAAACTTATTTCTTAGGGCCACCATGATGAGATTTACATTGCGATTTATGTCTGTGACTTTTTGTTCCAACCGCGAAAACCTCACTTGTGATTTATGTCTACCCTGCAAATCTTCAAAAAATACCCAAAGAAACCTAGCTCTGATACCAATATTATCCGTAAAATGAAATGGATATTCCATTGGACAGTTCGTCACAATAGATCTGATAATATTATATTAAAAATTTGAGATTCTACACTATTACAGTTTAATTAAATTTCTAGATCTATGGATTTTACTATAATTAGTGCATGCATGCAAAAGGAAACTATTCAGAAAATAGAGAACGAAAAAAAAAAAGTTCACACACATATAAGACACAAGTTATGTTGTGTGAAACCCTTTCAGGAGAAAACCCAACAAGAAGGTGAGGTCGCTCTGCTCTCTTTCTCTGTCTGTAAATATGGTTGCAGGTACAAAGAAGTATGGCATGTGGCTCGTCGAATGCTACAATGCACAAATCCTCTTTGTGTGTGCTACCTCCTATCCCTCTTATCTATTTTTTCTTAGCTATGGAACAAATACATTGGAAATAGTGGAATGCATCTTCCTCTTCGTGGCCCGATTATAAAACAGTTCAATAGCCTACTAACGGTTAAGTTTGACTACCTAAAATCTTAACCAGAGTTACAATATAGACTCTTATAGAGTCTTTTACATCAAAATCACATTGCTAGCCCATTTTCCATGAATATTGGGGGCTGACGCGACATCCTCCCAATTTACATGTGTGAAAATAGGAAAGTCAACTTATGAGTGGCTTAACTTTTTCATACGGACTCTGATTGGCGTGCTTCTTGCTCCTTTGGAAAGATATATATGTAGAATAGTATGAAAAAGTGTCACACTTCTATGGCAAATTTTTACCACCAAAAAACGTCTTTTGATGCCTCAAACCACTCTCGGAAGGTTGCTAACCATTTTTTTCTAAACTAGGTCCCACCGATAAAAACTGTCCCGTCAGTTGATTCCCCTTCTTTCTCCACTTTGAATGCATCAAGATGGATGATAAACAATATAATGATCCAATCTCGATCAACCATAATTGTTGATCTGATAGTTTGACCAAATTTGACTTTTGGGCTCATCTCTTGGATTTTGGATATTGGTTTGTTGAAAAGTCAAAGTTGTTGATCTTTGGCTCTTTATTGTTGAATTGGATCATTGAACTCTCTTTGTTGAAAATTTTATGACAATATAATAAAAAGAAGAAATTGTAAGGCCCCTTGTGGGGTTTTCTCTAGTATTTGACCAAATTTGGGTCTCTTGTTATTACTCGTAATTGTCTCTTATTGTTCATTGCATTTATTGTTCTATATGCAATTGTTATTGATCATTGGAAGATTAAATTGTTTTGAAATATTGCTAATTGAAGAAAATTTTGGGCTAAAGTGATTGTAACAACATAGAAAAGTGGAAAATTAACAATTACAATATAATATTTGAGAAAGTAGTTCTAATTGGTGACACTCACAATAATATAATATTGAGAAAATAAATCTTAATATTTAAAACTCTACTAATAAGAAAAATATATGTTTTATAATATGCCATCTACTTTATTGAAAATAAATCTTCATGTATACCATGTCTATCTACTTTAATGGAAAATAAATATTCTTTGTGAACTTAATAATTATAGTCAAAGCCACTAAAATAAATAAAACAATTGTATATAAAATAAGATGAATTTCAATTCATCATATTTAAGGATGAATTTTTACGAAGAGGTTTTATAACAATAGGTTGAAGTTATAATAAAAAAATAAAAATCTAAATTTATAAGGCTTGACACCTTCATATAATTCTTTGAAATTAAACTTGAACGACCAAACCTCGATGACACATAGGACTAACACATAAGACTAAACTAAAAGTATATAATAATATTATATTAAACAAGATTAAACAAGATAATGAAATCCAAATCCATGAAGGTAAATTAAATCATATCCAATCACATTCTAGTTATTATGATTGAATGGAAACTTCCCTGATTTAAATTAAAGAGAAAGATTCTATTGGATTAAAATCCCTAAATAATATAAACAATACATTGAAATCTAGATCCAAAAAGATAAATTAAGTCATGTTCAAATACATTTTTATTACATCGCTCAATGGTTAAAGTCATAATATTTCTCTCAAATAAGGCATAGTTTAGCTGATTTTGTTTATCTTTTGTTGCAAATCTATAAATAAACTAGCTCAGGTTTCAATTCATTTGAATATCGTGCCTAACCCTCAATGGAGGCAAGGGTATGCAAGGGTCATACATATCTGGCTAGTTTAATTTCCCCCTTAAATAGACTATATTTCACATAAATACCATGTGTCAATACTGTGGGTCAATACCATGGGTCATTTTTATTTTTGTTATTATTTTATTTTATAGGGTTATTTTTATTTTTATTTTATTTTGACCGAGTTAAAATGTTTAACTTACATTTCATTACATAAGCTTACAACATCTTGCTAGCAGGCCAACTTTCTCCCTTTATTTTTGTGAAAATACAAGGCCCCTCCTAAGTTTTCTTTTTATTCAACTTGTTTTCATTTGATTAAAGTTGATATTAGATTAAATCATGTTTTATTTCACACCATTTTTCTATTTTTATTTTAGTTGCATGGATGGTTTCATTTCTCAAATTTTCCTCTTATCCACTAGTGGCAAGGACTGCATTTTGATTATAATGGCCCTAAGTGATTACTTCTAATATTAATGAAATATTTTAGTTTTAAAAGGCCATTACATAATCTCGGATTTTGTAATAGCCTCAATTATCAATTTATTATAATATTTTAAGTGGAAAATTGGTCCATTACTTTTGCAATTATGTTAATAGTCCTTATCCCCTATTTGATATAATTTTATCATAATTTGAATGTGGTATCTTTAGGTGAAAGGTTGTTTAACCTATGGTTTGATAAAGCTCTTTAATTTGGTCATTCAACGTGCTTTTGTTATATCCACTTGATAGATCATTGATTATCTATTTAACATATAATTTATCACCATCGAGTTTTCATTCTTAACATTTCCTCAGTTTATTCTGTGGTCATCCTGAAGTATGTAAAATCCTAACCTATATACCTCTACCTCTGCCTATCGTTCTGTGGTTGTGCCTTTTGGCATATGTGAACCCCCTCCACGTGATACAATTATTACTCGCATCCCTATACTTGGTTACTCTCAGTATTTGGCATGTTTGATATGATCCTCGGGTTATCCTCGAAACAAGCCTTCCCAAACCCTATTTCTTGCATGCATTCCACTTCAGTTCTGAGAATTATCTCCCTTGGGGTTTTACAGCCTATTTTTCATTCCAGAACCTTGTTTTTTCATGAAACCTAGCCTACACCTACAAAAATTCCTGTGAACCACACTAAGTTAGTCGAGGCTGACTTAGTAGAGGCCGACGAAGAATGCTTGGCTTTGTTTAGACAAGTCAAGTGGTGGGATTTACTATACCTTTTTCAAGGGCATAATGAAGGAGTGGTTAGAACCTTCGTTGATACTGTCAACGTAAGAAGAGCATATGTTAGAAGCCTAGAAATTAAGTTTAGTTTGGAATTATTGGTAGCGACTACTCACCTCCCTAACAAAGGCGAGTGTTGGTCCAAGAATAAGCATGTTTGAAATGTGCCATGAGAAAAGTTGTTAGCCAAAAAAGGTTACCAGTATACGGTAAAAGATATTCCTCTCGCCTTCCTTAAAAATAAATGGCACCATCCTTTGTATATAATTCATAAAAACATTAACTGTGAAGTTCGTTAAAACATAGTATTTATGTATCATTTGAGATTCTTAATGGTTTTCTGGGGCGTGAAATCAATTTATCGTACTTCAGGTTGAAAATTCTAACGAGGATGGAAAAATCATATCAGGTCAACCATAAGAATCTTGAACATTACCTTTTTCATCATACCCTGATTTGTATCCTAGTTTGTCATCATCTGGCTCAGCCAGGGGATGATTGGGGCTCATTTATTATTCTAATTTCATTCAAGAAACCCACATCGTGCGACCTTGCTCAATATTTTGCAACTCTTATGCCAAACCCTTCACCTACGCACTATCCTCCATTGTTAGTAGAAGATTCAGCCCAATACAAGCATGAAACCTATGTCCAATGTCTTGCTTCTCCATCTTCAAAGGATAATCAAGTTTAGGCATATAACATTCTTACTTCTCTTCGAATAACAAGTAGTACCAAGGAAAATTTTGTTAAGTCTTCTCACAGCCTCCTCAGTCTAAGAGTCTGCACACTTCACCTGCACAAGAGCAAGACAATGCTTGAATTAATCAAAACATAAAGAAGTGGTTAAAATCAAGCAATTACAGTGTAAAATAGCTACGACATGCAGGATAAAGCCCAAGATCCCCCCTGAAATGGTTCCTTTAGTTTATTTGGAGAACAATTCTCAGCCTTCACCCAAAAGGAATAAACCTCATGTACAATATGCTCCTAGTGGGCATGGTGACAATGCACATTGCAATTATTTCCCCACTATAAACCTTAATTCAAATGATCTGATTACCGAGATGTACGGGAAACAAAAGTATTTTCTTACTATTCCCCACTTGGAACATAGGATAAGCCAACTTTTCTATGAAAACGATTAGTTGAGGGCATCGCTTCAGGCAAGGAAAAGATCAAATGAACAACAGTCATCCGGAAATGAGGCAAGGAAATATAGGGTGAAAGGAAGCCCTCGCTCAAATGACACACACATTGTTATTAACTCTCCAAATCTCAAAATTACTATTTCCTCCAAAGCTAAATGAATATTTGGTTTTATTTTCATGATGAAACGTTACAGGTAAATTGTTATATTTTTAGTTACTTTTTTTCTTGAAATAAAAGGGTTTCTTCAAAATCGGAGATTTTGTAACAACCCTCGTTCTACGATTATAAGTTAGTTTTTGACTTCAATTGGTTTTTGTAACAGGTTACCCATGTCAACTATAAAACCTTCTCAAGCATCATGATCACAAGATACTTTGTTGACCCGACATTGGGAATTATGAAAACGAAAGTGATTGGTACCATTTGGCGCACCTGTGAAGTTAGCAGTGGATAATTATTATTTCGTTTTACTTGTTTTTAGATTATAATTTTTTCAGCTGGCCTGGCACTCTGTTATTGTGTTTTTGGAAAGACATTTTCGATTTGTTAGAGTTACGTAAAGTAGGTATTATTTTATATAAACTCAATACAGGTAACAGAGCGATGTTGTTAACTGTGACTGTGGAATTAATTTTCAATACAGGTATTTGATTTGGTTTGATTCCATCTAATTCTTATTTTACTTGGCTTCCATGATCATGATTTCATTTCATTATATCTTTTGATTAGAGAAACAATATGTTGTTTGCTCAATGATTTGATTCTCAAGTAAACAATTGCCTCAATTGCATTCCTCTGTTTATTCTCGAACACTTATTTTGATTTGTAATTGCATTCCTCTGTTTATTCTCTTACACTTATTTTGATTTGTAATTCCACTTTAAACAGATCGATTATTCTTCTTTAGTCATTTGTATTCTAGGGAGAATACTTGATTGTTGATCTTGAATTACTTGGACTATGATCGAGTTAATTTAATGTCAATTCTTCACATGGATTTGTTGCAGTGTTATTTTAGTAAATGATGACTTTTCTTTTATCTTTACACTGAATCGATTTTTGATTTCTTTGATTCATCAATTATTGATGAAAGTATGAAAATCATTTTGCAAACTATTGTTGATTTTTGTTCCTATTTCATTTAAAAATTCTTGGCTAAGTGTAGCTTAAAGTATAAGAAGATAGTTATATTTATTTCTTTTCTTATACTGAAGTAAATATGCACAGGGAAACATATTTATACTTTGTTAAACCTACACGATGAGTCTCTTGCATTATTACAGTTTCTCGTTATGCCTTTAATTTCGTTAAGGAAAGAGATAAATATTTTTTTGTTTCACTTTATTAGGATTAATACTTTATTATGTTTCAAGGAGAATTCTTTATCTTTTCGAAATCCTTTTCTCTTCGAAGCTAGTTTCATTCTTTTTCTAGCTCAATTTATTTATTGCATTATATCATTGTATTGTTGTAATATATTCTAACTTTGTAACAATAAGATAACCATTTTTTTTCTTGTACATATTATATAGGTTAGAGTTTTGGTAATATTTGTTAATTTAGATTAACTTAGTTTATTTTAACTTTACTTCTTTTAACATAATGTAAACTTTACTTCTTTTAACATAATGTAATATATTTAGGTATTATATAAAGTAGTGTAGGAAAACCATAGGTATAGTTTAGTTTAGGATAGTTTTTTCCACTTTTCTTGTTCGTAAGACGATAAGGAAAAAGGCCAATAGAGCCTTAAAACCCATCAAGAACAACCATCCAAAACAGCTAGGGTTTTGTGAAGAGCCTTGGTTTGGGGCATTTCTCTTTTGTTGACATAGGTGTTCTAACGCCCGCATCAACAAAATTTCATTAGAAGGAGGGCCTACAGAAAATTAATTGATTAAGTCATCAATTATGTAGCCTCTATTAATTCCTGATTCTCAACCCTTTATTGTATCATTTCTCATATGCTAAAAAAATAGGTTATAGACAAGTTGACCTATTAGGAGCAACGTTCTCAAAACAATTATTTTGGCTCCCAATCTTGTGTTGGAACTTGCTTTTCATTTTCATTTACCCATGATTACAATAAGGCACTTTTTCTCTTGGATGACCTCACCTTTGACGGTGAAGAGAGCACGTATTCAAATCATACCATATTGCCTTATTTATTTATACATGTTTTGAACATAATATCACTAATCTTAATGTTGTTTGCATATTAATCGCTCTCACTTTCCAAGAAGGAGTGAAGTTGTGGTTTGAATCCTTTTCGACTAACATCATTCATTCTTGGGTAGAATATGTAATTGAGTTCATAGTTGATATTAATATTTATGATTATGATGAATTGGAAGAAGGTTTGAATAATTTAAGAAAAGAGAATGGTGAATCATCAAAATATTTTGCAACTAGGATAATACGTTATTGCATGATATTCCCTTTGGAATAAATGCTTCCTATCGATGAATGGTTCTGATATCTCATTTCACTTTCACAAGAATAATATCAATCAATTGACAACCAATCTGAATCTGACATTGATACTCATGCAGATATTGATTTGAAGTTTCATGATGATTGTGAAATTTTAGAAGTTGTAGAAATATCTCAATTTTTAGATCAGGAGCAACATGATATTTTAGATCATAATGATAAAACTATTATTCCTGATAATTCTATTTCATTGACGTCTCCTTCTAATGAGGAATAAAATTTAAATGAAGATATCCATCATTCTTTTTGAGATGCTACTGTTGAAATTCAACAAGATGATGAAGCTTAGTGAAAATCAGTCACCTTCACTAAGTGAGCCCGCAGGCTATTTTTAGGTGTAAGTCTATTTTTAGACTATGTCTATTTTTAGACATGGTGATCATATTTCAGAAGTTGCGGGATGCTATTTTTGGATGGTTGGTCAAGTTGGAAAAATAGATGAAATTCTATTATTAGAATATTGGGTAAAGTATATTTATAGATCGTCAATCTAAAAATAGATGCATGTCAGTTATTATTAGCTCTTAATAATAATCTGACAATAAACAACAACTTATTCTCTTGGAGCACTTTATTTCAGTGAACAGATTTGGAAAATCAGTGGGCTAAATTAATTACACAATTCCTAGGGTTTACTGGTGGTTCATGCATGGAGGACTCAGTTAGAACTAAAATGGAAAAGTTATGACAGAGTTGGTAGAGTAGTTCATGGAGTTGTTATTCAGTTTAACTCAGTTATTGGAGTTAAACTCAGTAGAAATAGTTGTATCTAGTCTAACTGAATGATACACTAGTGAGATTGGAGTGAATTAATTAGTTAATTAATTCACAAATAATAACTCACTAATCAACAGAACAAATACAACAGTTAACTACAGTGCATGTCAGTTCCAGTGGAGACCCAGTGGAGAGGTAGGTGAAAGAGTGAGATGGACTATCCATTGTGACTATAGTGTTTCATTGATTGCATCACACACACACACATTGGAGTTGCCAATGAGGATTGTGCAATCAAGTCAAGGCCAATTCGAATTCATGCAGGGGTCTTCCTTAGCAGGGATTGCGCAGTGGAGGCAAGGCTATCAGGGGGCAGAAATCAATGCATGGATTTGCAGATTTCATCATGATATTGTGTGACGATTGTATTGTATTGAGAGCTTATGTACTAATCTTTGTATGATATTGTTACATGATCTCCATGATACATAATATATGATATTTTGGGTTTTTAGCTTTAAGCTTTCCTATTAAACAATTGTGTTATGTGCGATTTTTTTATTGCTTCATGTGTTTGCAATTGAGTTTTAAATTTCCGCAAAATATTAACAGTGGAAGGATTATGTATTTAGCAAGAAGATAAATATTGTAATATCGAGAGAATATGGATATATACATGCATATGTTATATAATTTCTACATGGTATCAGAGCAGTGTTAATTCTTGAAGATTGCAATTGTGAAGAATTGTTGAGTTCTGTGCTGGTGGACAATTCGAATTTTCTGCAGAAATTTCTTGGTGCGACAATTGAGTATACATTGAAATGTCTTTCAATGGGTTGCGATTGGAGTATGCCCTTAAGGGCAACTCGAATTACATAGCCTGGAAGGATAGGATGGAGGCAGTGCTGGAAGATAATGGACTGAAGGAGTTCATCAATAGCGATGTTCCTAAGCCGAGTTCTAGTGATGCTGCATTACTTGACGCATGGCAAAATAAGGTAGAAAAGACAAGAATAATTATGTTGGGAGGTGTAAAGTACCATATTGTGTCAAGCCTTCATGGGAAAGCCACTCCATTTTCAATGTGGAAGGCTTTGACAGATTTTTTCCAAAGCAGTAGCGACCAAAGGAATTTGGCACTAAAAGATAAGCTTAGAAAATAAAAATGGAGAAGGGCGACAATATTCCAAAATATCTCATGAAGTTTTTCCATTGTAGGGATGAACTGGGAAGTGTGGGGATTACTATTGATGATGATGACTTGGTGAGCTTGTCTCTCCTTGGGCTTCCGAAGAGTTGGCATAGCTACGAAGACTCCGTCAATGGACGGGAGAAACTGTCGGGTTGGGAGTGACTTTGGTCGGATCTTGTGCAGTAGGAGATAAGGTGAAGTACCAGGGATGGCTCTTCATCGAAGAATGAAGATGAAGAGAATTTCACTTTGGTTTCCAAATCAAGGAAAAGGAAGGGGAAGAAATCCCATCCTAAATCAGAGGCTAAAGGAAAGAAGCAGGATTTTTCCAAGGTGAAGTGTTTTCACTGTCACGAACATGGGCATTTCACCACTAACTGCCCACAGAAGAAGAAGAAAAAGAAAGTTTTTGGAGCTGCAGCGGGTGAGGCCTTAGCCTCGCAATTTGAACTTGGTTTCTCCTTGATCGCATGCTTGATTTCAAGTTCAATGGGATACGTGTGGTATCTTGATAGTGGTGCATATTTCCATATGACGAGAGACAAGGAGTTGTTTAGTGACTTGGAGGAGAAGGATCTCCAAATGCGTATATAGATGGACGACGATGGTTGATACAGTGCGACCGACATTGGGACCATTACCTTTGAGAGGGAGTCAGGTAAACCATTTATGTTGAAAGATGTTATGCATGTTCCAAGTCTGAAGAAGAACTTGGTCTCGGTCGCAATGTTAGAAGACAGAGGTTATGACGTTGTTTTTAGCTATGGAAAAGCTTTCATGCGACATAAACAACAGGTCAAACCAAGAGGATAGGGATTCGAGTTAAGAATATCTACAAGCTGGAGGTAGACGGCTGTGATGCAATGATGGGCAAAGTAGAAGAAGTGGTGAGCCAGGATGAGGGCGAATTATGGCACAAGAGATTGGGCCATCTTCACCATGGCACCTTGAAGATTTTGCAGCAGATTTCTACTGGACTTCCCAAGGGTACTCTTGCGCGGTCAAATCAGTGCAAGGGATGTACTATGGGTAAGTTTGTGAAAACCACCTTTCATGAGAAGGAGAACCGTGCTTCGGTGATCCTTGAGAGAATTCACACAGACATGTGTGGACCTTTCTTGGTTGCTTCAACAGCAAAACATAGGTATTATGTTTTTTTTTTTTTATGACTATTCTCGTAGATGCTGGATATTCTTCATGCAGAAGAAGAGTGAAACATTCTCAAAGTTCTGTGAGTTTAAAGCATTGGTGGAGAAGGAGTCAGGGAAGCAAGTGAAGGCTCTATGGAGCGATAATGGTGGTGAATATATCTCGGGTGAATTCAAAGACTTCTATAGCAAAGAAGGAATTCAAAGAGAACTCATAGCGCCTCATAACCCACAGCAGAATGGGATCACAGAGAGGAAGAACAGAACGATCGTGGGTACTGCACGAGCTATGCTTGAGAGGGAGCTAGACTTGCATGCAGAGAATGGACTGCCTGTTCCGAAAGATGAGCCTGCAGATGTGGATCAGCCACAGGAGGAGATTCATTGAGTGGAGGAGTCCACTCATGTGGAACAAAACATCAGAATTTGCAGAAAGCGTACCACAGAAGCTGAGAGACTGAAGCTTGATGCAACACTAAATGTAGGAGTCCCTACATCACAGTGCAGACAGAGACAGTCACCTAACCGATTTACTGGATACATGGCTCTTATGAGCAAGTGTGTCATGACAGAGCCATCTTCTTTCGAAGAAGCAGTGCAGGAGCCCACATGGGTAGATGCCATGGTGGAGGAGTATGGCTCCATTGTCAGAAACAATGCTTGGGAGATTGTTCCAAGGCCGGTGGATAAACCAATGGTAGATTCTAAATGGATGTACAAGGTAAAGCAAGCTGCTGATGGGAGCGTCGAGAAGTATAAGGAAAGATTTGTTTCCTGGGGATTCTCACAGATCGAGGGGATTGATTATAAAGAAACCTTTGCACCTATCTCACGGTATTATTCCATAAGGACCATCCTTTCTCTCTCAGTGCAAATGGGTTGGCACATTCATCAGATGGATGTGAAGATTGTGTTCCTTAATGGGATCATTGAGGAAGAAGTGTACATTGAGCAACCTGAAGGATTCAAAATCTTCAGCAGTGAGTCGCATGTGTGCAGACTCAAAAGAGCGTTGTATATGCTGAAACAAGCACCTTGTGCTTGGTACACTCGGATCAACAACTATTTCACCAGACTTGGTTTCACCAAGAGTGAGGCAAATGAAAACATGTACCAAATTGTGATGGAGGGTAAGATTTTAATCATTTTTCTTTATGTTGATGATTTAATACTAACGGGTGATGAACAGTTAATACACTCATGCAAGGCAGATCTTGCAAAGGAGTTCGAGATGAAGGATTTGGGCATCCTTCATTATTTCCTTGGATTGAAAATATGGCAGCAGGAAGGTGAATTGTTTGTGTCTCAAGGCAAGTATGCCCAGGAGATACTGGAGAAGTTTCACATGCAAGGCTGCAAGCCTATCGACATTCCTCTTCCAGGAAATTGGAGGAAAGAGAATGCTACATCACCGGAGGTAGTGGATGCCACTGTTTATCGACAGTTGGTGGGTTCACTCATGTATTTAGTTAATACAAGACCGGACATATGCTATGCGATGAGATAGATTTCACAAGCGATGGTTAAGCCTACCAAGCTCTTTCGAAGGTAGGCAAGCATGTCTTGAGGTATCTCAAGGGAACATCTGAGTATGGCTTATGGTACAGACAGACGGATGAGGTGAATTTACATGGCTTCACTGATGCAGATTGGGCAGGCAGCCCAACGGACAGAAAGAGCACATCAGGAGGGATTTGCAGTATCGGATCTACAACAGTTTCTTGGTACAACAGGAAACAAATATCCATGGCACTCAGTTCAGCGAAAGCATAATACATGGCAGCAAGTCAAGCTGCATGTGAGGCTATCTGGATGAGGAAGATCTTGGTCGGTTTGTTCGGTTCACACTTAGATCCTACAGTGATACATTGTGATAATCAGAGTTGCATTAAACTCTCGATTAATCCTATGTTTCATGATATATCTAAACATATTGATATCTGGTATCATCATATCAGAGATTGTGTGTAGTGAAAGATCATGTTGCTTCAGTACATTCCTACGGAAGATCAGGATGCAGATATTTTGACGAAAGTTCTCACCAAGAGCAAATTTGAATACCATAGAGGCAGGATCGGGGTGAAGGATAATACATATCTTATTGAGAGGTAGTGTTTAGATTCAATAAGATGATGAAGCTTAGTGAAAATCAGTCACCTTCACAAAGTGGGCCCGCAGGCTATTTTTAGGTGTAAGTATAGTTTTAGACATGGTGATCATATTTTCGAAGTTGCAGGATGTTATTTGTGGATGGCTGGTCAAGTTGGAAAAATAGATGAAATTATTTTTTATAATATTGGGTGAAGTCTATTTATAGATCATCAATCTAAAAATAGATGCATGAAGGTTATTATTAGCTCCTAATAATAATCCGACAATAAACAACAACTTATTCTCTTGGAGCACTTTATTTCAGTGAACAGATTTGGCAAATCAGTGGGCTGAAGGAATTACACAATTCCTAGGGTTTACTGGTGGTTCATGCATGGAGGACTCAGTTAGATCTGAAGTGGCAAAGTTATAACAGAGTTGGAAGAGTAGTTCATGGAGTTGTTATTCAGTTTAACTTAGTTATTGGAGTTAAACTCAATTGAGCTAGTTGTATCTAGTCTAACTGAATGATACACTAGTGAGAGTGGAGCGAATTAATTAGTTAATTAATTCACAAATAATAACTCACTAATAAACTGAAGAAATACAACAGTTAACTATAGTGCATGTCAGTTCCAGTGGAGACCCAGTGGAGAGGTAGGTGAAAGGGTGAGATGGAATATCCATTGTGACTATAGTGATGCATTGATTGCATCACACACACATTGGCGTTGCCAATGACGATTGTGCAGTCAAGGCAAGGCCAATTCAAATTCATGCAAGGGTCTTCTTCAGCAGGGATTGCGCAGTGGAGGCAAGGCTATCAGGGGGCAGAAATCAGTGCATGGATTTGCAGATTTCTTCATGATAATGTGTGACGATTGTATTGTACTGAGAGCTTGATGTACTAAGCTTTGTATGAGATTGTTACATGATCTCCATGAAACATAATATATTATAGTTGGGGTTTTTAGCTTCAGGCTTTCCCGTTAAACAACTGTGTTATGTGTGATTTTTTTTATTGCTTCATGTGTTTGCAATTGAGTTTTAAATTTCCGCAAAAGATTAACAGTGGAAGGACTCTGTATTTAGCAAGAAGATAAATATTGTTAGATCAGGAGAATGTAGATATATACACGCATATGTTATATAATTTCTACAGTTACAACTATTTTAGAAGCGAAAGAGACTTAATCTAAATTTGGTAAACATGTTCTTGATCAATTTTCTCTTAGTTCAATTTCTTGTGATCAGTTGTCAAGTGATATTATCATTAGTCAAAATATTTTTTCCCCATCATTAACTGAATCTTCTTGTGATAATGAACATTGCCTTGTATTTTAAGATATTCCATGTTTAAATTCTTCACTAAGGCATTTATTGGTAGTTGATCTAAAAGCATAAACAAGTTCCCAAGCAGAATCATATGAGCCTATTAGATCGAGAGATGCATTTTATTTTCTTAATTCTTCTACATATTAAGCTTTGTATCATGAAATATTTTATAGCGTTATGTTGCCATGCATTCCGCATTTTCTTAAAATTGGTTTTGTTGTGGCAAAAATAATCAGGTATAAATTGATTTTGATTTCCATAGAGAAGATAGAGAAAAATATTATATCATATTACACGAACCTTTATTTATCTCTCTTAATCAATTACATATAGGAGAATTGGGAAATAATTTAAATATGTCTCAAGTTTCATCTTCCATTGATTTACCCCAACATATGTTTGAGAAGGAATCTTTTTTATATCATAATAAATCATATGAGTTTGAAGATGATAATCGATCAAATAATACCACTAATTGCCATCATGATGTTAATCATCAAAATTATATGTTAAGTGATGGTGGTTCAGAAAACTTGATCAATCCTATCTCTTCATCTCAAATTTCTAAGAGGAATCATCTTAAGAATGTGAATCTTCCTTTTGAATCTCAAACTCTGACAGGTATGAATTTTAATAACAAGGTTCTTCTCCAAACTTCCTTTCATCATAGTTTATATTATGAGTCTCTTTTATTATCTGATAATGTTTCTATCTATTAGTATATGATTGCAGATTAGTTGGAGAGGTTTTATCAAGCAAAGATCTCGGACACCGGTAAGATTGCACTTGGCATATGTCTTGGAAAAAATCATACAAGTAAGTGTAATCTATGTATTCTTATTTTAGATGAGCTCTAATTCATTTTATTGATTTTGGACTTCTTTGTTTTTATGGGATTAGAGCTAATTCAGTGGTTACATTGGATATTTGACTTTGCCTAATATTCTAATCACTGTCTAGTTAGAGCAGGTTAGTTAGATTTATTTTGAGGCCTAATTGATTTTTCCCTTTGAATAAAGAAGTTATAAAAATATGCCAACTTCTGACGAGTCATTATTTCTACATCTTGAGGGAAGGTAACTTAACTCTATCTTATATATTTTTATTCATAATAACATTTCTTAGGAGTCATAAATTTAAAAGACTTTAATGACTTAACTTGGAAATGTTTACATTGGATGGTATCTAAAAATATGTTAAGGGATTTATATATATAACTCTCAATTGTTTGAAATCGTTATTTTATTATGACTTCTCATGTGTGTTATTTCACTTTATTTTTAGCATTTTTAAATTTCTTCTTTTCTTAATAAAAAAGGTCGAATCAGGTCACATATTGCATAATGCCTATTAGAAGGATAAAGTCGTGTTTGCATCATTTAGAGATAAAGTAATTACCCTTTAAAAATTCATCTTATCTTTAGAGATGAGTCATGTTCATCTTGACTCGCCTTATGATGATTGCATGGTCAAGAGTGTCTTTCTGATTGTAACCAAGTGTTTACTTTTTTTTTCATTTGTTGGTTTGATTTTATTTTTCTTTGGTTCAAATTTATTCTTTTTCAGTTTTTAGTGGACATGATCTATGTTTAAAGACATTTGTACATATTTCTTTTGGATTTTTGAGTGACTTTTCTTCTTTTTAGTGTGATGTTTTGTTTTTTCTTTCTCATTCCACAGTGAATTTGTTTGGATTTTTTTTTCCAATTTATCAATTGTGATATTGCTACATGTATTAGCTATTGAAATATTTCCTTAAGCTTTCTTTAATCTATAAATTTCATATTTGCTCCAATTTTATGCAGGAATATTTCTTTTGAAGGGTTCTCTTGTTCATAAGAGATTTATATTTCAAAATTGATATATTTGTTTTAACAGATCTATCTATGTAAAACTGGAAACTAATAAAATTCTTACGCCATCAAGAGCGGATTCCCTCCCCATTTGTTGAATGTTATTAATATTTTTCAGAGTGTAATTCAAAAATAAATAATTATTAATTGGACAATAGGAGGTCTCATTATGAGCCGACATACCATGATCATGGGTCTTAATGGGTGTGACATTACCATATCTGGTCACCAAGCCAGGGTAATGGCTTCTAGTTCCATGACTATAAGGCAGGAGGTATCATCGTGAACTGACATGTTCACACTTGCTAGGTCTTGTGAATGGAAGTGTCATTTGTAGGTCACCAAGCCTGGACATTGACTTTTAATTAATGATTCTAAAAACAAAAATAAAATTTTAAAAAATGAATATGTATGTTCCATGAGTTTAAAATTATTACTCTGAATTAATTTTGAATTGATGGGATATTGGCACATTCGGCGTTAAATGATAACCCTTTTGGGGCTATGGATGCCTATTGGTATTAATGTCTCTACCAGTGGTATTGAAGTAAACTCTTGTATCACTTTTTGTTCTAGATGTTGTTCATTGTGCCAAGAGGCACACTACAACCTATTTTAGGGTGGATGGCTGACCGTTAGGTGTGTGAGCATTAGATGGGTGAGTGTGAGTGTGAGCATTAGATGAGTAAGAATTAGATATGTGAGCGTTAGATGTGTGACTGTTAAATAGGTGAGTATTTTATTTTAGTTTTAATGCATTTTGCACACAAAATCTACAAATGGGGTCAATATTATTACTATATTTTTCCTAAAAGTATAAATGGGGTAAAATAGCAATTTTCAAGTTTGGTGGCTTTGTCCGACTCTGGACAACTAAAATTTCTTTGAATTTGTTTGATTGGTGGAAATGTTCAACTATTTTTAATCGTGGTTGGTAATGAATATTGACTTAGAATGCATGTATTTGTGGTTGGTAACCGATCTTCACTCAACGAGAAAAGTGAGTACTCGTGCTTAACATATTGGGTTGAAATGGTTTTCGAATCCATTTTTAATAAATTATGTTTATAATAGATTTTTTTGGAGGCTCAGAATTTATTGTTAGGTTAAAAAGCTATGATTTTTTAATTAAATATTAAGAGTATTTTTAATTAATATATTATGATGGGGTCAATATCACTTCCAGATCCAAGTGAAATTATGAGCTCGGAAAACTCAGAAGCCGAGAATGTGAAGCAATGTATTCCTTTAAGTCATGGAATGGTCACGACCTTGCCGGAATATGGAACTTGAATATTCAAGCAGTAGTAGAGTAAATGTTAAAACCTGGAAGTGAGCTCGAAAAAAAATAAATAGTAACAGTATACGCCAGTCGAAAGAATAAAATAGCATTATACCGAAGACTAGAATGAACTTGTAGCCATGATAAATAAAAAGAAAAGAAGGGGAAATGCATTATGGTTCCAACCTCAAATGAAAAGAATTGACATTGTAAGATTTGAAGTAACGTTCCTAAGTTTAGAGGCCCTCTACAACCCATTTTAGGGTGGATGAGTGAGCGTTAGATGTGAGATGTTAATTTTGAGATGTGAGATGTGAGATGTTTTTTAAATTCAATGTTTTTATATTGTAATTTTGTTTTTATTAATAAAATTATGAACAATTTTATAGATAAAAGAAAGTATAATATACATATCACATTAAAATATATAACACATAAATAGTACTTATAAATTAACATCCATTAACAATATAAATTAAAATAATCATTTCATAACCATCTTTAAATTTAATTAACAAGTTGATAAAAAAATAATATTTAAAATGTAACAATATTTTTAATCATGAATATTTACCATGGATATTATTAACTTCTAAATATGATTTTTTACAATACCATAGGCCAATACCCAGAAAAGAAAGATAGAGAGAGGGAGGGAGAGGAGGGAAAAAAATCATAATACCATGGGCCATCTAGGCTTTTGATTATTATGTTATGGATCTAGGTTTTTAATTATTCTGTTACAATATCATGCGCCAATACCATGGCCATTGTCTTATCAATACCACATGCCCAAAAACCATAACTTATCAAAATCAAAATATTTTACAAATACTTTATTTTAATTTAATTTTATAACATTTTTTAATTACTTTTTAGATATATTTAAACCCACCATTCTCACAACTAGTAAAAATATTCTGATAGAGATTAAATCGAGGTTTTAATAAATTAGAAATGAGAATATTTGTATATATACAAATGTGAAATGTTTATAGTATAAATAATATTATAAAGAAACAATATAGATGCATTTTAACCAAATATCCAAGCAAAGAGAGAAATAAAAGTGACTAAGAATGATAGAGGATAGTGCATGATTCTTTTTCAGTTTTCTATTATTGTATTTTCTTTGACATGATTGATCCAAAATATATGTTTAATATTTTACAACCAATTATATATATTTTTTAATTTATATATTTTCTTAGAAATAAGCCACTTCGAGGGGGCAACCTCCTTTACATTACATAAATGAACAATTCTTGAATGATTCAAATGACAAAACCTCCTTTCTATATATAGGATTCCATGAGGTCACAATATAATCATAGCCGACCTAACAATAATAATGTAAGGGCACAACAATAACAATAGTGTGGTTTTATGGGGTACAATAATAACAATATGGGGACTACAGTGGTATAACAATAATAATAAGTGGGCTACACTAGCATAATAAGGGACTACGCTAGTAATATAGGGACCTAACATGCCCCTCTCCCTCAAACAAGTGTTGTCCTCAATACTTTATTATTTCTTGATGCTTTTGTATAAAATTCTCATCCTCCCATGTGGAATATTCCACAGGTAAGTTCTTCCACTTGCTGAGATACTCTGAAATTGATCGATTCCGTAGTTGTCAAGTTCTCTTTTCTTTGACTTCTTCAGAACCTCTTTCGCTGCAATATTGATCCGCGTGTTGTTTCATTCAATTCTGCACCAAAGTTAGGTTATCCTTTGAGAGTTGGAGAACTTGTTGTTGATGCTCAATGTGACCCTTCACTACTTTATCATCCATATTAGCTTTCATTTGATCCTTTAAACTGTCCAACTTTAACCTTCATTTTTTATTTTAAACCATCTATGTCAACTTTGATTGCTCTTTGTAAGATTGAAATTTGTTCCACTTGGTATCATAATTTTGATATATCATACTGCAATTCTTTCTCTTCACACGTCATAGTAGAGCTTTCTGAGGGCTTAATGGGTGCAGAATTTTTTTTTGGGGGCATTTTAGAACCCAATACTCATATCTATGCTTCAATATGCCCTTGGAATCACTTCAAACTTATTTTTCAAACAAGACTTATGTAATTTGAAAAAAAAATACACACATTTTTCTTGCTTTTGAGGAGCTCGATATTGAAACTGGATTATCCCTATGATTTCCGATCTTCAATATCTGAAATTCGGTCCCGCAGTAGCCCTCTGAATTTTCTTTCAAATGTCACAAATATGACCTAATTTGGATTCTTCAAGACAATGTTATGCCCAATCTTCCACAATGACCTAATTATGGACTGTTTTAGTGGAGCAAACTTGTAGGACATGCCACGTGTCATTGTTTCCTTCTTCGACTCTGAAATTAATACACAGGAAACTAAAGTCAGTGTACTTTTGACCACTTTTTATATAATTCCAATCTGATGCTCAGAGAGACAATTATGGCAATTTTCCCAAGGTCACCTCTTATAAATGAAATTCGGGAGCCTGCAAAAACCCTAACTTCCACAGATCATATCTCTGAAAATATTGCGAACCAGGATCTGAAATTTTTACACGAAGTTCCTCAGGATTTCAGCATCACGTGGTAAAAATTTCAACTTCTAAACCTTCGTATAAAACAAGTTATAGAGAAAATTCCATGATGCCCTGTTTGGAGCAGCGAAGCCCTAAAATCGAAAGCTTTGATACCAAATGTTATGAAACCAGCTCCAAAAATAGAAGAAAAGAGAGATCATCACTTTAGAAAGAAGCCACTTCGAGGGGGAAACCTCCTTTACATTACATAAATGAACAATTCTTGGATGATTCAAATGAAAAAACCTCTTTTCTATATATAGGAGTCCATGGGGTCATAATATGATCCTAGCCAACCTAACAATAATAATGTAAGGGCACAACAATAACAATAATGGGGTTTTATGGGGCACAATAATAACAATATGGGGACTACAATGGTATAACAATAACAATAAGGGGGATACACGAACACAATAAGGGACTACACTAGTAATATAGGGACCTAATAAGGTGGGAGAGACAGGGAGAGAGAGGGGGGGGAGAGAGGAGGAGAGAGGGAGGGAGAGAGAGATGGATTTGGAGGGGAAAAGAGAGGGAGGGAAGAACAAATAAATTGAGAGATAGAGGTGGAGAGAGTGTGTGTGTGATGGGGGGAGAGACATACGAAGGTGGGAGAGAAAGGAGGAGAGGAAGGAAAATAGAGGGGACATCAGAGAGAGGAGAGAGAGGGGTTGGGGAGGGGAGACAAATGGAGTTGGAAGAGGGAAAGAGAGGGAGGGAATAAAAAGCACATTGATATATAGAGGTGGAAAAAGAGAGGGGGTGATAAGGGAGATATGAATATGTAATGAGGAAGAGAGGATACAAGGGAAGGGACAGAAAAGAAGAGGATAGAGATAGGGGAAGAAGGGGAAGACAGAGACATGGAGACATAGATATGAAGGGGGAAAAGAGGGAGAGAGAGAGAAGGAGAGAGAGAGGGAGATAATTACATCGTTGGAGGGTGTAGATAGATAGAGTGAGAGATGGGGGGGAGAGGCAAAGGGAGGTGGGAGAGACAGGGAGAGAGAGGAGAGAGAGGGGGGTGAGATATGGAGTTGGAAGGGGAAGAAATACATAGAGAGAGAAAGGTGGAGAGGGAGGGTCCAGAATGACAAGAGAGAGAGAGAGAGAGAGAGAGAGTATGTTTTGGGGGTGAGAAGGAGAGACAAGGGAAGATAGAGATATAGATGGAGGGGGAGAGAGGGCAGAAGAGAGAGGGAGGGAGGAAGAGAGATAGGTATGGAGAGAGAAGGGTAAGATATATATATATATATATATATATATATATATATATATATATATATATATGGAGAGAGAGTGTGTATGTTTGGGGGCTCAGATAAAGATATATATATATATATATGGAGAGAGAGTGTGTATGTTTGGGGGCTCAGATAAAGATATAGATGGATGTGGTGTACACAGAGAGAGAGGGAAGAGATAGATGAGGAGAAGAAGAGGGAAATATAGACAGATAGATAGATATGGAGAGATAGAGTGTGTATGCAGGCTGATATAGAGATATAATGAAGGAGAGACATATGTGTGTGTGTGTGTGTGTGTGTGTGTGTGTGTGGAGAGAGAGAGAGAGAGAGAGAGATGTGTTTAGGGGGTTGAGATAGAGAGACAAATAAGGCGAGATTGAGATAGGTATATATATAGATGGCAAAGGGGGAGACGGAATAAGAGAAACATAAATAAATGGAGGGAGAGGTGGAGAGAGGGAGGAGGAGAGAGAGAAGGATAGAGGGAGGGAGATAGAAACATAATGGAAGTTTGAGAGAGAGGGAAGAAGAAAGAGACACATAGAGAAAAATATAGACATAGAAGCTAGATATAGAAAGTCATGAATATTTTGGGTTTTCACTAAAATAGATGTATTGATTTCAATGTAGTTGTCGATTTCTAATCTATTTGATCGCTTGCACTAGATGCATTGATTTTCAATGTAGTTGTCGATTTCTAATCCTATTTAATACCTTACACTAGATGCATTGATTTCAGTATAGCTGATGATTTCCACGCCTATTTGATTGTTTTCACTAGATGCATTGGTTTGATTGTAGATATTGATCTCTAATCGTATGTAATCGCTTGCACTAGATGCATTGATTTTAGTGTAGATGTCTATTTCTAAACCTATTTAATACCTTATGCTAGATGCATTGATTTTAGTGTAGATGTTGATTTATACACCTATTTGATTGCTTGCACTAGATGCATCGGTTTTAGTGTATATATTTATTTCTAATCCTATATGATCGCTTGCACTAGATGAATTGATGTCAGTGTAGATGTCGATTTCTAATCCTATTTAATACCTTACACTAGATGCACTTAATTCAGTGTGGATGTTGATTTCTACTCCTATTTGATTGCTTGCACTAGATGCATTGATTTTAGAGTAGATGTTGATTTCTAATCTTATTTGACTGGCACTACATGCATTGATTTTAGTGTAGATGTTGATTTCTAATCCTATTGATTGTATGCACTAGATACATTGATTTCAATATAGATGTTGATTTTTGATTTGATGCAACTAGATGTATGATGTGCATTAATTTGAAAGGAATTAGATTAATAGTGTGCATTGATTTCAGTGTAAACACATCTCTTCCCCCTCCATCTATATCTCTATCTCCCATTGTCTCTCCTTCTTTATCTCTCTATATCACACCCCAAACATACACACTCTCTGTCCATATTTATCTCTCTCTCTCTCTCTCTCTCTCTCTCTCTCTCTCTCCTTTTTCCACTCCCTCCCTCTCTTTGCCCCTTCTCTCTCCATATCTATATCTCTTCATCCCTCCCTACCTTTGCTTCTCTCTTCTTCCCTCTCTACCCCCTCCATCTATATCTCTATTTCTCCCCCAAAACATACACACACTCTCCCAATGTAATCACATAAACATTATTCATTATGTGAATTGACTTTTGTGTTACAGTAATTCAACCATAAATACAATACTTGAATTTTCATCTTAAATAAAATGTTCACTTATCTAAAATTTCTTCTTCTTGAAACTGTAAACTATTAGTAATTGGATACATTCTTATTATTCCCATTTTCCATCATTCAAAATTGTTAATCACTTTGCATTCAAACACAATAATAGAAAATAACTAATAGGTTTGACAATAAGAAAGGAAAAAGAAAATAGTTGCAGATTGATCGCAATGAATATTATTTGTAATTGACTATATTATTATTATTCACATTTTCAATCATTCATGATTGTTACATTGTCACTTTGCACTTAAGATTTTTATTTCATCATTCAATTTACTAATAGTCTCTCTCATCTCAACAAACTGAGGTAACTAAGTAGAGTTAAGATTAAATTGACCAAATTATCTTAGAAATATTTAGCATATTTAAAATGATCAAAACAATTAGATTTTCAACAAATTTTATATGACTGCACACGAATGAAACCAACCGAGATCCATATTAACCATGGATCTATCAAGCGCCGAGAGGGATCAAATCTCTCAAGGTGCAAACATTTCCTCAAGTTTTTCTCTCAAAAAAGAGATTTGCACCTCGAGATATTTGATCCCTCTCAGCGCTTGATAGATCAAGCCTTGTTGGCTTCCAATTTTGGCTTCCTTTACCATATATATTTTCATCATTTTACCACTTTTTCTCATCATCCTATCATCATCTTCACCCATTTTTCACTTCAAGGTAGTTAAATCATTTCTTTTTATTATTTTAGTGTTTTAGTCAAAATTGAGGATTAAAAATAAATTATGACAGAACTAGAAAAGCCTGTAATAGCTCCTTTGAATTCATGGTTGCAGGACACCTGGGCTCAAACCAAATACACAGTTGGAAACTATAGGAACCAAGGATGGATGAATACCTATTGGTTCATACCAAAACAACTATATTAGGGTTGGTCAATGCTGGTCAAAGACTAGCTGTTCAGAAATATGCGTTGATTTGAGCATAAAATATGGGCAGTTTTGTGATTTTTGGGGATTCACCCATATTTTATGTAACCAACTGATAAATTCGACCTAGTAAGGTGGATTGAAGATAATTATGATTTTTCCAACCTTTTTATATTTCTTGTTATGTTTTGGCCTATTTAAACAAGGCTCTCATAGTTAGAAGTTACCTTGGAACTTGTGGAGAATTGTTATTTGCTTAAGACAGTTGAAGATTAAAACTTGTTCTCTCTCATTTTCCTGTGCATCATATGGTTGAATGAATTGTTGTAGCTGATTGTGTTGAAGGTGTACTGTACCATGCAAGAGTGGAGGGGCCCCATTTGAGCTAAGTGCACTTTATTGTTACATAGTGTTTATAACTGTGAATATTCTAGTTTTAATTATGAATGTTTATTCTTCTTTGTTGTAGATACTTGTACATGTTTTCATTCTGAACTTTTATTAATGGCCATGTTTTCATTTTGTGAGCATTTATATATAATTCAATAACTAGTTTGAATGTGGAAGGATACCAAGGACTCTTAGAGTAGAGCCTCTTCTCCATATTCTAAAATAGATTAATGATGTTGACCAATCATTTCCATGCTTTTATCAAATAGATTTGAATGCTTTTATAGAATACATCTGAATTTTTTCATAGAGTAAATCTAAATGTTATCATTCACATGCTTTCATAGAGTAATTCTGAATACTTTCTTTTGAGATTCCATCATGCATTTCTCTTTTCCAAAACTTAAAACAATGATCTCCTGAACTAACTAGATCTAAGACCCATATATTTTGGTATGTTTCTAAGTCTACTAGCCCGAATTGATAATGAAATACATGCTCTAATTTAGTTCCATAAATTAGACTTACACGAGGTTAAGATGAATCTAGGCTGGTTATTTTTATCAGTATTCTGATTTTCCTCTCTCTCTCTCTCTCTCTCTCTCTCTCTCTCTCTCTCTCTATATATATATATATATATATATATATATATATATATATATATATTGAACAAGTTTTTCTTATATCCCGTAACATATTATTGCTCATTTTAATTTACAGATTAAACTGAAAGAAATTGACATTCAATATACAACATGTAACTTTGATTCCAGCTGATTCTTTGTTTATGAATTTCAGGCAGAGATAACTGGTCCGACCTAGTAAGCTGCCAAACGTTGGCAGGCCAACCCACAAACTTGTATTTTCGTCAAAATATAGGGCCCCTCTTGAGTTTTCCTTTTATTCTACTTGTTTTCATTTGATTAAACCTGGTATTGAATTGATTCATGTTTCATTTCATACAGTTTTTGTTATTTTGATTTTAGTTACATGGATGGTTTCATTTCTCAGCTTTGCCTCTTATCCATTGCTGACAAGGACTACATTTTGATTATGATGGCCTTAAGTGATTGCTTCTAATATTAATGCAATATTTTAGTCTTAAAAGGCCATTATAGAATCTTAGATTTTTTAATAGCCTGAATTATGAATTTATTACAATATTCTAAGTGGAAAGGTTCATTGCTTTCGCAAGTATGCTAATAGTGCTGATCTCCTATGCAATATAATTTGATCATACTTTGAATGTGGTATTTTTGGGTGAAAGGTTAGATTTTGTAATAGCCTGAATTATGAATTTATTACAATATTCTAAGTGGAAAATTGGTTTATTGTTTGCAAATATATGTTAGTATTCCTTCTCTTCTATGTGATATACTTTGATCATACTTTGAATGTGGTATTTTTGGGTGAAAGGTTGTTTAACTTACGGTGTGTTAAAGCTCTTTAATTTGGTCATTTAGTGTGCTTTTGTTATACCCACCTGATGGATCATTCATTGTCAATTTAATGTATAATGTATCACCAATCGGTTTGCATTCATAACATTTACGCAATTTAATCTATGGTCATCCCGAAGTCTGTAATATCCTGACCTGGATACCTATACCTCTGTTTGTCGATATGTGGTTGTGCCATTTGGCATATCTCATCCCCCTCCACGTGTATTACACACATCCCTAGACCTGGTTATTCATAGTACTTGGAATTTGTGATGTGATCCTCAAGCTATCGTCGAAATGAGCCTTCTTGAAACCTATTTCTTACATGCATTCCATTGCAGTTCTAAGAATTCTCTGCGTGAGGGTTTTATGGCCTATTTTTCATTCCAGAACCTTGTTTTGTCATGAAATATTGCCTACACTTCGCAAAAATTCATGTGAACCGCACTAAGCTAGTTGGGGTTGAGTTAGTATGGGGTTGAGTTAGTAGAGTCCGACGAAGAATTCTTGGCTTTGTTTAGATAAGTCAGGTGGTGGGATTTCCTACAGTTTTTTGAAGGGCATAGTGAAGGTGTGGTTAGAGCATTCATTGATACTTTCAATGAAAGGAGAGCATATGTTGGAAGCCTGGAGATTAAGTTCAGTTTGGAATTATTGGCAACATCTACTCACCTCCCTTTCGAAGGTGAGAGTTGGTCCAAGAACAAGCTTGTTCGAAATGTGCCCTGAGCAAATTTATTACCTAAAAAAAATTACCAGTATACAATAAAAGGTATGCCTCTCGCCTTCCTTATCAAGAAATGGCACCAATATTTATATATAATTTGTAAATACATTACCTGTGAAGGTCGTTACAACATAGTATTTATGTATCATTTAAGGTTGTTAATGGTTTTTCTAGGGTGTGAGCTCAATTTACCATATTTCCTGTTGAAAAGTACAACAAGAATGGAAAAAACATATCAGATTGACCATAAGAATCTCAATCATTCCCTTTTCCATAATACCCTGATCTGTATCTTAGTTCACCATCATTTGGCTTAGATAGAGGATGATTGGAGCTCATTTCTTACTCGAAATTCCTTCGAGAAACCCCTGTCGTTCAACATAGCTCAATCTTTTGTAACCCTTATGCCAAACCCTTCACCTGTGCATGTTGCTCGGTTGTTAGTAGAAGATTCGTCCCAAGACAAGCATTCAACCTTTGTCCAAACTCATGCTTCCCTATCTTCAGAGGATAGTCAAGCTTAGGCATCTAACATTCTTACTTCTCTTCGAATAACAAGGATTATGACTAGGTCAAATGTTATTAAGTCTTTTGGGAAGCCCCCCTTAGTCTGATAGTTTTCATAGTTCACTTGCACAAGAGCAAGGCACAAGTCAAATTAAGCAAAATGAGAAAGAAATTGTAGCGTAAAATACCTAGAGCACGCAATATAAGGCACAAGATCCCTTCCTAAAATGGTTCCTTTATTTGATTTGGAGAACAGTTCTCAGCCTCCACCCAAAAGGAATAAACCTCATGTACAAGATGCTCCTATTGGGCAAGGTGACACTGCACATTGCAATGATTTCCCCACTATAAACCCTGAGTCAAACGATCTGATTACCGAGATGTACTAGCACCAAAAGTATATGATTATTATTCCCCAATTGGAACATAGGATCAACCAATTGGGCTATGAAAATGATTAGTTGAGGGCATCTCTCTAGGAAAGCGAAATATCAAATGAATAACAATCATCCGGTAATGAGGCAAGGACATTTGGGGTGGAAGGAATCCCTCGATTAAATGACACAAAAATTGTTATTAACTCTCCAAATCTCAAAATTAGTATTTCTTCTAAAGCTAATGAATATTTTATTTTATTTTCATGATGAAATGTTACAGGTAAATTGTTGTATTTTTATTTACTTTTGCTCTTCAAATATAAGGGTTGCTACAAAATTAACCACCCTGGTTCTAAATTTATAAGTTATTTTTGCACTTCAATTGGTTGTTGTAACAGGTTACCTGGGTAAACTAGACAACCTTGTTCTAAATTTATAAGTTAGTTTTTTTACTTCAATTGGTTGTTGTAACAGGTTACCTAGGTCAACTAGACAACCTTCTCAACCATCGCGATGACCAAATACTCTATCGACCTGACGTTGGGAATTATGAAAGCCAAAGTGATTGGTACCATTTGGCACACTTGTCAAGTTAGCGATGGAGACTTATTAGTTGTTTTTACTTGTTTTTAGATTAGAATTTCGCCATCTAACCTGGCACATTGTTATTGTATTTTTGGAAAGACGATTTTGATTTGTTAGAGTTACATAAAGTAGGGACTATTTTATATAAACCCTGGATTTTGTAATAAAGAGGGGGGACGAATAAAGTTTTGGAATAGAGTGATTTTGTTAACTGTGACTGTGGAATTAATTTTCAATAAAAGTATTTGGTGTGGTTTGATTCCATCTACTTTTTGTTTTACTTTGCTTCCATGGACATGATTTCATTTCGTCATATCTTTTGATTAGCGAAATATTATGTTGTTTTCTCAGTGATTTGATTCTCAGGTAATCAATTTTCATTCCTCTCTTGAATCTTTTACACTTATTCATATTTCTAATTCCATTTTAAACAAATCAATTATTCTTCTTTAGTAATTTGTATTCTAGGGAGAATAGTTTGATTGTTGATCTTGACTTACTTGGACTATGATCGAGTTAATTTAATTTCAATGCTTTACATGAATCTATTGCAGTGTTATTTCAGTGAATGAAAACTTCTATTTAATCTTAATACTGAATCGATTTTTGATTGGTTTGATTCATCCATTATTGATGAAAGTATGAGATCCATTTTACAAGCTATCATTGGTTCCTTCTCCTCTTTCATTTAAAAAGTGTTGGCCATGCATAGCTTAAAGTATAGGAAATATAGTTATATATTTTTTTATTCTGAAGTAAATTTGCAAAGGGAAACATAGTTATATTGTGTAAAACCTACAAGATGAGTCTCATGCATTATCATAGTTTCTCGTTCTGCCTTTAATTTCATTAAGCAAAGAGATAATATTTGTGTTTTATTTTATTAGGAGTAACACTTTATTCTGTCTCAAGGAGAATTGTTTATCGTTTTTGAAATCATTTTCTCTCTCCGAAGCTAGTTTCATTCTTGTTCTAGCTCAATTTATTTATTGTATTATATCATTGTAAATTGTTGTAATATATTATGGTTTTTTAACACTATGATAATCATTTATTTTTCTTGTACATATTATACAGGTTAGATATTTGCTAATCTTTGTTAACTTATATTAACTTATTTTATTTTAACTTTACTTCTTTTAACATAATGTAATATATTTAGGTATTATATAAAGCAGTGTAGGAAAATTTTAGGTATAGTTTAGTTTAAGATAGTTTTTTTCCGATTTTCTTCTTCGTAAGAGGAGAAGGACAAAGGCCAATAGATCCTTAAAACTCGTTGAGAATGACCATCCCAGACAACTAGGATTGTGTCAAGAGCCTTGGTCTAGGTCATTTCTCTTTTGTTGACATAGGTGTGCTAACACCCGTGTCAACACATATCTATCATAAAGAGTAATTATTTATTTTTATTTTATTTTGACGGACTAAAAATGTTTATATTAAATTATGTTACACATCTCTACCATACTAGGCTAGAGATCTCCTCGTCACTCAATTATTAATTTTATTATTTTATTTTTATTTGACCCACTCAAATGTTTTATTAATAATTATAATTATGTTTTTTCTATTTCCATATTTTATTTTATTTATATTTATATTTTTGTGTAATTTGACCAAGTCAAAATGTTTAACAGGACAGGACAGCAAATTACAATATCTCTTTCATACTATACTGGAGAGCACCTATCAGCGTGATGGGGCTAAGGAAATCAATTCATGAAGGCTTGAAAGAGGAAATTATGGGTTTTATCTCATGCCATCGTCTTAATTCATACAAGGTATTATTTTTCTCTTTTGGGATATATTTACCACTCCCCTTGAGGGTAAGTAACCTTATCTTGTAAAATTATCAATTTCTTTGGTTGGAGGATATGTTCCATAGGAAGCCCCCCCCCCCCCCCCCCCCTCAAAGCAGAATTTTGGTTATGTTTATTGTTTTGTATTGATTATTGGGTTGTATCCTTAGTGTTCCACATAATATCAAGACCTCAAACATTGAGATACCAAATCTAAGAGTGGAAATAATTCCTTGTGTTATCCTCCACATTATCCCAAGGCTGAGAAAGGAGACCGAAGGAGGTAACCTCAAACCACTTAGGATTTGGTAGCTACCCCTACCCAATCAGAGAGGGATCTCTCTATAATTTCACAGCCAATAAGGTGACTGGAGAGGGAAAAAGATATTAGGCTATGTCTTGAGCTCTAGGGTTTTGAAAGTTAGGTTTTAGTTGGATCAGGAGGAGAGGTCAAGGAAACTAGGTCAGGTTTCAAAAGATTTCAGTTGCAAGGATACAAAGGGGCAAGGCAGGTATGTTCAGTGACACTTTGAGGTTTTCAATGTAGTGTAGGGTGGAAATTCAAAGGTTCAAAATGTGCATGACAAGCATGAATTCATTTATCAAAATATAGATAACATAAACATGAAATTCCTATCAAAATAGAGCATAAGCTTAATAATTATGTATAAAAACTCATAGGAAGATCATTGAAAGAAAATATATGGAAATAAGGATAACTAAACATTCATTAAAGTGATTTACAGAAGAGAAACAATATCACAAAATAATACCACAAGAATCCATATATAATACTTGCAACTAGCCTATTAATTTCTTGCAAAAAGATGATGTATACAAGCACCAAGCCTTCTACTCTCTGATGTCCAACCTTGAATCTGATTGAAAACAAGCTACATGTAGACCAAAACCACATTCCCCTCTCTCAGGGGTTGAATCCCTCATGATAGGAACTGATTTACACTAATTTCTCTAACCAAACCTAAGACTAGGGAGGTTAGAACAAACTCTCCATTTAGCCTTTGATTGAATTTACTGACATTAATGACCATCCTAATTACATCAAATTCACATTCACAAACTCCATTACACTTAGTTACATCATGTAGAAACCCAAATTGAGCAATTACATCATGAAAAGTAAAGTTTGACTGATAAAAACAAAAAAATGACATTGTTGATGAAAGCACAACGAATTTCCTCATAAGCGCAACGTGTCTCACAAAAGCACAATGTGGACTTTGTAGGAAAATTTGAGGGGTTTTTCTTTGTCCATTTTCTGAAATGGAAGCTGGTGATGATAGCTTAGTGTGTCTACTTACCTCTCAAAGTGTTAAACCTGCAAAAATCCCTTTTCTAGGCCTCCAAAAATCACTTTTCCCAAGACTACTCGAGAAGCGCAACGTGGGGTCTAAAACACTGGCAGAAACCTGTTTTTGAGCATGTTTTTTGACTTTTCCTTGCAACCTATGCATTGAAATGGAAATCCAAGTATATATTTGATATGTACAGGTCATAATATATCCAACCATATATGATTTTCCTCATTTAGTGCCCTTAGGAAGAAGCGCAGCGTGAACTCGTTGCACTTATGTACATCATAAAATTGCCAAAATACCCAATATTTTAAAATTTGACAAAATTTCTTCAAAAATTTTTGAAATTTGTTTCTTTGACTCCTTGAATGATGGGTCAGAAAATCAAGGATGCATCAGTAATAAATTCCAAGTTTTCTCTCTTCATTAGCTTTATTAGGGTTTTCCTTAGCCTCTTTTTCATGTTTTTTACCCTAATTCTGCAAGTTTGATTCCTGGTGAAGTAGTGCATGGCCATGTGTCTTTGGAGGTTGGTGTTCCTGTTGGCCCTCTTAAGAAGCTTTTCCAAGTGATCATTTACTTTTCCAAGCCAGAATTCCTTGTCTTGTTCAATCTCAGCTACAATAGCTCATCAAAGTCTTGTTGACATAGTGATGGAGATGGTTCACTTTCTTGCTCTTTCTGTCTCTTGAGACCTCTTGTTATTGGCCTCCTTGGTTTGATTTCCACCTCCTTATCCTCAAGTTTATAAACATCAATCACTGCCTTACCTTTATCATCTTCTGCCACCAAATTAGCCTTAGGTTTTCTTGACAAAAGTTGGTTTACCTTAAGTTGCATGTTCTCTTGCTATAGAAATGATATCATGAAGTTGGCCTTTGAAAGACTATCCTTTAACTCTTTTATTTCCGCTTCCTTATCCTTTATTACCTCCTCAGGTGACTTGTGTGCCTCATGCTCTGCCATGTCTTCCATGTCATCCTCAAAGTGTGCCTGCACATCATCATGCAAGGGTGCATCATGTTGACGTTATGAAGGATAAAACACAATTCTTTTCCCTCTACTGTAGGTTTTTGTCATCTTTGCCCTCGGTGTATTTTCCACTTGTTTACTGGAAGAGCCAACCTCTTGTGTCTTTGGTGATGGTGTACTTTGGCTGCCAGGTTGACTAGTAGTAGGCAAAAGTGATGTTGATTGGATGAATACCTCCCAGGGCATGTTGGTCTCTGAAAGCTAATGGAGGACAATGGCTTTGACCAAGCCATGGTGAAACAAGTTAGATTGATGATCCTTCCCTTTACTTTGTACCTTCTCTATCATCTTTACAAGGCTTCTATATAAATAATGAGGCAATTTTAGAGGTTTGGCTGTTGTGAAGTGCATGAGGAACCTTATGTGATACTGATAAATTATTGAAAACCTTCCTTCATAGGTAAAGTACCTCATTATCATCTTCATTAATGGAGCATACCTGTCAAGAAATTTTCTGAAGGGAAAAATGTGTTTGGGAGCATCTTTATAATGTGGCTTTAGGAAATCTTTGTAGTTCTCAATGTCTAAATCCATCCATTTAAACGAGGTTTCTCCATGATTTGGAATACCTGCAGCTATGGAAATGTAATCTGTTGTAATGTTGAAGTCAACACCTACAATGATGGCCTTATCCTTCCTAAAATTGGTGGAAAACAAGCTTGTCAATTGAGCATGGAAACATGCTTATTGAATCTTTTCACAAAAACATATACAACCCACATCTTCAAAGGTTTTCTTGATGAAAGGTGAGGCCATGATTTATTTGACCTATGATGGCTCATACCTGGACACTTGCCCACCCTTATTATACTTTTTCTTCTCAATATCATTGTTTCCAGTTTCCATGATTTAAAACCCTAGCTGAGTGGGAAGGAAAGGGAGAGGGTATGACTTTGAAAATAGGGGATAAGGGACTGTGGTGTTGAAGGAAAGGAATGAAGGGATTAGGGAGTGTGTAAATTTATGGGAAAATTTTATGGGATAAGGATAGATGTTAGGGAGTTTAGGGAATTGATAATTCTTAAAGACAATGATGGGAAGGTGTGAAAATGACAAAAACACAGTCCTAGTGTAGGAAATTGTTAATGGGGCAACCTAGGCTACAGTTGTAAGGAAATGTAGGAGATGAAGGGGAATATGTGAGGGAATTGTTTTAGGGAAGTATGAATGATGTAGGTGAGTGTAGGGGAGCAAGAAACTTAGGGTTTTACCACTGATTTGTAACAAATTCTCATGGAAATGAAAAACGAAGTAAAAACCCTAGAAGAGGGAAATTCACTGAAATTTTTGAGAAGATAGATGCAAGAGAAGAGTGCCAACTAATACTTACTTGTCCAAAAGGTATTGGGAGCCTTAACTTTCTGAGATGAAACATTGTAGATGGTTTCTTTTCCTCCAATTCGAAAATGCAGCAATGGACGCCAAAAGCGTAGCATAGGGGGAAAAGCATAGCGCAGGAGGAAAATTGAGGTTTTCAAGGAGGAATCTCTTTCTCTAAGGGCTAGAATGGAATTCGATGATGGAGAGGAACTCTTATGAAGATAAAATAAACAATTGCAATGCTTTGAATGGTTTTTATAGGTTGGAAGATCGATTTTTCTCAAGTCATGGAGGTGACATCATTGGTCTTTTTTGAAAAAATGAAGTGATGTAACTACAACATGATATTTTGTGAAATAAAATATTACCTTTACCTTTATTTCTTTGTTCCTAGGCTGCTAACTCCCTTTGATGGTGACTCATGTTAATGGACATGAATTTTTTATTTAACTGAATGACATTATGATGACATGTCATATGAAAACCTAGACCATGACCTAAATGATGACATATTAACTTTTTCATGACCCAAGACACTTGAATGAATACATGATCATGATGAGACATGAAGACTAATGAGCAGGTGGGGGGAGTAGCAGTGACTTAGACACATCAACCAATGATCAAAATTTATTTTAAATTCACTTGAAACTATAAAATTCGACCTAGGACCCTATCGACTAACACTGAAAGAGTACATTTGATCATTGGAGACTAAATGACACTAACAACTTGTCCTTGACTCTTGTGGAAAAGTGATCATACCCTTATTCCAACAATTCACAATCAAAACTCTTTGAAAAAAAACAAAATTTATTGTAACTTTTGTAAAATTTGTGTTTATAATAAAATACAAAAAATCCTCAACAAATTATATATTCCAAAAATTCCAAATTTTTCATATAAAAAAATACAAAAACATTTAATAGTGAAATTTTCACAAGTCATGATTTAATTTGTATCAATTAATCATCTTCCTTGGAGAAACCATTATAAATTTGAATTTTGGGAGGCCCTAGAAGCCTTAAGGTTGTACAACCCCCTTTATTTTTCTTTATATTGTTGTTATAACATTATTACCATGTGTTTCAAGGCTTATTATAGGTTCTATAAATTATTTATAGCAAGTGGAAGCAATTAGAGGCAAATGCTTGCCTAAGGATATGTGAAAATCAAAGCACAAATATCTTGCATCCTTTTAATTGATTTGAGAATGTTTTTATTGAATATTTATTGTCTTTAAATCATATATTGGATGTCCAAATCATTTTTCCAGTTTGATCATTCATTTGGACTAACTCAATTTTCAACCCTCATGGTTGAGGGTCATTTTTTGAGTAGTTAACTGGAAAATTGAATATCTTTTCAACTATTCATCCAAATTTGGTGTTCTTGTGCTCATTAGAAAGGATTTTCATAGTAATAATACTTCCAACCAAGTTCTTTTTGTTTCAGGTACACCAAGAGATATTTATGGGCCCCTGAAGTGGCCTCCTACTTGTTGTCATATTATAACCTTCAAAATTTGCAGAAATTGCAGGTTTTAAAAACAAGTTTGTCTCCTTCTTATATTCACATAAATCAGGCACAATACTTTCGAATCATTTTTTAGTGTGGTAAGAAGTCTCTATACTCAATTTATGGCATTTTCGAAGCTTATTTCATTACCTATTAAGAATTTTATTCACTGGTTTGCGATATAATTTTTCTATTACATATTTTATCAGAACATATTTTGTCATTAAATTAACTCCCGCCTCTTCCATATATGTGAACTTAGGCATTGGTCTACTTGTACTTTTGGTTGAATGTGTGTTTGTAGGGATACTGCCCTTGGTGTTTCGTACAAATTGGCCTAAATCAAGAGGAATATGGTGAGTTGACAATGGGTTTGTTCCTAATAGTACTTACCATTTAGCATGGTTTGTTGAACCTTACCAACCCTACTCATTTGAGCTATAACATTCTTTGGCATCATTGCTAGGGAAAAAGTTGTTCAATGCGATGTTTCAATGGCATATCATCATCTTTTCTCTAAGGTTGGGTAAGTTTTCCATTTGTATTTATGTCTTGGTGAGATTTTTTCGAACTATCTAAGAAGACTCCACTTCAAAAAAATAACAAAAAGACACTATACAAGATGTAACTACCCTTAAAGAAAAACTTCAGGTATATTGGCGACTCCACATCTTTGGTATTTATATTTAGGGCTTCTAACAAAAGAGAATTTTTGGAAGACTTATTTTCTCTTTTGGACTTTTGAGGTGTGTTCCATGATTTCCATAATGATGCAAGCATTATAAACAACCCAAATTTCAATGGAAATCCATGGTTGGCTTCAAGACACCCAACATATTTTATGGGTTATGCGGTAAAAAATAATATGGTGTATGTAGATGCCTTGATGAAAGCATTTGTATTCTCAATGCAAGGAAACGATACATGGGATTCATATTGTAGTCTCAATCCCAAAGAAACAATTCATTCCCACATTTCATGAAGAAGTTCCAAAAGAATTGGATTAGGTTTTTCGAAGAATTTGGAGATGTCTATATCTTTCTCAACCTTGAAAGAATATTAGAGCAAACAATCTATGACCTAATGGAAACATATGATGAATTCCCATCAGATTATCCTTACGATGAAATAGAATAAAGAAAGGATGCACATGTCATCTTGCATTATAATATCAAAAGTAAGTATGGTGAAATTTCTATCCTAAATCTTGACGACAATCTACACGTAGAGGCTCTTCAATCTCCCCCACCCATGAATCTTCATCTTCAAAAAATGATGTCAAGGAAATATGTAACAATAAAGGGATTTAGAATATTGATGAGTTTGTTCACATTGAAATAAAAAAATGGAATGTGAATTTTTTTCCATTTCGATGATGATCTCATTTATGACACAAACAATGATGAATCTAAAGATGAGATTGCAGATTTTGCGGCTAGACAACCAAGCATGATTGAGGAAAGGGAATACCACTCCATGATATTGATCCAGCTACATCAATTCACTAATATGGTTGATATGCAAGAGTTCACTAATAAAAATATTGGTGGATTAAGGGAAATTTTTCCAGAAAACGAGATTCCAAGTTGCATTGTTTCTTTTGAGAAATGGTTTGACACGCAACAACATATTGAGTGTCAAGTGCTAAGAATGCTATTCATGGGTCATGGAACATCATATTTTTTCATATATGATTGGTTTCCACACTATTCATCTACATATATGACCGAGAAAAGTAGGGAGGTGCAACAATCTTCTTGTGGGTTTCTTTTTTATCTGCCTTTGAAGCCCTTCTTGATCATATATTTTATGAGTAATGCTAATGAGTTGTCCCATTATCATGACTATATCATCCACATCCATCATCAGATCAATGAAGCTTACAACAGCACAAGAATTAGCATTACACTAGTCCTTCACTTGATTGTGATACTACCTTAGTTTTTTCTCTAAAGATAAAGGAAGTTCCAGCACATTTGTACTCAAGTTTTGATATTTCATTATTTTGGTTTTTGACCAAGCATAAAGGTAAACTCTATGGTATGATTGAACTTATCAATTGGTTACATTGGATTTATGATGCAATTTAGCATGCCATTTTTCCTATGTTAAATTAGGGTAGGAGGAATAAGCTCTCTAACATGACCATAGGTCATACATGTGTGGTTTGAGTCAGTGATGTGAATGCACTCATGCATTACATATAAATTAGTTTTTTTGGATTTCTTGATTGTTTTCCTAGAATTTGACACTCGTTTTCTGTGTCATGGATATAGGTCTTGGAGTGATGAAACTTTAGATTCTAAGGTTCTCAAGCTCCCCCGAGAAGAGCACTTGTCTTGCGGTTAAAGCTAGATGATACCCCTCTTTCAGTGGGAATACTCTAGAAACTTTTAGCTATGCCATAAAATCCCAAAGGATGTGATTTAATAGCCTTGTGAAGCCATATGTGTGCGTTATTGTTGTGAAAGCAACTCTCAAATCCCTGGTGGTCTAAACGGTAATCGGTACTCCCAGTTTTTTTTATTCATGGTATGTATAGCTTTGTGGCACTGTTAACTACCATGTGATGGACACTACCTTGATAGTTATTCTTATACTCTGGGATGGTGTTGTTGGAATCATGGATTAGACACTACTAGGACTAATGCTTTAAGGGAGCACTTGCATCATAAAGCCTTGTAAGGGTGATCACCATATGTACCTTTACCTAATGATATCCCTTTTGACCTCGATGCACCCCCCTACCCCACACGTGTCGTGTGCCTTTGATGTATTTACACTCCCTTTTAGCCTTGTATCTACATCCTGGTAGTCTTACAGTTCTCAATGAATTTGCATTTCCTGAGGCATCATACTACATATTTTAAGGCAAAGAGGTTGTCCATTAGATTCTCCATGCCAAGATGAACAACTTATCTTTCAAAGAAGTCAAAATTCCTTCTCGCATCCCTCATTACAATAATGGACCCTCTTTTGGGGCAAGAGGCTTTTCCATGTAGCAATGTAGACCAATGATGAGGTGGACAAAGAAGAAAAGTCAAGAATTTATCATCTCCATTCCAACTTAGCCCAACACTCAAGCAAGATGGCACCATCAAAACACTTCAAGTGTTTATTACAACACGTTGGGCATGACGTCAACTCCTCCTTGATCGTTGGATGAATTTTAAGCAAAGATCAAGACAAAAATTTGAACATTGAAGTCTATTGATGGAAGTTGAAGCCCCCAAGGGCTAGAAGGTCAATATTTCAAGTCAAAATAACTCAAGAAAAGGTCAAAGTACTCCAAATAAATATAGCCATTAGCATTCCAAGGGGAGAACGAGAGGCTAATCCCTCCTAGGAAGTGAATTAAGAAATTTAAGCAAGATGTTGTAAGGATTATGAAGGAAGTTAAGCCCCCAAGTGCTAATTCAAGCATCATCAAGCCAAAATTAATTCAAATTTCAAGTGTCCCTTGATCAAGTAATGTAGCCATTGGTAATTATTGACCATTAGATAAAGATCGATCCATAATTCAAAGAAAATAGGCATGGTTAAGGAGGTCCTTCAAGGTTCCAAGCATGCCTAAAATTATTCCAAGCCAAATCAAGAGAGAATCCAAGGGAATGTTGCATCCCCAAGGAAAATTTATTTCTTTTATGTTTGATGTCACTTTATTTATTGAAGGTTTAGGACCAATTTTTGAACTTGAAAGTCATTCCCAAGCCTCATGGAAGTGATTTGACTTATAGTATAGGGATGGGCCTTCATTCATGGCATATCTTGAAGGATAATAAGCATTATTTGGGCCTTTATTAGAGCTTATTGTTTAGGATTCATCCACCTTTCTCCTAGTCGTTTGAGTCATCTACATGGTCAAATCAAGTCGTTGAAGCACTAAATGATGGAGAATAATTCAAGGAACATTTCCATGCAATCACAAGTGGAAATTTTTGTCATGTAGGGTCAAAAAGGCCCCACTTGGCCAAATTGATGTAGAATTGTTTCCTCTATTGGGGTTTTACTCAATGTAATTTGGAAAAACTAAACTTTGACTTAGCCTCCAAGCATTTTGTGGATGGTAGGTCACTTATTTTGTGGGAGACCAAAGAGGAATTTTTGAAGAGTCTCATAGATAAACTAAAGCCTTCTCCTACTTGTAAAATATTTGTGAACTTGTTGAGATCTATCAAAAAGTGAAAATTTTCATGAGACAAAATGGTTTTCACTTGAATTCCTTCTCTTACTTGGTTTTTATCTAAAATATTCATAGGCAATTTGTGGAGCATCTCAAAGTTACTACAAGGCTAAGGAAATTGATTCATGAAGGCTTGAAATAGGAAGGTCTAGGGTTTATCTCACACCATTCACTTAATGCATAAAAGGTAGTGTTGTTCTCTTTTGGGATATGTTTAGCACTCCCCTTGCGGGTAAAGTAACCTTATCTAGTATAATTTTCAATTTTTTTGGTTGGAGGATTGATTCCAAAGGAGGCCTTTTTGGTAGAATTTTGATTACATTTCTTCTCTCGTCTTGATCCTAGGGCCATATCCTTGGTGTTCCACCTAGTATCAAGACCTTAAGCATTGTATACCAAATCTAAAAGTGGACATAGTTCCATGTCATCGACTCTTGTGGAAAAGGTATCATACCCTTATTTTAACAATTTACGATCAAAACTCTTTTCAAAAAAAAAAATCAAAATTTATTGTAACTTTTGTAAAAAATTGTGTTTGAAATTAAATATAAAAAACCCTCAACAAATTATATGCTCCAAAAAATCCAAAACTTTCATATAAGAAAATACATAAGTGTTAGTTTTTGGTCGCAATGGACATATGTTCTAGTCTCTATAGTGTCTAAGAGGGTAAGGAACACAAGAGGATAATTATCTCCAAGACTCACAAAAATTTTCTATGTAAAATGACTTAATTAGATTAATTAGGCAATTATTAAATATTTTCAAAACTCTAACTTAGGAAAATTTGTTAATTAAATCAAATTTATTGAGGTAAACTGATTTTGCTCTAGATACTTTCGGAAAAGTCACTTGATGAGGTGAAGATGATCTTAGCCATCAATTGAGATTAGATCAAGGTCGTTGGTTGCTCAACAAGAGATTATAAAATTCAATAGGGCATCGGAGATCACTCAGAGACAGTGAATCTCAGTAATAGCAAAGGCGCAAAGGGAGATACCAGTAGCGGGGTTTCAGAAGAGAGACTGGGAAGATAATTTCTAGAGAAATTGTCCACAAATATTTCATCATTCCAAGAGAGGAAGGGAGGTTGATTATTCTGCAGTGAGGTTGTACCAGCTAGTGTGAATTAGCCAATGCACATAGCTGGGTAGTAGTTCGATTTCCAATTGTTGGAGGAAGGTGTCGAAGGAGGTGTGAGTTTCTCAAGCATGTTGCAGGAGGCAGAAGACATTGTCGAAATGAATTTTCAGAGGCAGTGCGAATTGCAGAGAGGGTCATATGCATTTTCTAGTTGCAAGTGCAAGTTGCAGAAAGTAGGTGTGAGCTGCAAGAAAGAGATTAAGTTGATTTGTAGAAAGGAAACTTGGGTTTCCATATTAATTTTACTAGTGGAGATATTATATGTTAGAGCTTTACCAGTGAGAGGCAAGTCGATTGTATTTCTTACTTTCATTGAAGACTTAATAATAAAACTCTCATCTGCAGAACTGGTTTTCCCCATACTGTGGTTTTCCAGGGACAATTTTTCTAAAAATATTGGTGTCATATATTTTGTATGTATGCATCATTTTTCAGTTCATGTATTTATTTGTGAAAATTGCATTAGTGATTTAATCGTTATTTTTCATAATTAATTTCTTAAGACAAATAATCTCTAATAGATAAAATATTAAATTCCAGTTGTTGCAATTAAGGAAATTTCACATGGTATCAGAGAAGATCTAGATGTTGAGGGTTTGCAGGAGTAAATCAGCATAAGGCACAATATGAGAAAGAATCAAGGGTTTATATCCTAGTTTAGTTTTTTCTCCAGATTTATTTTTGGGTTTCACTATATTTACAGTTTTCCAGAGATGGTCGCAGTAGGTTCGAGAGATTAGGACAGATTGGATGGAGCCTCCAACTTTGTCATTTGGAAAGCTAGGATGACATTCTTATTGGATGAGTATGGACTAAAGGAGTATGGATAGAATGTTATTGTCATACCAATAGATCCACAACAACTGGACACCTACAAAAAGAAGAATTTCAAAGTGAAGAGGATTATCCTTGATTGAATCAAGGACCATATTATTTCACATATTGTAGAGAAGGACACATCAAAGCAGATGTGGGGTTATAATAAATCTATACCGGAACCCTACATATAATAGGAAGTTTATTCTTCGAGAAAATCTAAGGACCATCAAGATGCATAAGGGTGAGCACATTGTATCCTATCTCACCAGAGTTTGACTTGCCAAAGATGAATTGGATACAATTGGAGACAATCAAGTGACGACGAACTAGTGAAATAACAATGAATGGGTTTTCCAAGGAATGGAGCATGTTCGTCCAAGTAAATTATGGGTGAGATACACTTTCAGGTTGGGATCACCTATGTAGTGACTTCACTCAGGAGGAGCTTAGCCTCAACTTCGTCAATGACACTAGTAGCAGCAAAAAGACTCTGAAGGTAGAGAAGGAGCAATAAAATGTAGCCTTTGCAGGAAAAGGGAAGGCAAAGAAGGGTTCCAGTAAGGAACAAGGCTCAAAAGGAGATAAGAAGAAGAAAGACTTGAGTAAAATCTAGTGTTTTGATTGTGGTCAACTAGGACAATATGTTATCCAATTTCCTAACTGAAAGAAGGGAGAGCAAGAAACAACTTCACTAGACATTGAGGATTTGTCTTCTAGGCTAGAAGATGAATTCACTCATAGCTTGTCGCTCTAGCTCCACATCCATAGGATTTTGGTATATTGAGAGTGGAGCTTCATCACATATGACGGGGGTTAAAAATTATTTTTCCAATTATAAGGAAGAGGAAATGGACTTCCAGATATACATGGAAAACAAGACGAAGTGCACTCCAGTTGGGAGAGGTACCACCAATATTCATAGGAATTCAGGCAAGAACAACAATGTTATAGATGTGTTGCAAGTGTCAGGTTTAGGCATGCACCTTATTTCAGTTTCTGCACTACAAGATAAGGAGTATGATGTCTACTTCGTGGGGTAGAAGGTGTACATCAAACACCAGATTTGGAAGAAGTTAAAACAAATTGGGGTTTGAAGCAACAAGTTGTACAAGTTGCGGTTTGATTCTCTAAAGGCATTGAGTAGCAGTATTGGTAGCAGTAGCAGAGACTTGGGAGAGTTATGGCATAGGAGTATGGGATGCTTACATCATGGAGCACTCAGGATTTTCAAGGAGACTGTGACAATAATTCCATAATTGAGCACAAAACATGATGATATGTGTAGAGGGCACGAACTTGGGAAATTCTCAAAGGCAACATTCCCAAGGAGTGATAGTAGAACCAATGGTGTGCTTCAGTTGATACTATTATCCATGAAATTACCTCTTCATCAAATCAGAGGAGATAATTATGGTTTGGTTGGAATACACCCCTTTTTCTACACTATTTGAGACTATAACACACCCTTTATACTCAATAAATGTGTTATAAAACAAGTTATGTACCATCACGACAATGTTACCCTAGTCGATAACACTTTATCTCTTCATCTAACATGCGTGAACAAATTCTCACTTAGTCACAAGGAAAATATTTCGAGTTAACTCACTATGACACTCTTGTTCACTTAAGGAAACTATTAAAATTAGGAATCTAATTTCATTTTCCTCATCTATAGGTTTTTACCAAACAAATAAAGCACTTAAAAGAAAATAAAAGCATTAAAGCATGAGGAAACATCATCCACCCCAAATATTTTTCCCAAATTGCATTGGAGAGAAACTAATAGTCTTCATAGTCTCAATTTTTACTATAAAATGAGAGCTTGACCATTGAGAAAAGGATTGGAATTCTAAGTATGATTATGCTATCAAAATATTACTTAAGAAAGATTTTTTGGAGCTAGGAGTTGGAGGAGGTCATGTTGCAACTACATTTGGTCGTAATATTCCTTCTACTGATTAATAATATAAATCGATTTCTCTTCCTTCCAAAAAAAAATTCATGATCTTTGCTAGTGTGTTTAATTACTCGTTGTTTGGAAGCTTAGCTAAATTGATTCATTCAGTAATTTTTAGTGGTTCACTTATAATGGTTTTGCTTGATCACATTGTTATGTTGTGAATGGTTTTATCTGTTCTTCTGTATGTGCGGGAATAGACTTTGGAGCTAACTAGGAGTGCACATTAACCACTGCAATCGATTTGCATGTGAGGACTCACAGACTCACCTTTCTTTTATCTTCTCAATATTTTCTTTATGTCTTGCATTACTGAAAATGTCAAGCCTTAGAACAATCTATCCCTCACCCTGTATGTCTCGAGTTTCCGGGAAAACTTAGGAGGATGTTTGCTTGTTCATCTAAGCACAATTCCCTATAACAAAATTGGAAATTTCGTTGGGGAGAATTCTACTTCCTGGTTTGTTTCTCTCTTAGATTCTAGATCTTTGATCTTGTTCACTGCTTGAATTCGAATTCCTATTCATTTTTTGCATGAAAAATAATCTAGTATATCTTAGCCCTTTTCTCTGGCCCGGACCATATTTTTCTAAGCAAAGTTTCTATAACGCTACTTGCAGTACATCAGAGCATTATAACATAGGTTAGTCCTTATGTTCAGTGTGTTACCTATGCCTATAATGCATTGTCTTGACCTGGTTACATATGTTAGTGCTTTAAACCTATGATTTTTCACCTTTTCTTTGATTTCCACTGCCATTTTTTTGCTTGTTTTCGTCCTAATGTCTCTACTGTCTTGTACTTTGATTGATTTTTCTACATTAATGTTTTATTCTGAATATTAGCTTAGTTGCATCATTAGAATAAAAGGGAAAAAAATTCATTTTATGTGATTCCTTGCTTGATTATTCAATTCATTAGTGTGCATTTTTCTTGAGTATGATTGTATGCATTTCTTATGTTTATTGGAACTTGCATTGTGTTTTCTTATTTTGTAAAATGTCGTATGTTTCTCTCTCCTTGTAGAACATATTCTTCATTGAAAGAAAATATAATAGCATGATCCACATGGTTTGAGTCAGAATCTCATAAAATTTCATACGTTGCTACCCCTTCCAAAGACATTAAAGAAGTACCTTAAAATAAATCACGTAATAAAATTGATCAACAACTCTTTCACAGGAATAACACATAGTAGTTTAGGCTAAGGTATTGGGTTAGGCTATGTAAGTCAACTCCCCAAGGATGAAAAACAAAACTAGAGTCATTAATGGGTGAAAATATTGTTACACTCCCATCGACTAGGATCGTTCCTCTCACATGGGATTTAAGCGTGAGGCAACATCAAAGTGTATGAGAAGGTAGTCCACCTTCGAGTGCATTTCAGTGGATATTCTGTGTACTGAGGTTTACTTCAGGAATTTCAGAGTTGAGTCTAGGACTCAAGTATCCTACCCACACAACATGCTTCCCACAATCGTGACCCCTTGAAAAGTGATAATGATTTGTAGGTAAAGACTAGTGGCCAAAATATTAGGGAAACATACAGAAGGTGACTGGGGTGGCCTACCCTGGTACCTGAAGACAAATGAACCTACCTCGTCTTTGGTTTTTTGGGAGGGTAATTGTCTCCATGAGAGTGCTTGGCCCCTTCACACTCAGGTTCGGCGAAGTTCAGGAGTAATCGTAATTGCCTCTATCCAAACTGGATTCTTCTTATAGTTCTCTAATACTAGATTACATCACTAGCTAGTTGTGACAATCGGGAAAATTTTAATTGCTTGTTGATCTCTTAGAGTACTTTTTGGTGTTTTAGAAGTGTGTTGTTTGTTACTGAGACTGTTAATTTTCCTTAGGTTTATATTGTTCTTTGCTTTCGATAATTGCATATCATATTTTACATATTGAATTCACCCCACAACATCATAATTTTATTAGCAATTACATAGAAAGAACAATATCAATAACAATGCAACGGAATATAAAGAAACAACAAAATAAAAACAAGCACATATAGAGACACCAGGATTGGTCGGAAACTAGGGAAAAACCCTGCAAGGGGGAAAAACCAGAATTCAATTCATATTCTTCTATTAGATTTCATCAATAGTTCAGCTGAGATACAAATTACATCATCATGAAACATCATATACATATCAGGCCTCCCTAAATTAGTTCACAATTTCATTTGGCAACTAAGTGAAACAAATACAAGAGAGAAGCAATCATAACTTCACGTCGACCATAGAGGCATTGTTACCACTGTCATATCAACTTTGTCATCTTTGTCATGCCAATGTTGTCAATTATGCCATGCTAATATTATCACTACTATTATGCCAGCATTGTCAATAGTAAGGTCTTTGTCACAACTAACAACTATCATGAATATGTGCTTATCACATTGGCATTGTCTATGACACATCTATCACATTAGAAAAATGTAGACATCATGAAAATATTTTCATGGATTTTTACATAGGAGCAATATAAGAGTGATTTCATGAACTGTTTACATAGGATCAATTCCATGCGACATTGCGGTAACAAAGCCTTACATATATACAGAGAGTTAAATCATACATAAAACACAATTTCGAGACTATCATATACTAGAGCGAGATTGAAACCATATATATACGCTGGAGCAAGATTAAAACCATATATATACGCTGGAGAAAGATCGAAACCATATATATTATACTGAGAGATGAGATATATAAACCATTGGGTAGAGAATAAAAACCAAAACTAATGTGCCATACCAGTGAGCGAGTGTCATAGAACTGAGCATCAAATCCGAACCATGAATCATACATGAGTAACAGTAATGTGAACTGTAGAGCAAACCATACAACTCTTAATGCAAGCCATGGGACAGAGTATCAGGTGCGAGCCATGAGACAGTGTATGTGATGCCATGCCAAGATTGTAGTGTGATGCCAAGACTATAATGTGACGCCATGCCAAGACTATGAACTGATGCCATACTATGTGAGTGCCATACCTTGTGAGTGAGTGCGATGTCACTAACATACCATAAGGCATATCACATATATCACCTACCGCCCATTATTCCATGTGACATACATATGATGTCGCAGAGTCCAGAGATGATCTGATCTATCAATGTGATTCCAGGAGAACAGAGATACCAAACTATACCAATCATAAATCATACAAAGAACAAGGGAGAAAGACTAATGCAAATGTCATACTGTTGTATAGAGATGAATGTGAGGCTATATAATGTAAAGTGAAATTGTTTCTATTATAGACAGAGAGAGGTCACCATTATTACAGAGAGACCATTCTAGAGGATCATTTCATTATTGTTCCATAACAAAACTTGAGAATATTTGAGTCATCGAAACTCAGAACATACGAACTTGAGAACATATCAAACCTTAGAACATAATGAACATTATAACATCCTAATTATCTTTAGAATTTTGACTCAATAATATATTTATAGTTGATTATCATTGATGAAGGATCAAGAACCATTTGAAGCCAACTTTGAAAGATTGGAGGGAAATACAAAAAATTGAATGTTAAATTTCATTCCAAATATATTCATCCTTTTAATAGAGACTTATTCAAATTTTGAATTTTTCCCAAATATTTTTTTTATTTTATAATCCTTATTTTGGCGGGATGGGCTTCATATGGGGTTTAAGGTTTCCAATAGGGGGAATTTGTCCTGATGCTGCCCAATTTTAACACTCCCTCTCAACTAAGGAGAAATTCCCATATGCATCATAAGCCTTATCTCATCATAGCTTCATCATAACATATCATGAATAAACATATCTCAATCATAAGAAAGGAAGATAGTTGTAACATTGATAAGACCCATCTCATATCAACACATAGAAGAAGAATAATGCTCAATTAAAGGGAGGGAAGATAAATTCTCAAACCATGTATTTTTGGTCACGTCTGATGATTTCCATCTCAGCTATATCAATAAAACATCCATCTCGTCTCGTCTCGTCTCAATTTACTTTGATAATTAGCTGAACAATCTTCATCTAATAAAAGAAGAAGAAGAATCGTCATAGGGGAGTCCATCTCAACCCACATCATCATCATAAGTAAGAATCCAGGTTCCATCCTATATCCAGTAATCAATACGGTCATCTAAAATAGAATCATCATCATCATCAGGTCACATCACGACTCACTGTATGTCCATCTACAGTTGTTGAACAATATTGAATCTAAATAGAAAAAATCTTACATCGTGGGGGAGCTCAAGCTACTACCCTCTATCCATCAAGGAGCCATTGCTACCACATAGAATCATCATCATCGGGGAGCCAATGTGACTACAAGGGAAAGCTACCAGCATGGAACCAATGCTACTACCTAGGAATACTACCAGCAGGGATCTAATGCTACTACCTATGAACCTCATCATTAGGGAGCCAATGATAATGCTCATAATCCACATAAAATAGGAGGGATATCCCTTACCTTATGAGGTAAGGATCGCACCTATCTTACTGCCTTGTGATAATAGGAGGGATACCACTTACGATAAATGGTAAGGATCATGCCTATCCTATTATATGTTGATTTTCCCAACATTACCGTAATGAGTCAAGTGGTAGAACACCTGCATCTCTAGCTTGAGCGGGATGCCACTTACCATAAATGGTAAGTATCGTTCCTAAATCAAGAATCCAACACGCATTGGCTAGACGAGTGGGAAAACCAAATTCCAATTGGGTTATACTTTGTCAAATATAGAGATCCCTCAACCCTAGGAGCTCTTCAGCTCAATTACTCACCCTGGGATCTCAAACAGGGGGGAAGAGCTTGCCTCAGTGTCCTCGATCAGCCCAGACCCTTACCCAGGAGGGTCACATCCATCTATCCATGTTGCTCTCTAACGATTAGAAACATATCAAAGTACTCATATCTGATATCGGTTCCAACAACTTGTTGAAGATAATCAAGAGCAACAATTCTATGTTTTTAGGTTCATATAGGACATCAAATGTTAGAGAAAATATATAACATAAAGAAAATAATGTCATATCCATCCTTTCTCCCTCTCAAGTAGGGAGGCGACATTCACAAGCCTAAGCTTGTCTCATACATCAACATTTTCTTAATTCATGAATATGACTATGTCCCAGCTATATGTGACCAAACTCTATCTGACTCAGAGTGCATAAACGGATCCATATGGCATATACAGGATTCATTAAATACAATAACAATAATCCATCAATGCAATCCAACATACCATAAAAACATTTCTACACGAGTTTGATCCTGATACTGCATGTAGTATACCAGTCATGTCAACAAATAATTGTTAGCTCATAAAATTAATTAGCAAAAACATATCTTTAACAATATCAAATGTTCATTAATTCATGGCCAAAGACTTGTTTCAATTTGCAGTCATAGGACTTCTAATCATCCACTGTAAATGATAATAAGTGTTGGGATCTCATCAAAGGTCTCTCCCTCTAAATGGGAAGCCTCTTTAAAACAAGACATCAACTTGTTTTTCATATGCCATGCATTAACAAAACTATAAGATCATGGAGTCAAACTATCATAGTCATGATAAGTCACCATCTATTGCTTCATTGTCACATATCAACATGCCATCAAACATTCATCAAAATTAATGTCATATAGTTATGACAGATGACAAGTGTATCTTCATACTTCAAGGATCATCACATCACTTCTTTTCGTCATAGTACTAACTCCATCAAGTCATGGCATCCATTTGTTACATTGTCAAGGATATAATAACAGTTACAACTTATCAAGGCCTTATCAATATCAACAATAAGATAGTTGGAAGATCCTGAGTATCAATCTTACTACCATACTATTACCATACTTATTACAAGCATTGTCAACAGTATCAAGTTAGCGTATATCAAAGCTAATGTTTCTAGTCTTCTTTATAAAATCAAGAAATCCATAATGATCACATCACAGGCATCTAATATTAATTGTTACTATAAAGTGCACCAATATATCACAGGTACCAGAAATCAAACTACATTCATATGAGTGTGACTGGCATACATGAATCAAGTCATTTATGAGGGTGATATGCTTGTCATACCTAAGGGCTTAACTTTCCACCCAACATTGCAGCTAAATCATAAAACTCAAACAATATGCTTATGCAGACCTTGTAATATTTGGATACCTTTAGTAACTTGTAGCACAAGCTCTCTTCTCCTGCACCATAGATTATCCTCAAGAAGGATCTTTTTATCACATCTTCATCAGGAGGTTAGATGTATTAAAATACTCAAATATTTATGCAGGAGGAATAAACAATGATCAAAACAATAAATCTAAACAAGCTCAGTGTCATATAAAACAACATAGTTCTAGAAGGTACTTATCTTTGTCAAGATTTGAACGAAGTGATCAGCTTCCCCTTGATCTAGTCTCCAAGAGTCAATGTTTCCTAAAGAATAAATGGATCAGCAGAATACCTATCATGAAGTGCCACAAATCATCAATTATATATCAACAAAAGAGGGGATGCCTCAATTTGGCATCATCAATCGACATTATCAAGCCCAAATGAGACAATCTCATCTAGGGTTACATTGGGTCTTCAAGAGACTATCCAATAAAACCAACCAAACAATATCCAATATATCAGCTCAATAGACAGATATATCCAAATCAGAGTTTCCAAGCCTGCAGTCAACTGTCAAAGTTAGCGGTCAACTGTCAAAACTATCTTAAGTAAAATTCACACGGCACTAGTGACCATGATTGTGGCTTTAGCTCTCCAGCTGCATAGAGAACTCTATCAAGCGTGCGGCTACAACTGAGAATTTTTTGTTCCAACCCTGCGGCCATAAACAAAAATTCCTCCTTTTTTTGTGTGAGCTCAAACCCTGCAATTTGAGACTTCCACAAACCAATTTGAATACTGTCTTCAAACCTATGCGAACTAATAATATCCAAGCCCTTCTTCTAAGCATAATACAGGGGTTTCTTTCAAAGCCTAACTTCATGTTATGCATCAAGGGTTTCTCTTAAACCCTAATCTCATGTTAGTTACCAAACCTTATCTCCTCTTGCTAGAATAAGGTTGCCTAAGGTTTCTTCAAACCCCGACATTCTTTTAGGTATCCAACTTCTTTACATATTTCATCATGGTATCTTCAAGGGGGTGATCTCACTGAATTTTCTTCTAGCCCAACTCTGATACCATGTTAATTTTCCTTAGGGCTATATTGTTTTTTGTTTTAGATAATTTCACATAATATTTTACACATTGAATTCACCCCACAACATCATAATGTTATTAGAAAAAATGTAGAAATAAAAATATCAACAACAATGCAGTTGAACATAAAGAAACAATAGAAGAAAAGTAAGCACACTTAGAGACACCAAGATTGGTCGGGGACTAGGGAAAAACCCCACAAGGAGCAAACCCATAATTCAATTCTTCTTCTTCTATTAGATTTCATCAATTGTTTAGCTGAGATATAGAGTACATCATCATGAGACATCATATACATATCAGGCCTCCCTAATTCAGTTCACAATTTCATTTGTGAATTGAATGAAACAAATACAAGAGAGCAGCAATCATAACTTCACGTCGGCCATAGAGACATGGTTACCATTTTCATATAAATATTTTCATCTCTGTCATGCCAATGTTGTCAATTATGTCATGCCAATACTGTCACTATTGTTATGCCAACGATGTCAATATTAAGGTCTCTGTCACAACTTACAACTATCATGAATATGTTGTTGCACATCATTGTCATGAATATGTGCTTATCACATTGGCACTATCTATGACACATTTGTCGCATTAGATTTCTGTAGACATCATGAAAATATTACCATGGATTGTTTACATAGCAGAAATATAAGAGCGATGTCATGAACTATTTATATAGGAGTGATTCCATATGAAGATGCAATAACAAAGCCTTACATATATATAGAGAGGTGAATCATAGAGAAAACACAGTGTCAAGACTATCATATACTAGAGCGAGATTGAAACCATATATATCTACTGAAGAAAGATAAAAACCATGTATATTGTATTGGAAGATGAAATATATAAACCATTGTGTAGAGAATATAAAACCAAAACTATCGTGGCATACTAGTGAGCGAGTGTCATGTGTCATAGCACTGAGCATCAAATCTGAACCATGCCATCATACATGAGTAACCATAATGTGAATTGTAGATAAAGCCATACATCTCTCAATGCAAGCCATGGGACAGAGTATTAGGTGCAAGCCATGAGACTGTATATGTGATGTCATGCCAAGATTGTAGTGTGATTCCAGGACTCTATTGTGATGCCATGCCAAGACTGTGAACTAATGCCATACTATTTGAGTGCCATACCTGGTGAGTGAGTGTGATGTCACTGACATACCATAGAGTATATCATAAATATCACTTACTTCCCATTGTTCCATGTGACATACAAATGATGTCATAGGGTCCAGAGATGATTTGATCCATTAATGAGATTAAAGGAAAATGGAGATACCAAACTATACCAATGCCAAATCATACAAAGAACGGGGGAGCGAAACTACTGTGAATGCCATACTGTTGCAGAGAGATGAATGCGAGGCTCTAATATAAAGTGAAATTGTTGTTATTATAAATAGAGTGAGGTCACCATTATTACAAAGATCATTCTGGAGGATCATGTCATTACTGTGCCATAACGAAACTTGAGAATATTTACTGTTGCAGAGAGATGAAAGCGAGGCTATATAATATAATTTGAAATTATTGCTATTATAAATCAAGCGAGGTCACCATTATTATAGTGAGACCATTCTGGAGGATCATTTCATTACTATGCCATAACGAACCTTGAGAATATTTAAGTCATTGAATCTTAGAACATACGAACCATCGAACCTTAGAACATCTTAATTATCTTTAGGATTTTGGCTCAACAATATATTTATAGTTTATTATCATTAACAAAGGATCATGAACCATATGAAGCCGAATTTGTAAGATTGGAGGGAAATACAAAAATTTGAATTTTAAATTTTGTTCCAAATATATTACTCCTTTTAATAAGTACTTATTCAAATGTTGAATCTTTCCCAAATAATTTTTCTTTTGGCGAGATGAGATTCATATGTGTCTTAAGGTTTCCCTTAGGGGAAATTAGTCATGACACTATCCAATTTAACAACTACATATATACACCATTTAATAAAAAAATTGTAAAACACATATCGTTCATCGTGGCTACTATGGGACCTCTTCATCAATCTAGATGTCTATGAGGCCTTCCTCCACTCACCCTGGAGGAATTTTCGAGTGAACCAGATTCCCCCTCTACTTAGGAGATTCAATCTCTAGTTTCAAACCCTGTATTATGTCGTACTAGTCTAGAGTCTCTTCTACCATAGGACACTTTTACTATAGGCGTTGTTCCTCCTTATAATCCTCCCCTTACTTATCCTCTTGGGCCCATTTTGATTAAGGTCACTCCTTATGTTGTGTCTTTTTCAGTTTCCCACCTAAAAATTCCAATGATTACTAGTGATTCGTGGTCTTTTGTGGAAACCTTCCCTCCACCGCCACCTAACCCACCTACATCAAGTTTCACACTTTTGTTGGTTATCTTATTATTCAGCCTATGCCCAATCCAGGAACCCGAACTACACCCAATTTGGGTGGTGCACAACAATTTCTTGCCCCCACCACCCCAACTCCTTTTGTTTCGGCTCCTGGACCTTCGATCGTCACCCCATCGGGTGTTGTTAGTTAGACAACCTTCAATAATCCTTTTAGTTGGAATCCTTTTCTTAGTTCAACTCACCCTCCATTACAAAGTGGGGGAAATGTTTCTCGAAACTATCTGCTTGTTGGGGGCATCCGTGCAGCCATGCAACCTATGGTACAACATGGTCCTTCTTTGATTGATACTTTTCCTATCGATGGTGGTCTTGTACCTAATCTATCTTATGTGGCTAGTGGTGTTCATTTTCTAGGACATGTTGCATCTCCTTTGGGCCACCCAACTCAACCATCATTACCTATTGGGAGCAACCTTTATCCTGGGTGAAACCAGTTCGCTGGTAGCTTTCCTCAGGCTAGGGGCATGCCTTATGGCTCGTTACTCTACACGACCCCACCACCACCTCAAAGAAATTATTATCCTTCGCATCCTATGTACCCTACTAGAAACCCGTTGATGGGAGGACCTCCTAGTCCCTTAGGAAACCCTGCTCTTCCCTAGTCTGATCTAATAACACCTACTCCCTTGTCGTTCTTGGCTACACTTGATATATCATATTTGAACAAGTTGACCAATGATTCCATCAATCATAACTTTCTTTGGCCCCCTATCCCGCACAAGATTCCTACATACATTCCTATGTTCGAGGGAAATTAGGGAGATGTCATGGTTGCACATGTCACTACTTACCACCTTTGGTGTGTGTCTAACTCTATGATTAGTGATATCATCTGGCTTAAACTCTTCCCACACACCCTGACTAGCAATGTTAGCACGTGGTATATTGAATTACCATGCTCTTCTGTCAATAATTTTAACACCCTCGCTATGGAGTTCTTAAAACACTTCCAACTTCCAATCTGTTACAAAATTGGAATGGAACTTTTGACTACTTTGCGCTAGAACACTTCCACCCACATATCTGATCATATCCATGAATGGAGAAATAGGCGGAGGATGGTAAAGGCCCCTCGTCTAGATTACTTGTTAGCTGATTGTTTTTTCCAGATTCTCTTACTTCCTATTGCGAAAGATATTTCCATGTCTGGAGTTGTCACTAAAGACCAGGTCATTTGTCGTGCCCAACACTTATATCTCATCTATTCTCAGTCGTGCATGCTTTATGACCTTATCACTAATGCTCCTCGCACATCAAATACTCTTTTTTCACAGTAACCTGGTCCTCACATTGACGGCCACGTCGGTACTAACTCTAGGACCATTGTCACACATTTGAGTGGGAAAACTGCCCAACTATCTATTTCTGCTACCCCTGCCTCGACTACACCTACTCACATTATTGTTCCTCTACCTGGTGTGATTAACTTGGTGCAGTCTGCACAACAATACAACGGAAAGAAAAAGAAGAATGAGAACAAGACCTCTCCTTCTGAGGAGAAAACATATGTTCAAAACACCCAAGCTCAAGTACCCGCTACTACTAAATATGATAAAGGGAAAGAGAAAATTGAGAAGTTTCCTTGTAAAATCTGCTCTCAGGGCCAATTGACCTATAAATGTCCTCACCTACAAGAGTACATTGATTTCCTTGCACAAAAGGACACTTCCCGAACCAATGTTATCCTCAACAACCCTTTCCCTACTCAACAGCAGCAATAACAAAAACATCTGATTGTGAATCCACCTCCACCCTCGCAAGGGTGCAACGGTGGTTCTCATCCCCCTCCTCTTGGAGAAGGATCATCCACTGTCTATGCTTTTTAAGGCAGTTGATTTGCAAACGCACGCCAAAAACTATGGGAACCCTATCCTAGATACTTTGGATACCCCGTTGACCTCTACTCCACCCCCACCTAATGATCTCCACACCGAGAGACATGTTGCCGACCATGTGATTCGCCCTCCAAAAGGGGCACTTCAATGAACTACGTGTTAGTGTCAGTTTGTTTAGCCTGTCACCAGTGATTAAATGGGCTCTTATCATGTCTTGTTAGGTTCTCAAAGTCAATTTTTTATCATTTCATTAGGTATTCAAATAAAAATTTGGTCACTGGATAGTGTGTCTAGGGCTATTTCCACTCCTTTCAAAAAATTTAGATGTCGGTCCTTGTTATCACTCAGTTGAGTGTACGATCAAATAAAATATCATCATCATCACTCCAGTCAACATCATCATGATTTCATTCATTTCAGTGTCTCCATTAGGTCATTAGGGTTTCAGTCATCCAAAATCTATCATTCCATACATGAAATCTGGCAAATGAGGAGTGGTAATAGGTAAATTTGTTCAATGAAATTTGCTTTCAAAATGTAATTTGTTTTTCAATTATGTAATAAGTTTCAAATTTCTAAAGCTGCAATTGAAAGTTCCAAAGCTACAAGATTCCAAAAGCAAAGTGAAAATCATGAGGTGGGCCACCCTATCTCTTTGAATTTGTAAGTCAAATAAACCCTTCCCATAGTCATTTTCCCTTTCCCCACGTCCACATACACTCCCTGAAGTCCTCACACTCCCTGAAGCCCTACCAATCTGAGAGTGCTCTCTCAATGAGATCACAGTCAAGGATTGACTGTGATATTAAGGATATTAGGCTAGATATATTAGGCTCAGGCAGGTTTTAAGAGTTTTAGGGTTTGATGTTGGATCAGGGATGAAACCAAGTAGCTAGGTCTAAGTATCAAAGGGTTTACAGCTGCAAAAATATAAAGGAGCAAGGTAGAAGTGGATCTATGATGGCTTTAGGATTTTTTAGGTATAGTGGTGAGTCTGAAAAAGTAGAGGGATTTAATGAACATGTTCAATCATGAATTCATTAAACTGGAAGCATGAAACACAAAATGGCATTTCCATATAAACAAAGCTAAATTACTAGAATTATGCCTATGAAGTGTAAGGAACGCCACTAAAGATACAAGATATGAAAGAGGAGCTATATATCATTCAATAAAGACTATAACACAGAAAATACATGATCATAAACTCACTGCACATGAATTCCTAGATAATAGTTGCGACTGTATCATTTGATTTCTGAAAATGAAAGTGAAAGTACAAGCTACAAGATTACAATCCTCTGATGTCCAACCAGTCAAATGACACTGAAAATGATAGATATAAACAAAAACAACATATCCCCTCTCTCAAGGGTTGAATCCATCAGTTGTGGAGCTAATTACGTGATATTCTCAACAAAACCCTAATGTCTAGTGGAGGTCAGCCAATTCACCTCATCATAGGAAACTAGATACATTTAACCAAAATTACATTAACAAGCATGTATCTACCCTATTTCACTATTTACCAACTCAATTACACTTCATGGCATCACAAAATCATCATCATTCATAAATTACATAGGTAAAAGTCATACTAGGTCTAACTGCCTGTGAAAAATGTCTGCTGGAGAAAGCGTAGCGAAAATCTAGAGAAAGCATAGCGAAATTGGTAGAAGTGGCTTTTGGTGGCCTTCCCAAGGTCCAAATCCTAATTTGAAAGATGCTATGGAAAGCCCTAGATGTCTGCTACATGATAGGCTCATCAAGCACTCTAAAAGGTGGCTCCTATCCCTCCAAAACTTCATTCTCACAAGAGTACGTAGAAAGCGCAACATGGCCTCCAAAAACAGGGCAGAAAAGTCATTTTTTTCATGTTTTTAGTCATGTTGACCCTCCAAAACTGGTTGACATGGATCCACCGCTAACTAGTATTGATGTACTCATTAAGAGGAATAAAAAAATGTTGAGTTTTCATCCAATGGATCCCCCCCCCAAAACCCAAAAAAAGCGTAGTATGGCCCACGCTACACTTTTTCCAGTGTGACTGGTTTTCAAAATTGTCAATTTTGACAAAAAACATAGAAATTTCTGCAAAACTAGGGTTCAAAGGTAGGTCAATATCTCTCTAACCATAAGGTTTTTTACAAAACTGAAAGAGGTTTTTTTCTTTGGCATGTTGTGAACAAAAACCACCTCCATTTTTCAAAAATATTTTCGCATTTGGCCAGAATCAAAGTTTAAATTTGATCACTCAAAACTGGAGTAAGCGCAACGTGCCTAGAGAAAGCGTAGCGAGATGGGAAAAAATGACTTTTGGAGGCCTTCCCGAGATCCAAATCAAGATCTGAATGTACCATTGGAGAGCTTAGGAATTATTATATACAATGGATTCATCAATCACTGCAAAAAACTTCTCCAAACCCTTAAGAACTGTCTTGAAGTCAAGTTGTCCAGAAGTAAAGAAAACCTTCTATGGCAATTGTGTTTTTGGCATTTCTTCCAAATCATAATACCTGTGTATAAACTGAAGGAGGTTTTTGTTCCTTGGCCTATGATGGACAAAACACTCTTTCACTTTTGGAAAATTCATCTCTATTTGGTCAGAAACACATTTTTAAGAAAAATTGTTCATGTGTGCACTATAAACCCTAGGCAGCCCATAACTTGAAAAGGTGAAGCTATGATTTCTTGTAGTTTAGCACTGCTTGGAAAATGGAGAGGACATCATCTCATATGTGTTGAGTGGTTCATATCTTAACATTTGGCCTTGTTTGTTTTAAGGCCTCTTATCTCCCTCCATATGTACTTTGCAAGGGGAAAACCCTAATACTGAAAAATAGGGGAATGGAGAAATGGAGTAGGATGGAGGGGTTAGGATAGGAAAATAGGGATGGGAAAAATTAGGAAAGTAGGGAAGGCTATTAGGAAGGTTTAGGAAGTGGAATGGAAGGGAATTAGGGTAGGAGTAGACCTAGGGAATTTTATTACAGGACTAGGTCTAGGAGGCTTCCAAAAATGCAGCGTAGGGATAGTGGTGTGGTGTAGGGTCTAAGGTTTGGATGTAGAAGCTTAGGGAGTGAAAGTGAGGGGTTATGAGGGCTTCAGGGAGTGTATGTGGATGTTGGGAAAGGGGAAATGGCTATGGGAAGAGTTTATTTGACTTACAAATTCAAAGAGGTAGGGTGGCCCACCTCATGATTTTCACTTTGCTTTTGAAACCTTGTAGCTTTGGAACTTTCAATTGCAGCTTTATAACTTTGAAACTTATTACATACTTGAAACATAAATTACATTTTGAAACCAAATTTCATTGAAAAAATTTACCTATTACCACTCCTCATTTGTCAGATTTCATGTATGGAATGACAATTTTTGGATGACTGAAACCCTAATGACCTATTGGAGACACTGAAATGAATGAAATCATTATGATGTTGATTGGAGTGATGATGATGATATTTTATTTGATCATACACTCAAATGAGTGATGACAAGGACCAACATGTAAAATTTTTGAAAGGAGTGGAAATAGCGCTAGACACACTATCCAATGACCAAATTTTTATTTGAATACCTAATGAAATGACAAAAATTTGACTTTGAGAACCTAACAAGACATGATAAGAGCCCATTTAATCACTGGTGACAGGTTGAACAGACTGACACTAACATTGGCACTAGCTAGGGATGGCAGCTCCTTGGAGGTGTCAAGAACACCATAGACCAAGTAGCCTAACCATTGGGCATGGAGTCAAAAATCAAAAGACCAAACTCGAAATAGAAAACCAACTGACAAATTGAATTTACTCTGACTGAAACAAAAACTTACAAAACTTATTGATGGCAGCATATCACCAAGACTTGAGGGCTTCAAATCCTGATGACAATTACCTGCCTGCGGAAGGCATATGTACAATCATGTGAAATGATCCTTCCAGTGTAACCAATCCAATAGATGGCTACTTACTTTAATTCTTCTCTCATTTTCCTCGAGAAAATAGAAAAACAAAAACTATGTGATCTGTAAGGAGTCTATTAGTTTAGTTGTGCTAAGTGTCCTTTCAGTCAAATAAACATGTACAAATTGTCTCCATAAGTTTGCTTAAGGTATGAGAGTTTTAACCATGAAAATTAGATGAATTAGTGAACTTTAAGCATGTAAATAAGCCTTAAAAACACTGAATAGCCGTGCATAACAGAGAAAAACATTCACACATAAGTTTTACACAGTAGGCATGATGAAGCCGTTCACCCCTCCTGGGCTACATCTGCTGGTCCAGCTCCCAATGGCATGTCCCTCTTTGTCATTATACTCAAAATTGTAAATTACATATGTTTACAGGCCTCTAATGGTTGTTTTCTCTGCACCAATGGCTCCAGAATGCTCAAATTAGTCTAGGTAGACTCTTGTTTCCCCAAAATTGGTCGAAAATTGACCTCCCAATGCATTTTTTTCTAATGACAGCTAGAGAATCTCCACTAAATGTGGAGACAGGAAGTTAACTAAAGACAAATTAATGGATTAACCCCAAACTTAGGGGCGCGCTCCAAATACATCAAACAGTTTACTCTGGCATTAAGTGCGAGTGGCGGGGTGGTCACATGCCACCCCCTCCATAACCTCTACTAACCATTTTAAAACTCCACTAATGAATGTTGGAACTAGGAGTTACACGGTTCCATAATTTTTAACCGCCGCATTTATCATTACACCCCCGCATGTGAACATCCATTAGACAAACCCCGCCAGCTATGTTGGAACCTAGAGTGGCGATGTTCTGCATCCTTAAAACCGTCGCATTTAACTTTAGAAAACCCGCCATGTGAACAGAGGTTCGAAATCCCGCCAATGGTTTAATTTGATGTCGTGGTTAACGTGGAGGCAGCGGTCCAGGGCGCATGGTCATGTGAAAGGGGGAGTTGGCCTCCCAAACCCTCAACACAAACATTAATAAAGTTTATATATGAGCGGCGCCCTATAGGGGTAAGAAACACCCCGCAAGCGGATTGGTAAGAGGATTTGTATGCAGACAAGAGGTCGCGGGTTCGACCCATAAAATTTACACCACCATTGTGAGGACACGTGGCGGCCTGTGGGCTTGCCACGTGTCACTCAACCATTGGCCCATCCAAAACCTCATCCAATGGCCAAAATTGACTTCTGTACCATCAACATCCAACGACCCATAATGTGCCACATGGCGTCATCCCGTTGGCTCAGAATAAAATGGAATATTCCAATCATATTCCACTGACTATACCTGCGAGTCGACTGTGCATCTAGTCACCAAAATTTTGATGTTTGGGAAAACGAATAGAATGCGATATCTTCCTCATATGACATCGTTTTTTTGAATCGTTCACGGTGTCAGAATCACGACAACGAGACCTTTCCGGTCGCTCAGGTTCAGACCTATTTCGAGCAGTTTCATTTTTTAGCATATGACTTGATCTCCTAATCACACCTCCCCATTGGGAAGCTTTTGGACCCCAAAATACTTTAATCACCTCTTCATAAGATGAGGGAATAGCTCCCTCACCTTTTCCACTTCCATCCATCTTGCCTTACTTGGTTTGCTGCCCTTGAGCCCAATCCAAAGATAATCAACACTTCCCCTTTTAGAAGTGTGTGTCCTCCTATCAAGGATGGCATCCTCCTTGAGCTCATCCAGAAATTCTGGCGAGAAATATTCTATTGATGACAGCTAAATGTCACTCCCTTGATCATCAATCAATGGGGGCTCATACAAACATAAATTCTCCACATTGACAACAGAATACATTTGCACATATGAAGGCACTTCAAGTTGAAAATCATTATTACCAACTTGTTTAATAATATTGAATAGACCATAACGAATAGGCTTGAACATTTTACCTTCTCCTTGCATCTTTTCTTTGCTTATGTGCAACCATACTTCATCTCCTTCTTGAAACTTGTGATCAACTCTATGTTTGTCATGCCTCTCCTTATACTTGCTTTGACTCTTCTCAAGTTGTTCTTGAACTTGTTGATGAATAATCTGAATTTTCTCAATGAACTTTCAAGCCTCGTCAATATCACTATGCCCATCAATTGCAACATCCTTCTCAAAGATTAAGTCTAATGGCGATTTCGGCAAATACCCAAAGCAGGCTTCAAAAGGTGAAGTATTTGTAGAAGAGTGCTTGGCCCGGTTGTAAGCGTGTTAAATGTAATGTAGTTGTTAATCCCACAACTTGGGATGCATGTTGCAATATCCTCTCAATAGATGCACAATAGTTCTGTTTACCACCTCGGTTTGGCATCAGTTTGTGGATGAAAATCAGTGCTCTTTTTCAACTTTCTATCCATCATCTTCCAAATATTGGACCAAAAAGTCCCAACGAACCTGGAATCCCTGTCACTGACAATAGAAGTTGGAAAACCAAAATGAACCTATACATGTTGAAAATAAAGTTCAACAGTTTGCTCAACAGTAATGGTTTTCTTACATGGCATAAGTATACACATTTTATTGAATCTATCCACAACTACATAAAGATAATCATGTTGTTTTCTTGACATAGGTAGACCTCCAACAAATTCCATGGAGACAGTCTCTCGTGGCCTTGATGGTACCGGTAGTGGCGTGTACAACCCAAGCTTCCTATTGCTAGGCTTTCTTGTTGCACACATAGAACATCCTCCTATAAAATGTGACACACTATCTATCATGTGAGGCCAATAACAATACCTCTGTAGATGTGCCACTATTTTTCTTACCCCAAAGTGACCAGCAATAAGAGACGGATGAGCCTCTCTCATGAAACTAAGTCTCTCTCCTTGTGGTATACACAACTTGCCCAAATGAAACAACAACTTGTTACGCAAGTGATAATCATTTTCCTCAACTTGATTCGCTTCAGTCAAACTAGCATACACATCTTTAAAATCAGCATCAGATGCATATTGTTCTATGTAACTCTCATGTACAATAGAATAATTTCTAAGAAAAGTAGAATCACGTATAATTGGTCTTGAAAACATATCAACAACTTTATTGAAAATACCTTTCTTGTACCTTATAACCAAGTGAAATTGTTGAAGAAATCCCATCCACCTGAAATGTCATGATTGATGCAATTTTGTTTGCGACTGCAAGTACTGTAGCAGTTGGTGATCAGTATGAATAATCATCTCTTTACCCATCAAGTAGTGTTTCCACTTCTTGACTCTTTGTACCAACGCATACAGCTCTTTGTCATATGTTGGATAATTTCTTACAACACCATTGAATGTTTCAGAATGAAAAGCGATAGGCTTACCATGCTACAAAAGTACTGCGCCCATGGCATAAGCACTAGCATCAATTTGTATCTCGAATGGTTGTCTCAAATCTGGTAATGCAAGAACCGAAGCTGAACTAATCTTATCTTTTAAAGCTTCAAAATCTTTTTGCTATTTGCCTCCCCATTGGAAGCCTTTCTTCACACTTGTCACTGCATGCATAGGAGTTGCTATGGCATAAAAGTTAGCAATAAACTTTCTCCAATACTGAGTTGTGCCTAAGAAACTTTTTACCTATGATACTGATTTGGGAGTGGGCCAATTCACAATGGCTTCCACTTTAGAAGGATCAATTCTCAATGCGCCTCCTCCTACAATGTGTCCCAAATAAACGAAAGAAGTTTTTCCAAATTCGCACTTAGACATTTTAAGAAATAATTGCTCTTTCTTCAAAACATCAAGTACCCTCTTTACATGTAAGACATGCTCTTCTCTTGTTTTGCTGAAAATGTATCATCTAACTACACAATCAAAAAGTCATCAAGAAATGGACGCAAAACATTATCCATGACACGCATGAAAGTCGCTGGTATATTACACAAACCAAACGACATAACCAACCACTCAAAGAGTCCTTGTTTGGTTTTGAATGCAGTCTTCCATATGTCACTTTCTGCAATTTTTACTTGATGATATCCACTTCGTAAATCTAACTTAGTGAAATACTTTGCTTCTTTCAGCTGATCTAAAAAATTGTCTATCCTTGGGAGTGCGTATCGATTCTTTACCGTTATATTGTTCAAAGCTTTGAAGTCGACACACATGCGCCAAGTCCCATCTTTCTTCGAAATCAGAACTATAGGTGAACCACATGGCGAAGTGCTTGGCCTTATGAGTCCCTTGTCCAACAAGTCTTTGATTTGCCTCTTTATTTCAGCATTCTCCATTATCGACATACGATACATGCCAATGTTTGCAAGAGGACAATCTTGTTGAAACTGAATCTCATGTTGAGTCTCCCTTTTAGGAGGAAATCTTGTTGGCTTTTGAAACATCTCATGATGTGCATCAACTACATCATATAAATCTAATTTCAACTTAGGATCACAATCTTCAAATGAGTCATGATTAACATTAACTTTAGGCTTAATCATTAGAAGAACAAAGTTCTTACTTGAATTCACCAGCCTTTTTACATGTCCAGCATTTACCATTGCAATATTCGTCTTCTTTCGATGTGCTCTAACAATGTACTCCTTGCCATATTATTTGAATAAATGGTATTTGTTCTCATGGCGATGGAAGATAGCTTTCCTGTGATACAAGTAAGGACTTCCCAACACAACACCTTGTTGCACTAAAAACTGTCACCTGTAATATCAAGCAGAACCACATCTAATTCAATTGTGTCAACAAAATGTGCAGTTATTGCAAAGCGCAATATGAACTTCTTTGAAACCTGTAAATTTGCATCCTTACAATCCACCCAAGTGGATATGGTTTTGGATGTGGAATGGTCTCAAGATTAAGTTTCTTCACCAAGTCTTCAGAGATTAAATTCGCTTGTGAACCACTGTCAAACAATGTATCAATGTTGGTATGTTTGGATATGACCCTCACATGAAACAGGTCAATTCTCTCTTCTTCATTTGGAGCTTCTATGTGACAGTTTGAAGTACTAGCATTGGTTTTTGTTTCAATTTCTTTCCCTTTCATGTTCTTCAATCCCATGGGCGTAATTTTAGTTTCATCACCTAAGTCATGTTGAGTTGTAGTTGCAGTTTTCTACTTCCCTTTGTTATTGTTAAATTTGGGTCTCTTTTCAGGATGTAGTTTCCAACAGTTTTTCTCTTCATGGTCTTCTCTTGAACAATGTTTACAAAACACTTTCTCTCCCTCTTTCTTGATAGATGAATTCTTTTTTCCTTTTCCTTTTGAGGTCTTCTCTTTGTTTTTCCCCTTAAAAGGCTTGTTTCTACCCTCTTCAAAAGTATTTTTCCCTCTAGCTTCTAAATGTGTAGCTTGAACACATACCTCATCTAAGCTTGTAGGATTAAACATGAGGATAGTATGTCTAAGGTAGCTATGTAAGCCCCCTATGTACTTGAGCAAAGTATCTTGACTATGCAAATCTACCCTTAATAAGAGAGCTCTTCTCTTAAATTCTTGGGTGTAGTCTTGTACATTTTTTCCTTTCAATTGTCTAAAATTTTGCTAGTTCATTATTGCTTTTTGCATGTGAGATAATGGATAAAAATGTTGTTTTATTGCAGTAATGAAATCATTCCATGATAGAATAATCTTACCATGTTTTTTGATCTCCTCCTTTGTCTTGGCTTCCCACCAAACAATAGTTGCACCTTCCATCCTCAATTAAGATAGTTGGATTTTGGTGTCATCATCATGAAGGTTTTGAATTCTCAAATAAACCTCCAATTGCCTAATCCAATTATCAAGATTTTCTGCATTGACTTCACCATTAAACATTGGCAATTCAAGCTTAACATCAAGTTTTAGAAAAGGACTTTTACCAGTGTTCTTTGACTTGTGTGACTGGTGTACTGAAGATGAAGTAGAGGATGATGATGATGATGAGGGTGAGGATGTTGACTTTCCACTGCCTACATTTCCTCCATTGCCCTTCTTTGATTTTTCTTCATCATTGTGACCTCCTGATGATCCCTGACCTTTCTTATGAAGTTTGGATCCTTCTCCTTCTAGTCTTTCATTCCTTTCTTGATAAAGGACTCTCAACATTTCAGTCATGTCAAGGAATGCTTTCCTGAACACTCTTTCTACCTCTTTGGGATCCACCTCTTCATGGATTTATTCTTCTCCTAGAGGCATGCTTGATGTTACTTCTGCTTCTCTTGGAGGTGAACTAGGTGGTGGAGAATGTGGCAATCTTGCCCTCCTTTGTTGTGTCTCACTTTGAGAACCTCTTGCTTCCACCAATTTTCCTTCTCCTCTCTTAAGCTTGAGCCTAGTAAGCATGAAAACCCTTGCAAACAGTTAACAAATCCTTGCACATAAAAACATTGGAGATAAAACTCTAGCTCTGATACCAACTTGATCTGAAAGGAGTGTATTAGTTATATTGTGCTAAGTGCCCTTTGAGTTAAATAAACATGTACAAATTGTCTCCATAAGTTTGCTTAAGGTATGAGAGTTTTAACCATGAAAATTACATGAATTAGTGAATTTTAAGCATGTAAATAAGCCTTAAAAACACTGAACAACAGTGCATAACAGAGAAAAAAATTCACACATAAGTTTTACACAGTAGGCATGATGAAGCAATTCACCCCTCCTGGGCTACATCTACTGGTCCAGCTCCCAATTGAATGTCACTCTTTTTCATTATGCTCAAAATCGTAAATTACATATGTTTGCAAGCCTCTAATGGTTGTTTTATCTGCACCTATGGCTCAAAAATGCTCAAATTACTCTAGGTAGACTCTTGTTTCCCCAAAATTCGTCGAAAATTGACCTCCCAATGCATTTTTCCCAATGACAACTAGAAAAGCTCCACTAAATGTGGAGACAGACAGTTAACTGAAGATAAATTAATGGAATAACCCCAAACTTAGGGGTGCGCTCCAAATATGTTGGAAAATTTACTTTAGCATTAAGTGTGAGTGGCGGGATGGTCACATGCCCCCCCGCCATAACCTTCATTAATTGTTTTAAAACTCCGCCAATGAATGTTGGAACCGGGAGTTACGTGGTGCCATAATTTTTAACCATCGCATTTATCATTACACTCCCGCATGTGAACATATATTAGACAAACCTCGCCGGCTATGTTGGAACCTGGAGTGGCGATGTTTTGTATCCTTAAAACCATCACATTTAACTTTAGAAAACCCAGCATGTGAACAGAGGTTGCAAATTCCTCCGGCGGTTTAATTTGATGTCGTGGTTAACGTGGAGGTCGTGATCCTGGGTGCATGGTCATGTGAAAGGGGGGCTAGCCTCCCAAGCCCTCAACACAAACATTAATAAAGTTTAAATATGAGCGACGCCCTATAGGGGTAAGAAACACCCCACAAGCGGATTGGTAAGAGGACTTGTGTGTGGACAGGAGGTCGCAGGTTCGAACCCCGTCGACTCCACATAAATTTTACACCACCATTGTGAGGACACGTGGCAGCCTGCGGGCTTGCCATGTGTCGCTCAACCATTGGCCCATCCAAAACCTCATCCAATGACCAAAATCGATTTTTGTACCGTCAACATCCAATGGCCCACAATGTGCCACATGGCGTCATCCCGTTGGCTCATAATAAAATGGAATATTCCAAGAATATTCCGCTCACTGTACCTGCAAGCTGACTAGGCATCGAGTCACCAAAATTTTGTTGTTTGGGAAAACGAGCAAAACACGATATCTTCCTCATACGACATCAGTTTTTTGAACCATTCGCGGTGCCGAAATCTCAACACGAGACCATTCTGGTCCTCAGGTTCGGACCTGTTTCGAGAAATTTCATTTTTGAGCATATGACTTGATCTCCTGATCACTATGCCACTCCAAGTGTCTATTGAACATGTGCTTTTGGTCCATGGAAACAAGAAAATACATCTTTCATGTTGACTGCAGAAAATCAATGTAAGGATCTTCAATAACTTGAAATGTTACCTTGTCTTGATATCCAGCAAAAACACAAGCACACCCTTCATTTTGATCTGAAGTAATACTTGGTTGTTGATCCATATGAAGGCATAGGGAAGTATGGCCTTCTGTTATCTGATTGTTGGTTGTAAATTCCTCAAGCATGAACAACTCTGATTCTATCTCTGGCATACAATTTATCTCAGACTCATTCTCCTTCCATTCATAGTCTAAGTCATCTTTGAACATAAAGAATTCTTCAAGATTGTTAAACATGACAGCCCTATCATCTTCATGAAAGAAAATATTCCCTTTTAACTGATCTCTTTGCAGGAAATCATCATCACAAATTGGCTTACTCACAACAACTTCCTATATAGTTTCATCAGTCTCATGACTATCATCATTTAAACTCATATTTTCATTTTCAATAATGAAAGAAGTTTCACTAACACATTCTTGACTATGTGAACACTGCAAACTAGCATTAGCTTCGACTATAATATGACTTTTTAGGAGTTGATCTATTCCATCTTCAGACAGAGGAGAAACTTGAGTTTTATAGCAGTTAACATTGGCTTGATGATTTTCATTTTTAGGATCAGGATTAGGCATTTATCTTTTTTGGTCCCAGTCTGTTTCATCCAAGGAGGAAGCTATTGATTTTTGTTGGGAGGAAAAATCATAAAGGGCTTTTATGATCTCATCATATAGACACTCTTCATCCCCATACAAATTTTCAAGAAACTCAATGAAATTTTCAAAAATATCACAACAACTATCAATCATCGACAAGGAAGAATTAGAGCTTCGATAATGTTGAAAGAAAACTGAATGAAAGTCCTTTAGAGAATATAAATTAGCAGATGGTGACTCTCATACCATGATCTCGCTTTTTCCTCCAAGGTAGCCATAAACATCTTCATCGGACAATCTTCAGGAAACTCAATCTTTAGTATGTGAAGATGAAAATGAAATTTTACCAAATGCAAACTAGCATCTTCTCTGTCCTGACCTTTAAACTTTGGCAGTCATGTTTGCTAATCTGTACAACGAATACAATTCAGAAAACCAGGAATATGATCTCAATTCATAGGAGCATACCTTTGAGAAGTTGAATCCATTTTGACAACAGTGAAGTCACCAAAAAGTTATTCAAACTACCATTTCTTGAAAAGTGGAGTCGCCATGAAAATTTTGAACCTTTGGATTCTTCAACACTAGAGTCGCCAAGTGAAAGATGCACAGCCTTCTTGTGCATGATCATTGTTCACCATCAACAACCATATCTGATCCTTTTTGTTCTTTCCTGGGGAAGATCTCTCACCTCGCTCCCTAACAACGGTGCGGGTGCCAGAATGTTAGCACTCCACCACTTCTTCGAAGGATGAAAAGGAGAACGACAAAGGTAACCACAGACCAATTTGACCTAGTAGCTAGCCCTACCAAGCTGAGAGGGCTCTCTCAATGAGATCACAGTCAAGGATTGACTGTGATATGAAGGATATTAGGCTAGATATATTAGGCTCAGGTAGGTTTTATTAGTTTTAGGGTTTGATGTTGGATCAGGGATGAAACAAAGTAGCTAGGTATAGGTATCAAAGGGTTTATAGTTGCAAAAATATAGAGAAAGGTAGAAGTGGATCTATGATGGCTTTAGGGTTTTGTAGGTATGGTGGTGAGTCTGAAAAAGTAGAGGGATTTAATGAGCATGTTCAATCATGAATTCATTAAACTGGAAGCATGAAACACAAAATGACATTTCCATATAAACAGAGCTAAATTAATAGAATTTGGCCTATGAACTGTAAGGAAAGCCATTGAAGATACAAGATATGAAAGAGGAGTTATATATAACTCATTAAAGACTATAATAGAGAAAATACATGATCATAAACTCACTGCACATGAATTCCTAGATAATAGTTGCAACTGCATCCTTTGATTTCTGAAAGTGAAAGTGAAAGTACAAGTTACAAGATTGCAATCCTCTGATGTCCAACCAGTTAAATGACTCAGGGGTCGAATCCATCAGTTGTGGAGCTTATTACATGATATGGTCAAGAAAACCCTAATGTCTAGTGGAGGTCAACCAATTCACCTCATCATAGGAAACTAGATACATTTGATCAAAATTACATTAATAGGCATGTATCTACCCTATTTCACTATTTACCAGCTCAATTACACTTCATGACATCACAAAATCATCATCGGTCATCAATTACATAGGTAAAATTAAAACTAGGTCAAGTTGCCTCTGAAAAATGTCCGTTGGAGAAAGCGTAGCGAAATTGATAGAAGTGACTTTTGGTGGCCTTCCCGAGGTCTGAATCTTGATATGAAAGATGTTATGGAAAGCCATGGATGTCTGCTACATGATAGGCTCATAAAGCACTAAAAAAGGTGGCTCCTACCCCTCCAAAACTTCATTCTCCCAAGAGTACTCAAAATCGCAACGTGGCCTCCAAAAACAGGGCAGAAAGGTCATTTTTTGCATGTTTTTAGGCATTTTGACACTCCAAAAGTGGCTAACATGGCTCCATCGCTGACTAGGATTGATGTACTCACAAAGAGGAATCCAAAAATGCTGATTTTTCATCCAATGGACCCCCCAAAAAAATTGTAGCGTGGCCCACGTTGCACTTTTTCCATTGTGACTGGTTTTCAAAATTGCAAATTTTGACCAAAAACTCATAATTTTTTGCAAAAGTAGGGCTCAAAGGTAGGTCAATATCTCTCGAACCATAAGGTTTTTGCAAAGCTAAGAGAGTTTTTCGTTATTTGGTGTGTTTTGAACAAAAACCTTCTCTAGTTTTCAAAAATACTTTCCCATTTGGTCAAAATCAAAGTTTAAAGTTCATCACTCAAAAACGAGAGAAAGTGCAGCGTGCCTGGAGAAAGTGTAGTGAGTTGGGTAAAAATGACTTTAGGAGGCCTTCCCGAGGTCCAAATCAAGATCTGAAGGTACCATTGGAAATCTTAGGAATTTTTCTACACAATGGATTCATCAAGAACTGCAAATACCTTCTCCAAACCCCTGAAAACCTTTCTTGAAGTCAAGTTGTCCAGAAGTGCAGAAAACCTCCTGTGGCAATTGTATTTTTGGCATTTCTCCCAAACCATAATACCTGCATATAAACTGAAGGAGGTTTTTGTTCCTTAGGCTATGATGGACAAAAACCTCTTTCAATTTTGGAAAATTCATCTCTATTTGGTCATAAACACATTTTGAAGCAAAATTGTTCATGTGTGCACTATAAACCCTAGGCAACCCATAACTTGGAAAGGTGAAGCTATGATTTCTTGGAATTTGGTAGTGCTTGGAAAGTGGAGAGGACATCATCTCATGTTTGTTGAGTGGTTCATATCTTGACATTTGGCCTCCCTTGTTGTAAGGCCTCTTATCTCCCTCCATATGTACTTTGCAAGGGGAAAACCCTAAAAGTGAAAAACAGGGGAATGGAGAAATGGAGTAGGATGGAGGGGTTAGGAGAGAGAAATGGGGATGGGAAAAATTAGGGAAGTAGGGAAGGTTGTTAGGAAGGTTTAGGAAGTGGAATGGAAGGGAATTCGGGTAGGAGTAGACCTAGGGAATTTTATTACAGGTCTAGGTCTAGGAGGTTGCCAAAAACGCAGTGTAGGGATAGTGGTGTGGTGTAGGGTCCAGGGTTTGGATGTAGAAGCTTAGGGAGTGAAAGTGAGGGGGTGTGAGGGCTTCAGGGAGTGTATGTGGATGTGGGGAAAGGGAAAATGACTATGGGAAGGGTTTATTTGACTTGCAAATTCATACAGATAGGGTGGCCCACCTCATGATTTTCTCTTTTCTTTTGGAACCTTGTAGCTTTGGAACTTTCAATTGCAGTTTTAGAACTTTGAAACTTATTACATAATTAAAACATAAATTGCATTTCGAAACCAAATATTATTGAAAAAATTTACCTATTACCACTCCTCGTTTGTCGGATTTCATGTATGGAATGATATATTTTGGATGACTAAAACCCTAATGACCTAATGGAGACACTGAAATGAATGAAATCATGATGATGTTGATTGGCATGATGATGATGATCTTTTATTTGATGGTACACTCAACTAAGTGATGACAAGGATCAACATGTATAATTTTTGAAAGGAGTGGAAATAACCCTAGACACACTATCCAGTGACCAAATTTTTATTTGAATACCTAATGAAATGAAAAAAACTTGAATTTGAGAACCTAACAAGACATGATAAGAGCCCATTTGATCACTTGTGACAGGCTTAAAAAACTGACACTAAAACTACGCACAACTATACTGTCCGCATTGCCCAAAACTACAATGTTGTAGAAGATCTCGCGCAGCCGCCATGTGCTATGTCTGCCCTTGTAATATTACAGATTTTCTTAGCGCAATGTAAAGCTCTTCTCTAGGCTATAAGCGGGTTCAACCCACTAGATTCCAATCTATTTGTCTTCAACATGGATAAAAGTACACCTCGCCTCTCACACCAACTTGCATTTCAGGTGCAGGTTCAAGAGAAAGGAAAATCCATACACCATACTGTCATTGATGAAGGTGCATCTACCTGTGTAATGGCTACTTCTTGTTGGCTCGCCTTGGGTTCGCCCACACTCACTCCACCATCCAATTCCCTCAAAGCTTTCAATGGCCATACTTTCATCCCCAAGGTATATCTCGTTGCTTTTCCCATCACTCTTGGAGGGAAAACGATTTCAGTTGATATTGAAGTTGTTGATCACCCATTGAATTACAACCTTTTATTGGGGCGTAGTTGGACTTACACCATGAAAACCATTGTCTTTTTGGTTTTCCAACTCCTCTTTTTTCCTCACTAAGGAAAAATTGTGATATGGGCCAACTATCTTTTTGCACTCTCGACTTTCAACTGTTACCCTCAGGAAAGATTCCTTTAGTGGGTGATACTCCTGAAACTTTTGTTAGTATTGGTACCAGCCTTTTGAAGGATTCTTGCCTTCCTTCTAGTGTGTTTTCTTCTTCCCCCGCCCATGCTCCTCTAACCATTTATATGGTCTCTATTGTACCTATCATATCTACGGATCCATGGATCATACCGACTCCTTTCGCCATCAAACCCTTTAGAGAAAAGATGTCATTGTCAACAATGGATCTAGCTTATCAAGCTACTCAATTCACATATGAATCTCCTTCTTCCTTGGTTGGGGCACATTGTCCTATGGACTCTTCCACATCAACTCCCTCTATTGATATTTTCGACATTGCTTTATCCTCTAACAAGGCTTATATGGAGATCGTGTCTCTAGTTGAGTGGTCTTGGGATGAGTCCCACCATTGTGTCTCAGTCTCTTTTCCATCTGCATTGAACACAAAGCCTTTATGAATCTTGTTACTTCATCAGCCTAAGATTGTCCCTTCCTCTTTGGAAACTATTCAAGAGCTATACTCGGAAGGCAACTTAAGCAATATCTTGGGGGCAGGAACCTTTCCACCCATCTTGCCTAGTCCTTACACTGTTACTCGGATCCTTTCTAAAGATACCTATGAACTTATTGACTATGATGGGGACCCACTTACGGAACCCCAAAAGGGGTTCTATCTGAAAAGTACTACGCCAAGTATCCCACTAGCATGTTCTTTGTAACTTTATGTAAAAATTTTTATTTCTTTTGGTGTGTTACTTTCCCTTTTTCTTTGTTTGCTTTCTCTTTAGATTTGATCAAGTTCATAATACATCAAAAATCCCAAAAATCGAATGTTTATAAAAATTGGCTACAAGACAAAATGTTGCCACATCTATGTGAAATGAAACTAGTGTCAATTTGTTGCATCCAACCAAAAAAATTAAACAAGCTCTCACTCATTAAAATGAAAAAACCTTGAGTATACTTCTTTGGGATCATTCAAATCCCACAAAGAAGGTTGAGCCATTATTTTTCTATCTTGTTCTCCCTCTCCAATCTAAAGAAGATATTGTTGCTACACAAACTAACAGGCCTATTATAAAGGCTAAAGCTAGAGGGCATAACAATAATTGGGACTAAGGCCCACTGTCACCACAGCCTAAGTTCCCTTCTCTTCTTGGATTTTCACCGACGGGAGGAATCGTAGTATCCCTCACTTGTGATAGATGTATCCAGGATTTGTTTGAAGTGAGGCAAGGAGGCTCATTCAATGGAAAGGTTCAATGAAAGTGTGAGATTTACGAGAATATAGTAAGGCTTTCCACGAAAAACCCCTTGAGAGAAACACTACACGAGACTGAGGGTTGATGTACTTGACAGGGTAAGAGTTCATCCAAGTTCAAGGTAGATAAGAGAAAAGGTTGTGAATGGTATACTTCAAATACTAAAGTACAAACCTTCAGGGAATCCCCAAGTTGAAGGATGGCTTCTAAGGTTCCCACTTGGTGTGATAGCTAGGGCATCAATTATATTGAAAATTCACCGTCGGAATTCATTCAAAACTTGTGGATGCCTAGAGGAGACATTAAGGAAGAGTCATGTCTAGACGGAATTCAAAAATTCCTCCTCCTTAAAATTTCACACCAAGCCCTAAATGGGCCTCCTTATTCTGAAAGGGGCAAAAAAGAAAGGTAAAAGAACTGTGAAATAAGTATGAATTTTCAATTGTGTGTGATCACCAAGAATCTAGGACCAGTGTCTAACAATTGAGAGAATTGGAGTAAAAAATTATCTTGACTTGGTAACTTCGCTCTTCAAGGAGGCCTAAAGCAGCTTCACTATCTATGGATGTAGCTACAGGACTTTATACTTTTATACTTTGATGGAAATTGTTATGGACTTTCAAGGATGCAAATGCAAATTATCCTCTAGGAAAATTCATTCATTCTTTGCCTAATGAGCAACACATGCGAAAAAATCCAATATCTTTCAATGCTTCAGACAATTTACATTCATTAGGGCACATTTAATCACCATAAGAGGATTATCCCATGCATTAAAAATTCAAAAAAACAGAAATATAGCATCATATAGAATCTACAAGACAAAGAAGAGTATATCCTTCCACAAGATTTCCCAAAAGAAGCTCTAGGAGATAAAATAGTATTTTCCAAATATCAAAATGATTTAGCTAAATCCAAATCACTCCACGAAAGAGCAAGTTGAAAATCCTCTAATGAGGTAGCTGAAAATCCCAAGTGTGATCAAATGAGAGTGAGTCTCTCATATTTATATAATTCTAATGAGTTCGAATTCTAAAATATGAAGCCTCTAACCTATCAAATGATGTGAGATACCCTTGGTCATAAGCCAGCAAATAGATTAAACATTAATTATTGTTTAATTTGTCTTTTAGCCCACATAATTAATGTGAAGTGCTCTCCAAGGCTAGCGTTGATGCCTCATGTGCTGAGAATGAGGGTGAGAGCCTCAAAGGTGATGAAAAAGAGGGTGATGCCCTCCAAATGCTATAAAACATCTCCAAACCCCAAGTTGGGCTCAAAGGGCTCCAAATGGGTCTCATGGGTCTCTAAATGGCTGAAGATCAAGTTGATGCTCCATCAATGAGGGCTAGAAGATGACACATGCCCTCTGATGTCCCTATGGATCAGTTGTTAAGTATCGAGTACAATGTGTAATCGACTGGTCAACGTGGTCCAAGTGTATCATCATCTATATATAACTAGGGCATGAACAAACAATGTTGTGGTGTTGAAGAATCCCATAATGTGCAAATCAATGCTTTGCAATGTTGGAGAGCCAACGCTCACGTTACAAGTGCCATTATGACCCTCTAGAGGGCTTGGATCTTGTATAGGGAGGCCAAGTCCAAGATGAAGACCCACCTGCAATCATGTATAAGATCCAATGTGTCTCCTCACCTTCCAGTGCCATAATTCACTAGTATAATTGAGTAAATAAGCTTGTTAATCAAGGGAATATATGGTCAATTCAGGCATGCCCTTCCAAATGGGTTTTGGACATGTACTAATGTTACGTTTCTCAACAAGGGAGTTAATGAAGGACCCTATTAAGTGGTTTCAACCTTTATGGGAGTGACAGGTCCATAGTACATCCATCAGATGGCAAGTATCATGTGAAATAATGGTGGAACATAGTGGGATAAGAGGGGAGGCTCCAAGCCACATGTCATGGTACAAGGGAAGTCATGATAAAGGAGGCCCACAACATGGGTGTATGAATGTAGGAGGGATAAATCGTGGTACATGAGTTACCATGTGTTGAAAATTGTAACTATGTTTGTTCTTCATAAATGTGATTGAGTCACTATGTAATGTGCATGTCAAAAGAATAAAGAAAAGAATTACTATTATTATTACAATGACTTATTAAAGCATGGGTTTCATGCTTGGGTCATCATTATATTAGTCAAAATCCCCAATGTGGACTCCTAAGATTAATATTGAGTAATTAGAGCCATTGTACCTTTTCGAAGACCCTTCTTGGGCTTTTAAATCATGTAAAAAGAATTATTTTTGAGACAAATATGTATTATGTCACCTCCACACCAAGTGAGCCTCAACATGTGCAATTTGACCTCACTTGGAGCCTATATATTGGAGCATATTGAATTCATTTGGATCATCTCACTCACTCAAGTTTCAATATCTCAAGAGTATTTGGGAAAAGTGTGGAGGAGGAAAAGAAGGTTGAAAGGATTGTGAGTTTGGCTAAGGTGAAGGAGAAGAATAAAATTGAAGTTTTGGCACCTCTCTCTCTCTCTCTCTCTCTCTCTCTCTCGTGCCCTAGTTTGGGATATCGAAGTTTTTCTAGTGTTGTTGTTGCTTGTTGCTGCATGTTGCTCCATAGTCGAAGTTGTTGGGGTGAAGTTGTTGTTGCTACAAGATCAAATATCTGGAAGGGCTAAATTGGTGTGGAGGAAGGTGTGGTCTATGTCTAGGTTGAAGAGTCTCAAAGAAAACTATATAAGGAAGAGAATTTTGACTGGGTTTTCCCTTAGAGAGAGGTTTTTCCCTGACATAGTGCCTACATCTTGTGTCTCGTGTTTTTGTTATCTTCGTACACATAATTTGGTAATTTCTTGATGAAAGATAACATAATAAATAAGTAAGAGAAGCCAACATAATTCACAAGTAATTATCAAGAAAGAAGAAATCAAACCCTAATATACTAGTATTGATTTCTCAACATGGTTTCAAAGCTAAGGTCAAGAAATATTGAAGATCACTTTGTTGGCTCAAATAAAATGTCTACTCCCTCTATGAAAAACTATATAAGAATGGGATTCAATATTGTAGGAAGTTGGATCAATAAGTTCTTCCACTACTTATTCAACAAGGTCAAGGATTAAGGGTTCTTGGTTTCTCTTATAGGTTCTCTTAATGATGATAATGCATGGGTCATTGATAGTGGAGCATCAAGACATATGACATGAGAAATCAAACAACTTCATACTCTATCAAAGGAACCATATTCTCATGTAGTGGAATTGGGAGACAACAAAACCTATGTTTTCAAAGGCCTGGTATCAACATCTTTGAAGTTGGAAAATGGAGCTAAGCTACATCTCAACAACTATTAGGTCCCTATAATACTAGTGCATCCCCTTATTGTTATTGTTAGTGTAGCCCCCTTATTGTTATTTTTGTGCCCATGTAGTCCCCATATTGTTATTATTGTGCCCCATAGAAGCCCACTATTGTTATTGTTGTGCCCTTAAATTGTTATTGTTATGTCGGCTAGAATTATATTGTGACCCCTTGGACTCCTATATATAGAAAGGAAGTTTTATCATTTGAAACATCCAAGAATTGTTCATTTATGTAATGAAAAGGAGGTTTCCCCCTCGAAGAGGCTGACTTCTAAGTCGTTGATCTATCTTTTCTTCTATTTTGTGAGTTGGTTTCATAACATTTGTTATCAAAGTTTTGGATTCTAAGGTTTCGCTGCTGCAAACCAATCATCGTGGAATTTTCGCTATAGCTTGTTTTCTACAAAGGTTCAAAAGCTGGAAAAAAAACCCCATTTGAGCTGAAATCCTAAGGAATGTTTGTAAAAATTTCATATCTTTGTTCGCTATATTTTCGAAGATATGATCTGAGGAAGTTAAGGTTTTTGCAGGCTCCAGAATTTCATCTCAAACAGGTGGTCGAGGGAAAATCGTCATAACTTTCGTTTCAGACATCGGATTTTAATTTGTATAAAAAGTGTTTGAAAGTGCATAAACTGTAGTTTCTTGTGTATCGAGTTCAGAGCCGAAGGTCAAAACAGTGACACGTGGCATGTCGTACAAGTTTTCTCTGCTGAACCAGCCCATAATTAGGTCATTGTGGGAGATTGGGCATAACTTTATCTTGAAGAATCCAAATTAGGTTTGACCTGTGGCATTGGAAATAATACATAGAGGACTACGACAGGACCGAAGTTCAGATCTTGGAGATATGAAATTACAGAATTACAACCATTTCAATATCGAGCTCCTAAAAGAAAGAAAAATGTGTGTATTTTTTTATTTTTTTTTAATTGCATAACTTTTTCTTGGAAAATTAGTTTGAAGTGATTCCAAGGGCATATTGAAGCACAAATATCAATATTGAGTTCTCAAATGCCTCCCAAAAATAATTCAACACCCATTAAGAAATCATAAAGCTCTAATATGACGGATAAAGAGGAAGAAGTGCAACATGATATATCAAAATTATGAGACCAAGTGAAACAAATTTTTCTCTTGCAAAAAGTAACCAAAAATGAAATGGAAGCTAAGATGGATGGTTTGAACAAAGGCATTGAAGCTAAGATGGATGGTTTGAAGAATGGAATGGACGCTAAGATGGATGGTGTGGAGGCTAAGATGGATGGTATAGAAGGCAACATGGCAGATTTGAAGAAAGACATGGAAGGTTGGAAGGAAGGTTTGGCAAATTTGCTACAAGAAAAGCTTCCTAATGGCGAAAAGGTAGTAAAGGAAACTCATGATGAGAAAAAATAAATGTTAATCGTGATTTCATAGACTCTAATGTTGGATTGAAGACCCACCATATTCCAAAGATCGATATGAGGAAGTTTGATGGCAAGGATCCGATAAAATGGATACTTCAAATGGAGCAAGTCCCTGTTCAAACAATATTGCTAGAACTTGACGAGGAAAGAAAAATCATATTGGAACCTAAAGCAGTCATAGAAACAAGAAATTGACAATTACGCAATTAATAAATTTCAGAGCATGTCATCAAGTGGAAGAACTTACCATTTGAAGATTCCACATGGGAGGATGAGAATTTTATACAAAAGCATCCAGAAGTAATCAAGCGTTCAGGACAACACTTTTTTGAAGGAGAGGGGCATGTTAGGTCCCTATAATGATAGTGTATCCCCTTATTTTTATTGTTAGTGTAGCCCCCTTATTGTTATTTTTGTGCCCATGTAGTCCCCATATTGTTATTATTGTGCCCCGTAGAAGCCCACTATTGTTATTGTTGTGTCTTCCATTGTTATTGTTATGTTGGCTAGGATTATATTGTGACCCCTTGGACTCATATATATAGAGAGGAGGTTTTGTCATTTGAATAATCCAAGATTTGTTCATTTATGTAATGTAAAAGAGGTTTCCCCCTCAAAGAGGCTAATTTATAAGTCGTTGATCTATCTTTTTTTCTATTTTGTGAGTTGGTTTCATAACAACAACATACTATATGTTCCAGATTTGAAAAAAGAATTTTCTTTCTATTTCTTGTTTAGGAGATAAAGGGGATAGAGTTGCATTTTTTGATGGAAAAGTTTTGGTTTGGGGAAAACAATCAAGTATTGATAAGGCTAGAGTTATTAGAGTTCGTGAAAGAAGCCTATATAGAGTCATTACACCACCTCCTCAAGCTTTGGTTCATATGGAAATCAATCCCATTGAGCTATGGCATAGGAGATATGGTCATCTACATTACAAGGTCATTCTTACTCTTAATCAATTAGTTCATGGCATCCCCAATATCAAAGAATTTCGAGAAGGAGTCTGCAAGGGATGTGATTTGGGTAAACATACAAGAAAACCATTTCCAAATAGTGAAACAAGGTCTAAAGAAATATTAGACCTCATTCATTCTGATGTGTGTAGGACCATGTCTGAAAAATCACTTGGAGGTCATCTTTACTATGTAACATTCATGGATGATCATTCTAGAAAGACATAGCTCTACCTCCTCAAGGAAGATGAAGTATTTGAAAATTTCAAGGAGTTTAGATCTAAATTGGAAACCCTAACTGAAAGAAGAATTAAAACTCTAAGGTTTGACAATGGTGGGGATTACACTTCCAAAGAGTTAATTGCATATTTTAAAGTAGCAGGAATTAAAAGGGAGCTCATTATTCCCTACTATTATGAACAAATTGGGGTAGCTAAAAGAAAGAATAGGTCAATTGAAGAAGGCATTCGAACAATGCTCCTTGATCAAGACCTACCAAAATTCTTATAGGGAGAAGCAACAGTCACAATTGTATACATTCAAAATATAATCCCTTGGAGAATTCTGGAGAACATCACACCTGAGGAATTATTCACTGGAAAGAAGCCGTGTGTGGATCACCTCCGAATCTTTGGGAGTCCTGCCTACATCCATGTTCCAAAAGATAAGCGAAAGAAGTTGGACTCTACAAGCATCAAAGGAATCTTCGTTGGATATAGTCTCTCCTAAAAAGCATATAAAATCTAAATCAAAGAAGGAAGACATATTGAAGTAAGTAGGGATGTCATATTTGAAGAAAATCAAGCCTACACTGGATCCAAGGACGTTCCTATTGATTCTGATGACGAAAACATACCTATATTCGAAGAAGAATAAGTACACCACAACAATCCTACTACTATTCAAGAAGAAGAAGAAGGACCAAGTGAGCCTATTCAACCTGTGGTCATACCAACCACTAGGAAAATTCCAAATTGGTTAAAAGCAACCCTCAAAGATGTTGAAGGACATGAAGTTGCAAAAGGAACCTTCAAAAAAATCAAAAGGTCGAAGAGATACTCTGGATATGTTGCATATATAACTAAACTAATTGAAGTTGAACCATCTACATTCGAAGAAGTTGCACATAAAGAAGTTTGGAAGAAGGAAATGCATGAAGAATATCAATCCATCATGAAGAATGGAGTTTGGGAAATTGTTCCTAGACCTAGTGAAAAATCAGTTGTCACCTTGAAATAGATTTATAAGATCAAGCATGTCGTTGATCGAAGCACAGACAAGTACAAGGCCAGATTTGTTGCAAGGAGTTTCTCTCAAAAGGAACGCATAGATTATGAAGAAACCTTTGCACCCACTGCAAGGTATACTACCATTAGATCTTTGGTTTCATTGGTTGTTATAATGGGTTGAAATATCCATCAAACAGATGTGAAGACCGCATTTCTGAATGGGACCATTGATGAGGAAGTATACATCGACCAACCTGAAGGATTTGAGGTAAATAGTAGAAATACTCATGTATGTCAACTCAAGAAGGCCCTATATGGTTTGAAGCAAGCACCTAGGGCATGGTATGAAAGAATGGATGCATACCTTCTAAGAATTGGGGTTTTCAAGGGTTTTGTTGATCCAAATCTCTATATAAAGTTAGAGAATAATGGGCCAGGCATCATTATGCATTATGTGGATGATCTATTCATCACTGATGTGGAGCAAAGAATTCAAGAGTGCAAGAAGATGCTGGCAGCTGAATTTGAGATGAAGGATCTAGGACTAATGCACTATTACTTCGGTCTAGAAGTATGGTAGAAACCTGGGAAAATATATTTGGGGCAAGGAAAATGCATCATCAAATTGTTATGGAAATTTGGGATGATGGATTCCAAACCCTTGACTACTCCAATGATCACCAATCTCAATAAGTTGAGAAGCTTTAACTCAAGTCTTGTGGATCTTACCTCCTATCGAAATTTGGTGGACTCCCTAATGTATCTAGTAAACACTAGGTCAGATATATGTTTTGTTTTATACATTATTAGTCAATTTCGGTTAGCGCATCATCATGATCACTGGATCACTGCCAAGAACATATTGAGATATCTTCGTGGCACTATACATCACTACCTAAATTATGATAGTAAGGAAATCAAGCTAATTGTATTCATAGATTCTCATTAGGGTGGCAGTGAGACCGATGGAAGTAGCACTACTAGTGGATGCTTCAGTTTGGGAGTTGCTATGGTCTCATGGATGAGTAAGAAGCACGATCTCGTTGCATTGAATAGTGTTGAGGCAGAATATTTGGCTTCCTGTGAAGTAGGAAAATAGGTTGTATGGTTGAGGAAGCTTTTGACATATTTGTTTGAGAATCCTCTAGGTCCTATTGTGATCAATTGTGACAACCAAAGTTGTATCAAGATGTTTGTAGATCGTGTGTTTCAATCTAGGACAAAACATACCAATAATAAGTTCCACTATATGAGGAACTTGGTGCAGGATGGGATGGTGAAGCTAGAGTATGTCCTGATAGATGAACAGGTAGTTGACATACTAACAAATTATCTTCCTAATAAAAATTTTGAATGTCTTAGAAACATGCTTGGTTTGATAGATATTTCTGATCTGGTTGATAAAAATTTGGAAGAAATTTGTTGCAGCTTTGTGAGTGAAGCATTGCCTGGAAGGACATTTGAATGGCACTACGTTTTGATGTCTAGTTCCCGAAGTAGGGAGGGTGGCGTTGGTCTTGGAGCTTTGACCTCAGATACACACCTGGATCTCTGGGTTGATGGTTAGCAAGTAATCCTAATGGTACCTAGAGAGGTTGAAAGCTTTAGTCCGTATTAGTTCCACCTCGTTATCTGAATAGTTTACCCTGGTAAGGAATCTAGTCTATGGCATTACCGTTCCTAAACTCTTCATAGTTCATATATTTTGAGATCTTCCTTATGAATACCTCCCTAGTTAAGAGGGAGTTTCGAAACTTGTAACTAATCCCCATCCAAGAAGTTGTTGATGTCATTAAACGGATCTCTGATGAGGAAACCTCTAAATTGGTTAACCTCTGCCTCACCTCGGCTTTCTTTAGTTTTCAAGGTGAGTTTTATGAGCAAACCTATGGTGTTGCAATGGGCTCCCCTCTTTCCCCTTAGTTGCTAACTTATTTATGGAGGATTTTGACTCTAAGGCCCTGGCCTCTGCTAAATTCTTCCGTAGGAAGTGGAATAGGTTCATGGATGATACTTGTGTCATCTGGCCCCATGGTCGGAAGAAAATAGATCTGTTCCTTGGGCACCTGAACTCACTATCTGATTCCATTAAGTTCACGTGGAAGTGGAGGTAGATGGTTGCCTCCCTTTCCTTGATATCCTTCTCTCAAGGAATGAGGATGGTTCCATTTCTCACCGGGTTTTCGCAAGAAGACTCACATGAAACAATACCTTCATGCTGGGTCCCATCATTTTCCTGCTCAGACATTTGGTGTCCTGTGTACTCTTGCGACTCATGCTCTTAGAATCTCTAACGACAGCTCCTTGGAATCAGAGAAATCCCATCTTCTTGACGTTTTTGAAAATAACAGTTACAGTAGATCTCAAGGTTTTAAAGCCTTTCGGAAGGCATATAAAGGGTTGAGTGGAAAATCTACTCGGGTGGATCCTATTTTTAAGGTCCATCTCCCATTTATCCAGGGGACAATGGATAAAATTGCGCATGTTCCTAGGAGAAATAATATCTTTGCTTCTTTCAAACCTCTCTGCACTATTAGAAATTCTCTTGGGTATGTTAAGGACCCTATCGACCCTAAGGACATGAAAGGGGATTACATGATTCCTTGTTCTTGTGGAACTCCCTATATAGGAGAAACAGGTCGATCCATTAGGCAGAGATTCGGAGAGCTGCTGCGGATATTAGACATAATTGAACTCGTTCCTCAGCTCTTGTTGAACATGTGGAAAAATCCTGCCACCATGTTTGTATTAAAGACTCCAAAGTCGTTGCCAAGGTAGATCACTTCCACCATAGGAAACTAAGGGAGGCAATCGAAATTGAACGACATGCTAAGAATCTCAACCGTGATGATGGTTGGAAATTAAGTAAGAGTTGGACCTTGGATCTCGCTCGGTAATTTTGTTTAATTTTTTATGTTTAATGTTTATTTATTTATATATTTTTAATTAATTTATTGATTTATTTTTATTTTTATCTAAATTATTAATTAATTAATTAATTAATTTTATTTTACTTTATTTTATTTATTTATTTATTTATTAAAATTTTACCCCTCCCTAGTACCTACTTAGGGAGCATTTTTTTTTTTTTTAGTTATATATACAATTAATTAATTGATTGATTGATTTATTTATTTTATTTTTATCTAAATAATTTATTTATTTATTTATTTATTAACTTAAAAAATTTACCCCTCCCTATTACCTATTATATTTATTTTAATTACATAATAATTTTTAAACCCCCTTTTTTAATAAATTTTATTTAATTAATTAATTTATTATTTAATTTTAATTCTTAACTAATGGCTAGTTCTTAACAGCTAGTCTTAACGGCTAGTTCTTAACAACTAGTTCTCAACGGCTATTTCCGAGCAATGATGGATCTCCACTATTTATTCATCGAGATCGATTAGTGTTTCGGGAATTAATACCCTAAAGGTCTTGAGTTGACAACCTTCATAGATCAGGGGCATGACATTCAAAAAGGATTCACTTTGACCAACTTCTACACTGAAAACTAGACACTACTGGTTGCAGAACTTCCTCGAAAGTCCCTCGGTTGATGTAGATCCCGCGGGGTGCGAACCACCTCCAACACTTTGTGCTCCGAAACCTGTAAATCCACAAAGAATGGACAAAAAAACCTAGTTGTACAGCATATATAGTTCCTAGATGTCAGTGAAATTCATGTATAATATCATGAAAACAATATGAAATGTTCAATTAATGATTATTACACATGTATGAAGCATCATAAACACGTAAATCTCGAGAACAAGATGGCTCTTCTTATTATGAATGATACATACAGTAATCAAAACGTAGAGATATCACCTGAATCCTACCACGGCCTTCGAGCATACCGTCCTCTGGATCCGTCCAGCCCTAGCCTCGCAAGAATTCTTTCAAGATGTGTGCACTATAGATGTCATATAGGGTGATGAAAATCTCAAGGAAACAACGGTTTCCTGAATATACCCAGGAAGTGCAGGAGGCATGGGAATATCAGACTTGAATAGGGCTCCAATAGAGTATAATATCTATATCTTTTCTCTCTGCCTTAGGCCATACCTTTGAGGGGCTTTTATACTCCCTCAAATTAGTTTCTACAGTTAGGAGCAGTTAGGCCACGGGCTGGGGTGGTTGAATTACTGGAATAACCATCAAACCCGCCTCAAATATAGGGAATTTATATATATTTTTAATAATTAAAAAGGTATACACAGATCTCTATGAATGGAATCGCATCTATACGCGGAAAATCTGGGTAGAGTCGCGTATGGGTTTTAAGATACTATTTTTTGAGAAAATATTCAAGTCTGGGGGAAAGGGTGCCCAATGCCAAAGTGTAAATCATCCAGTACATGAAGGTGAGAAATGACACTATAACAATTAGTTTCTCCACCTTGTCCTGAGGATGAACCACATTAGCTAGCTCGAAACGTCGACCTAATCCTAATGATGTGATTAATCTGAAAGACATTTATCTACTTGTAACTATGTTAAATGTAATTGAGTCATTATGTAATGTACTTGTCAAAAGAATACAAAAAATATTTTTTATTATTATTAAAATGACTTATTAAAGCATGGGTTTCAAGCTTGTGTCATCATTATATTAGTCAAAGTCCTCATTGTGGACTCCTAGGATTAATATTGAGTCATTAGAGTTATTGTACCTTTTATAAGACCCTTCTTGGGATTTCGAATCATGTAAAAAGAATTATTTTTTAGTCAAATATGTATTATGTCACCTCCACAACAAGTCAGCCTAAAGGAGATCAAGTTGGACTTAACATGTGCAATTTGACCTCACTTGGAGCTTATATATTGGAGCAGATCGAATTCATTTGGATCATCTCACTCACTCAAGTTTTGATATCTCAAGAGTAGTTGGGAAAAGTGCGAAGGAGGAAAACAAGGCTGAAAGGGGTGCGAGTTTGGCTAAGGTGAAGGAGAAGAATAAAATCGAAGTTTTTGCACCTCTCTCTCTCTCTCTTGTTTGGGAGATTGAAGCTTTTCTAGTGTTGTTGTCTGTTGTTGCATGTTGTTACATAGTCGAAGTTGTTGGAGTGAATTTGTTGTTGCTACAAGGTCAAAGATCTGGAACGGATGACTTGGTGTGCAGGAAGGTCTGGTCTATGTCTAGGTTGAAGAGTCGCAAGGAAAACTATTGAAGGAAGAGAATTTTTACTGGGTTTTCCTCTAGAGAGAGGTTTTTCCCTGGCATAGTGCCTACATCTTGTGTCTCGTGTTTTTGTGATCTTCATACACACATAATTTGGCAATTGCTTGATGAAACATAACATAATAAGAAAGTACGAGAAGCCAACATAATTCACAATTAATTATCAAGAAAGGAGAATAAAACCCTAATCTACTAGTATTAATTTCCCAACACTGCGACCTTTGTTTTTCCACCCTTCTTCATACGTATTTTTCATTTTATTGGTTTTTATTCCTTTTACTACTAAGGGCTCAAGGGGATGAGAGAATGGTGTGTAAGATGTAGCAATGAATACCCCCTTAGGGTGGGGAGTTCATCGCCCACTAGGGGTTGGGACAATCATGGGTTCCTTAATGATGCAAGGGACACTCATAGAGGGCCTAGGAACTAGGGTGATGGCCATAATGATAGGGGGTAGAGCTCATGTTTGGATTTTTACCACAACTAAATTCTTTTGTCCTGACCATCTTTTGCATTTTGTGGTACATTTCCTATTGTATGTGGCCAAATTATGCGTTTATCTTTCTCTTTAGTTGCATCAACCTCAAAGGCATCATTCCAGACCCGACGCAAGGTGTGAACAAGGGGATGGGGTGGCTAATACTGTTGGAAGTACTATGAAAGGGGGGGGGGGGGGGAGGGTGAAGCAATATTTCTTATCAATTAGCACTTTAAAAAAAATTCAGAGCATTAGTTAATATTCAATTATTCCTGATGTTTATCCAGTAAACAACAGAGCACAATAGGCATATGAATTTTAGGTGGAAAACCCTCTCCGGGTCAAAAACCACAGAACGCTTTTCTAATAAATTCTTTAATCTTCAGCCCCAACTAAAATGAAAGGTACAACTTCCTATAATTATAGAAAAGCATTCTTCTCCAGCTCCCACTAGAAAGACGCCCCAATGCTCTGGTTTCTTCAATAGTCAACTGAATGGATGCCCTAACATCCTAGACCGACCTACCACCTTGAAGTGTTCACAGGCTCCAACCTGTAGGTGACTTCATGCACCAAACTAGCACCTCCCTGCCACCTTATAATGATAAAAAATCAGACAAGAGTGTGGACTCATGTACCAAGAACAATGATCCACGATACAATATGAATCACATTGATTTTCTTGAACTAGACCAATCACCCAATCACACTATGACCTACAACCGAACAATAACATTATCCAACAATGACAATTATAGCTCCAAACAATGCCTCTCCAACTCTAGGCAAATTGACTCTTTTACATTAATGACTCTTTTACAATTTTATGATGATGATTTTCACAATACTGACTTTTGACATGATCTGATACTTGACTTGACACTGCTTCTTTGAACACTAGCAGTTGTCGAGGTATTTTTATGCTTACTTCAAGTAATGGTACTTTGGCATTGCATTGTCCTTCTAATATGTGTCTGAGTTGTCCTATTGTGTCCTCCTTCCTGCACATGCATTAATGAACAAGACCAAAACCAGTGTACAAACAAAATACTTACAATATCCTGCAAATGATATGTCAGAGAAATATTCAAAATTCAAATGTAAATACGTTCAAAATTTATGAACAAAACCCAATCAAACATACATACAAAATACTTACATTGTCCTGCAAAGACGCATGTCAGAGATGATATTCAAATTGAAATTCAAACACTAATCATACATACCTCGTTGCATTAGACTTGCCCTTGAATGTTGATGTGTTGTCCTTACTACAGTGATCCTTGAATGCATATTTTTTCTTGCCTTCTAGAAGCTCGATATTGAATCTGTTATAACTATGTAATTTCAGATTTCCAAGGTCTGAAATTTCATCATGTGGTAGCCCTCTAAGTCCTCTTTCCAAACCCATAGGTCTGATCAATATTCGATTCTTCAAGAAATAGTTATGCCCAATCTCCTACGATGACCTTATTATAGACTGGTTCAGTAAAGAGAACTTGTACGAAGTTCAACGTGTCACTGTTTCAACCTTTGGTCCTAAAAACAACATCCAACAAACTACAGTATGTCATTTTTCTGTCACTTTTTAGGAAATTTGAATCCAATTCTTAGAGAGAAAGTTATGACGATTTTCCCAAGGTCACCTGTTTGACATGAATTTCGAGACCCTGCAAAAACCCTAACTTCCTCACATCATATCTCCGAAAATATAGCGAACCAATATCTAAAATTCGGTCACACCCTTCATCAGGATTGCGGCTTAAATGGGTTTTTTTCAGCATTTGAAGCTTTGCAGAAGAAAAAAATTATAGCGATAATTCCATGATGACCTGTTTTTAGCGAAATCCTTGCATCAGGAAGATATGAGGGTCACAATTTATATAAATCCTTAGGTTGAGAGGGTCTTCAACAAGTGAAGGTTGGAGGGATTTTAGGAGTTTAAAAAATTATTAATTATTAAATATTCAATGACCAAAACCAATGATTAGTGTCATGCTACAACCCCATGGGGATTTAGCCCACTAATTGGGGTTACTAACTTCGAACACAAATATCTCGCAAACCGTGAAGAATTATGTGGTGTGCCATATATCAACGGAAACATCTCGACAAGTAGAAACCATCCCAAAATATCCTTGACTCGTAATAGAGTAAGTTTTCAAGTCAAAATTCCCATGCAAGATTGGGGTAGCCCTTGGTGCTGCTTGGGTTGACATAAATAACAACCACTAATCAAAAGTCTCCCCCTTTGGCATTGATGGCAACACAAGTACTCCCCCCTGCGATCATGACACCTCTTCCTACAACATTCTCTCCCCCTTTTCCATTAATGGCAAAGGGTAACTCACCATGAAAAACGTCATCCTGCGGACCTGTACACACCTCAACTCCCCTTTTTTTTTTACTTTGTTAGATAAGAGAAAAAGTCTAATGAGAACTTGGGAGAATCCAAAGCTTTAGGTGAAGATACTCAAATGCTTCAGTAAAAAGCATAGGCTCAAAAGTTGCTAGATTCCTCAAAAATTCAATCCAGAGAACTTGAGTACAACAAGCGGCTACCACGATATATTCTGCTTCTGCTATGGAGAACAAGATTGAATACTGCTTTTTACTTAACCATAAAACATGGAAACCACCTAGATATAATGTTACTCCACTGGTATTCTTCCGACCATCAACACTTCCTACCCAATCTACATTTGTATAAGCTTGGATAACTAGATTATTTCCTTTGGGATACCATAAGCCATATTCTGTTATGTCCTTAAGATATCAGAGAATTCTTTTGATGACAATAATATGAGATTCTTTTGGTGTTGCTTGGAATATTGCTACTTGTCCAACTGCATGCATTACGTCTGGTCGAGAAGCTGTCACATATAGAAGACTACCAATCATAGATCTATACAACCTTTGGTCCACATCCTTTGACGAATCATCTAAACTTAACTTGCAACATGTTACCATTGGGGTAAGGACAGGCTTGAAATCTTCCATATTGAATTTCTTGAGCAATTCCTTGATGTACTTGGTTTGATATAAAATATTCGTTTATCCTGTTGAGATATCAGAAGCCCTAAAAAGTATGCTAGCTCGCCAAGTAGAGACATTTCAAACTCACTTTGCATCTTTGTGGAAAATTTTTTACTCAATCTTTCGTCATTGCTTCCAAAAATTATATCGTCTACATATACCTCGATAATTGTTAGGCTATCTTGATCCACTTACACATAGAGAGTGTTGTCAGCGCTTCCTTTCTTGAATCCTTGTTGATGTATATATCCATCAAGATGAGCATACCAAACTCTAGGAGCTTGCTTGAGACCATATATTTCCTTCTTTAATCTGCAGACATAGACTTCCTATTCAGAGAGCAAAAAACCTTCAGGTTGTTCGATGTAAACTTCTTCTTCCAATTCACCATTTAGAAAGGTTGACTTAACATCCATTTGGTAGACCTTGATTTTTCTCAAGCATGCATAAGCGAGAAATGTTATGATAGCTTCTATTCTGGCAACGAGATCAAATGTTTCTTCAAAATCAATTCCTTCAACTTGTGCATATCCTTTGTAGACTAATATTTCCTTATTCCTAGTAACATGTCCATCCTCATTCAATTTGTTTCTGAAGACCCATTTAGTTCCAATAAAAATTTTATCCTTTGGTCATGGAACCAATTCCCAAGTATCATTCTTCTCAATTTGATCCAGTTCTTCATTCATAGCTGCTACCCAGTGTTCATCTTGACTAGATTCCTCAAAAAATTTAGGCTCAAAAGTTGCTAAAAAAGCAAGGCGGGCTTATTGTGATGAACAAAGTTGTCGACTTAATCTGGTTCCAATTCCTTCATTTATGTTGCCGATGATTTGATTTGACGGATGATTCTTTTGACACCATTCTTTTAAATATTTTGGAGAATTTTCTTGTACATCCTGCTGATCATTTCTTATTTCCTCTTGGTTGACTGTTGTTTCCTTATTTGATTGGTCTTTTTTTGGAGCTTCTTCTTCATCCTTCACATATCCTCCCTCAAATCCCTTAGATTTTCTTGAAGGGGCAATCTTATCGTCATCGTTTGTAACACAATCTTCATCAAAAGTAACATTTATTCTTTCTACTATTTTTTTTCACCTCAGATTGTAGCATCTATAACCCTTCCTTTTGCATGAATAACCAATGAAAATACCTTCATCGACACAGGAATCGAACTAGCCCAATTTTTTATATTCTCTTTTGGTGTAGCATTTGCTTTCAAATATTTTGAAGTATTTGACGTTAGCTGGTCTTCCTTTCCATAATTTGTATGGAGTTATGTTACAATTGTTCCTTAGAAAACCTCTGTTTATAATGAATACAGTGTATCGATTGCTTGAACCCTGAATTTATCATCTAATTTTGAGTCATTTAACATGATTCTGGCCATTTCCTGTACGGTTCTATTTTTTCTTTCAACAACTCCATTTTGTTGTGGTGTTCTAGTTGTTGAGAATTGCCTTTTTATTCCATTTTCATCACAGTACTGTTGAAATACCTTGGAAGTGAATTCTCCACCATTATCTGATCTCAGACATTTGATCTTCAAATCAGTTTCATTTTCAACCAATTCCTTGTAGATTCTAAAACACTCGAATGCCTCACTCTTTTTCTTTAAGAAGTTGACGGCTATCATTCTGGTGTAATCATCTATCATTAACATAAAATATAAATCTCCATCTAAACCTTTTGTTCTCATAGGACCACATAGATCAATGTGTAATAATTCCAATGGACGTGATGCAAAGTGTTCTTTTGTCTTGAACTCAACTTTTGTCTGCTTGCCGTGCTGACAAGATTCACATATTGTATTGGTAGGTTTTGAAATTTTAGGCATTTCTCTTACTGCTTCCTTCTTGTTGATCCTAACCAAATTGTTGAAATTTATATGTCCCATTCATTTGTGCCATAACCAACTTTCGTCTTCTTTCGCCAAAAAGCACCCTTTAGGGGTCTCATCCAAAATATATATGTCATTTGGAGGTCTGCTTGTTGTAGCCACAATTTTATCGAACTCTCCTTTCCTAATTTCACATTTCTTAGAGTTAAATAACATCGTGTGTCCTTGATCGCACATTTATCCAACACTGAGTAGATTGTGATACATATTTTCAACCAACAACACATATTTCGCTAATGCATTCTTGCTTCCAAGTGTGATTGTACCTATTCCTATGACATTTGAAAACTCGTAATTTCCAAAAGACATTGTTCCATCCTTCTTTTCCTTCAAGGATATGAACTTATTCCTATCTCCAGTCATATGAGTTGAGAAACCACTATCAACATACCAAACGTTTTTGTTGCTTTGGGCCTTGAGAGCGATAGCACATATTTCAATCTTCTTTTTCCATATTTGTTCATTCTAATTTTGCGAGAATTCCTTTGAAGAACTTCCAAGTCTGCAATCTTTAGCCAGGTGTCCAAAATTGTTACATTTGTAACATTCGACATCATCTCTCAAATGATCAAATCTGTTAATCCTCAGCTGAGTTCCGGAATATCCCTTTCTGAAAAATCTCCCGAAACTATATTTATTCCAAACATACGTGCGACATTCTATAGCTCTATGTCCAAACCTTCCACATGAATAACAATGACCATAGAAGATAGGTTGATACCAGGGAGGAAATATTCTTTGAGGAATTGCCTTCCATGGTCCTTCCTGTGAGTCCTGATCTCTTGAGTTGGCTGGGAGGTCTACCTGCTTGTTATATTTTGCATATCCATCTTCTTTGGTTTTCATAGAAGGACTTGGCTCCTTTTCAGATTTTTCTTTGTAACCAAGACCAGTCTCGTCACTGTTTGATCGTTGATTGTTGATGACTTCTACCAATGACTTGGAGTTGTTGGTGTAGTTTTGAAGAGTTTTTCCATTTTTTACTTGCTTTCATAGAGAAACTATTTCAGCTTTCAATGCTTCTCTTTCCTTGTTTCTTTCCTTTAATTCTTCCCTGGGGGATTCTTCAACTTGTTTGTATTCTTCAACCTTGATTTTAAGATTTAGGACCTGTTCCCCTTCGATATTTAATTCGTCTTCAAGAGTGTTGACATGCTTCTTCTCGACCTTGAACTCTTTGATAACCCTGGTCACTTCGCTTTGAAATTCAACCTCAGTCATCTCTTCTTCTTCGTCAGATGCTTCTTGCTTATTATGCTTGGCCATAAACAATAATCTTCCGTTTATTTATTCTTCATGATCATTGTCTTCATCAGATGAGAAGCTACCGTATTTGGAGAAGAAACTATTCTTAAACCATTTCTTCTTGCCTTGCTTGTTGAACTTCCTCAAACCATTCTTTCCTTTCGTAACAGCCTCATTTTTGTGAGGACACTTGGTTGCAAAATTCCTAGCCTCACCACAATCGAAACATATCAATGGAAGTTTACCTTTGAATTTCCATGTACCTATTCTCATTTTTCGTGTGCAGTAGGAAAATTATTTATCTGAAAATTCTTCTTCATCTTCTTCATTTTCTTCTTCCTTACAACTACAAGTTTTCACTTTCGGAGTATGCTTGTCCTTACTAGTTTTCTTAGATACGATGAATGTTGTTTCTAGGTGAGATGTGTCGTCCTCTTCTTCAATCCTCATTTCATATGTCGTAAGCACTCCATGCAATATAACATTGCTGAGATTGGCTAGATTTGAACTATATTCTAAGACAGATACCTTTTGGTTGAATCTTGTCGACAAGGTTCTAAGGATCTTTTGGACAACAATTTTCGTGTCGACGGGTTCTCCTAAACCTTCCAATGCATTTGTTATTGCATCAACACACTGTAAGTATGCATCAATATTTTCATCTTCCTTCATTTTGAGTTGCTCAAATTTTTCCCTGTAAATTTGAAGCTTTGCTTCTTTCATGTTTGAGTCACTTGCATATATATTCTCAAGCTTGCCCCATACTTCTTTAGCGGTTTGCAACTCAATACCTTAAGATAGAAAGATTTGATAAGCCCACCGAGAATGAGATCTTTAGCCTTTGCATCATATACCATATTTTTCTTACCTTGTTCATCTTGGGTCGTTGTAAAGCCTTTTTCAACGATTTCCCATACTTCGTATTTTTGCGCTAGCAAATGAACCTGCATTCTTCCACTCCAAAGTGCGTAGTTATTTCCATTAAACAGAGTAACTCTATTCTTAGTATACTCCATGATCTCCTTCTAGTTGTTAGAACACTATTGAAGGAACCAAGCTTTTACACCAATTGTTGGAAATACTAAGGGGTGTGAATCAATATTTCTTATCAATTAGCAATTTTAAATATTTTCAAAGCATTAGTTAATCTTCAATTATTCTTAATATTTATCCAGTAACAACATTAAACAATAGAACACATTAGGCACATGAATTTTAGGTGGAAAACCCCCTTTGGGTCAAAAACCACCGAACATTTTTCTAATAAATTCTTTAATCTTCAGCCCCAACTGAAATGAAAGGTACAACTTCCTAGAATTATAAAAAATCATTCTTCTACAGCTCCCACTAGAAAGACGCCCCAATGCCCTGGTTTCTTCAGTAGTCAACTGAATGGATGCCCATACATCCTAGACTGACCTACCACCCTGAAGTGTTCCCAGGCTCCAACCTATAGGTGACTTCATGCACCAAACTTGCACCTCCCTGCCACCCTATAATAATAAGAAACAAGACAAGAGTGTGGACTCTCATACCAGGGATAATGATCCACGATACAATATGATTCACAATGATTTTCTTGAAATAGACCAATCACCCAATCACATTATGACTTGCAACCCAACCATAACATTATCCAACAATGACACTTATACCTCGCAACAATGCCTCTCCAACTCTAGGTAGATTGAATCTTTTACAATAATGACTCTTTTACAATTTTACAATGATGATTTTTATAATATTGACTTTTTACACGACCTGATACTTGACTTGACACTGCTTCTTTGAACACTAGCAACTGCTGAGGTATTGTTGTGCTTGCTTCAGGTAATGGTACTTTTGCATAGCATTGTCCTTCTCGTATGTGTTTGAGTTGTCCTATTGCGTCCTCCTTCCTGCACATGCATTAATGAACAAGACCCAAACCAATATACAAACAAAATACTTACACTTTCCTACAAACCATATGCCATAGAAATATTCAAAATTCAAATGTAAATACGTTCAACATTTATGAACAAAACCAAATCAAACATACATACAAAATACTTGAACTGTCATGCAAAAACACATGTCATAGATGATATTCAAATTCAAATTCAAACACTAATCATACATACCTTGTTGTAGCAGACCTACTTTTGACTGTTGATGTGTTGTCCTTACTACAGTGATCCTTGAATGCATATTTTTTCTTCCCTTCTAGAATCTCGATATTGAATCTATTGTATCTATGTAATTTCAAATCCCCAAGGTCTGAAATTTTGTCTTGTGGTAGCCCTTTGAGTCCTCTTTCCAACCCCGTAGGTCTAATCAATATTGGATTCTTCAATAAATAGTTATGCCCAATCTCCTACGATGACCTGATTATAGACTGGTTCAGTAGAGTGAACTTGTACGAAGTGCCACGTGTCATTGTTTCAACCTTTGGTCCTGAAAATGATATCCAACAAACTAAAATCCGTCCTTTTTTAGTCAGTTTTTACGAAATTTGAAACCAATGCTTAGAGAGAAAGTTATGACGATTTTCCTAAGGTCAACTGTTTGACATGAAATTCGGGAGCCTACAAAAACCCTAACTTCCTCAGATAATATCTCCGAAAATATAGTGAACCAATATTTGAAATTTGGTCACGCGCTTCATCAGGATTTCGGCTCAAATAGGTTTTTTTTCAGCATCTGAAGCTTCACAAAAAAAAAATTATAGCGATAATGCCACGATGACCTGTTTTAAGTAGCAAAATCCTTGCATCAGGAGGATATGAGGGTCACAATTTATATAAATTCTTACGTTGAAAGGGTCTTCAACAAGTGAACGTTGGAGGGATTTAGGAGTTTAAAAAATTATTAATTATTGAATATTCAATGACCACAACCAATGATTAGTGTCATGCTACAACCCCATGGGGTTTTATCCCACTAACTAGGGTTACTAACTTCAAACACGAATATCTCTCAAACCGTGAAGAATTACGTGGCATGCCATATATCAACAGAAACATTGTGACAAGTAGAAACCATCCAAAATATCCTTGACTTGGAATAGCGTAAGTTTTCAAGTCAAAATTCCCATGCAAGATCGAGGTAGCCGCTGGTGCTGCTTGGGTTAACATCAATGACAACGATTGATCAACAAATACCTTGTGGAACCAATGGAAAAATGTGAACCTAGATGGGAAAATGTGAAAAAGGGCTTGTAATGAGCAGAGGGGAGTGAGATATATGGTGTCAAGAACCGTGACCATGTAACCAAAATCCATGTTAACCATGTAGTGCCACTCCTAAAGTTAATAGCTCATAAAGGATATCCCACAGGACTATAATTCAAGATTAACCCCTAAGATGAGGTAAGGGAACAAGAGTACAATTCAGAGCTCGTTCTTTCTACTGAATTCCTCCAATAATCTATGCCCATATGTGCCCACGAAAAGCAAGCATAAACACCCAATTACATAATGAAAAATCATACCTTAAGGGTTGGATGGCCCACCTTCAAACATAGGATCATAACAGATGAGTAAGGGCTCATAATGGCCAGCTCAGGTGGCATAGAATGGTAGCACATCGAACTATCAGGTGGTTGCAAGGGGTTATTGGTTGTCGGTTGAAGACAAATATAGGAGAAAATATTTCCTATAGAGGTCACCCACTGGTGGTGGGTAAAATATACCACAAGTTTTCTTCATCTAAATCATTAGTTTTTTTACAAAGAATATCGAGTTTACTTTGTTCTCCCTCGTACTTGTAACAAAATGAGGTGAACGTCTATTGAGAATAGGTTTATCTCTTTATCCGGACTCAATGGACTAACTACATAAAAGGAATTGTGTCAAGTAAACTATTAAATATTTGTCGCACCCAGTCACCAACCATGACAAAGATGCCTCCTTGAGTCTTCTTTAAGCTCTTTTCAAACTCTCTAAATGTGAAAATATTTTCGAGCTTACCCTTTCTAGACTAGTTAAACCTACGCAGATTGGGAAAAAATGGAAGAAAGAATGGTTATTACTATCTATATCAGTCGAAATTTTTATGGCAACAACCTACCATCCATCCCTTGAACATGGCTCGTATCTAGCATATTCATCTTTCGTCAGCTTTTCTTTGAACCCTACCACATTATGAGTCTTGCCCTGATACCCTAATGTCCCTGCATCCTTGTATCCTACTCCTAGTGTTCTTGAGTCTAAGCTACCTAATCTTCTTGGTTTCGTTCCTTCTATTGTTCAAGGGATTGTCTACTCTCTCTTGACCTTATCAACCACTTGATAATATGTCCTATTGACCTTAGTCAAATCATCCTATTGTTCTACATTATCTCCAAAATCAATCATTTTTTTACCGTTTTGTGTCAATTGATGTGGGATTCATTATTTCCCACCTTTGACAAATCCCTTCCTATCGACTTCAATAACCATCTGGGAAGAGGGTTGAGAAACATCACAATAACATGAAGCTTGTAGTCCTCAATGGCAGGTTTATGTGTGTTTGATCGAGGGTTTACATTATTAACTCCCAATTGAGTGATTCTACAAGTGTTCGACTTCAACTCATTCATTCACAGTCGTTAGATTGTAATAAGCATCTTGGAGACCATCATTGTTTGCTTGAGGGGTCCTGACCCAGGTTCGGATTTAAAGTTTGCCAACAAACCCCTATACCATTAGCCCTTTCAGCAATGACCTGCTTGCGCAGGCCAAGGTCTCACCCAATGTAGTATGGGAGGGTGTTGGAACCAAGTTTCCACACCCTGAGAGAAGGAGGGTTAATAGAGGCGGCCTTGTTAAGATCTATCAGATTTTCACAGAGGAAATCTTATCGTAGAACCTTTAACAATATACGTGTAGAATGTGAAGTTCATAAACCCACAGATAGCATAAATAAACAACTATTACTAATCAGATCTCAATAACACCTTCGCATCCACGTGCGCATCAATATTAATCGAAAAACTAAACCGCCGTAATATCATAAACACATCTAGTTCTCATAACACAGAGATACGATCCAACAAATTCATCATTCATTAGCTTCCAAAATCCACTTACGGACCCAATTCCCAACCCGCGCACACAACCAGCGGGGTCTGCACAAAGCAGGACTGAGGATCTTCGCGCACACAGCCAGTTGGAGTCCTTACCCAAATACAACCCAAAACATATCTCGACAGTTTGCAATTTGCATCAATCAATCTTAGCCTACCTCTAGACTCGATCTAACCATCTACTTATAGCACCTTAGTCTGTGCTATCATATGGTCTACAAACCATGGTTTGCGAACCTAGGTCTATCCTTTTGACCCATTACAATTGATTGTGGGTTTGACCCACCCCAAACCCCCTTTGCTAGACCAAATATTACAAAACTGGGCAAAATTAGGGCTAGGAACCCCCGTTTCAACAGTCCCCCAACACAATCTTGTGACTCGTCCCGAGTCACAGCGTCAGTGAGGTCTTCATCCTTTCCTTGAGCTGCTCCATCGCATCAGTAAGTGGAGGTAAAACACACAGGCTTTGCGCGGCAGCAGTCTGCGCAATGTCCACCAGTTTCGATGAGGTTGGTCCTTCTGTGGCAACGGTGATGCTATCGAGAGTCTTGTTCAATTTTCTCACTTCCCCATCTAAGTCCTACAATAGCCTGAGGGCGTCATCCAACTACAGTGTGAGATGGTCACTGAGTACCTATTCCAAGTACAATTGTGGATCTAACAAAGGAAAAGCGTCCAAGTTCCCTAGGTCATGGTCGTCGAACTTTATGTTAGGAAGTTGTCCGAACATATCTCCTTGCTGGGGAACTTCTTCAGGGACTATAGGCATCTGAAGATAGGAACAGATGAAATATACATTGGGCATGTGGGCTACTGTTCTGCGTGGCCGAACATAAGGGGGTAACTAGGTCAGCAAAGTCGCCTGTAGGCCTTCTGCTGCGAGCGCCATCGAGTTCGAGGGTGCAGTGGGCGATCGCTTCTTAGGCACCTTCCGGGGGGAACGCCAAATTCGGGTGGAAGTACGAGGCTTCCCACCAGCCAATTTCATCTGTTTAGCCTTTCCCTTTCCCTTCCGAGGTGTTGAAGTCAAGCCAATTTCTTCTGCTGCAGTGGTGACTTCTCGGACCTCTCTAGAACTGATTTCTTCGGACGTTGTGTCAGGTGGAGGGGCATTTGGGTCGGTAACGGTTATCCTTGCTTGAAAGATGAATTTAGCATGGCTAATGTCAGACAACGGAGCTTTCTCAGTCATGCGACCGGTAGATAGACAGAAACAATGGTATATGCAAGAGAGGTTGAGGTGTGGCAAATATGAGCAACAGTTGAATCTCGTAGAACAAATAGTCCTGACCTTATAGCGTCTGCGAGAGAGAAATGGCCGTCATACCTTTAATTGCCTTCCATCATTACGGAAACGGTAAAAAGTCCTCATAAATCGCCTCATTAATTGCCAGTTACCCATGTCATTAAACAGGGAGCGCGGTTTTCCATGCTCCCGCTCCATCCCAACGACTAGTTTTGTCCATTGCACGTAGCACCTGCACCTATCTCGTACCCACCTGTGCTACCAATCCTGCGCATCCTCCCTGTGTGCAGTGTGCAAGGTACAGCTACTCCGCCCATATATTCATTTGATCGGCACCGCAGAGTCCTAGTAGGGCTTTAGCCAACTTCCATTAACATATCCAGGTAGGGATTCACCGTGCAGTGTAGCCAGTCTTATCGCTCTGTTGTTGGTATTTTATTTGACCACATACGGACGTAACCAGTGCTGTCAGAATTTCCCCAGGTGTTTCGTGAACTGGCTATCATATAGTAGGACTAATGCTTCCTCTGAAAAATCCTTCTTCTGGATATGGCGGTCATGCCATGCTTTCTCCTGTGCCTTCTGAAACTGTTGGTGGAAATGGGCAATGAATCGGTCTTCTTCCAGTGCTACCAGCTGCGCCAAGCGCTCCTCCATAATGTCGAGATCGGCCATATTTGTGAAGGTCGAGATGCGCAAGCTAGGATCAATGTATTCCATAGGCATAATATCTTCCTTTCCGTAGACCAAGTGGAAGAGTGTTTTTCCCGTGAGATTCTTACACGTGGTTTTGTAGGCCTCGAGGAAAGAGGGGATGCGCACGTCTGAATCACTATGTTGTTCGTTATAGACCTTCGTGAGCGCTTTTTCCAAAATTTTGTTGAATTCCTCTATGGTCCCATTCGCCTGCAGATGATATGGGGTACTTTTGGCATGGTGGATCTGGAATTCCTCAATCAGAGCCTTAATTGTGTCATTAATGAAATGTGTCCCTCTGTCGCTCATCAGGATCCTGGGGCACCCAAACCTGGTTAAAATATTCTCAAAAAGGAAGTGTGTCGATGTGTCCGCAATGCAGTCCTTGACAACTGCAGCTTCGACCCACCTGGTAATGTAATCTGTAGCCGTAATGATATATTGAGCACCTATCTTCCTACCGGGAGGGTTAATGGGGCATACGAAGTCAATGGCCCACTTATCAAATTCCTGCAAGGCCATCTGTGGTTGCAAGGGCATCTCGTCCCAGCGCGAAGGTCTTCCTGTCCATTGGCATGCGTCGCAGGATTTGCAATATGCATGGGAGTCGCTATGCAGTGTGGGCCACCACAACCCAGCTCTTAGTACGTTCTGCGCAGTTTCTCTTCCAGCATAATGACCTCCTGTCACTCCTCCGTGGGCTTCTGCCAAAATGGCTTGTCTTTCATGCTCCAGTACATACCTTCGAAGCACCTCATTAGCTCCCAACTTGTACAATTGGCCCGCAATGATGGTAAATTCAGCGACACGGGCGACCATTTCTCTTTTCTATTATACCGAGTAGTCTGTAGGTGCCATCTCCGTAGTTAAGAATTGAATAATATCTGCAAAGTGCTCGTCAACCACCTTAAAAGAAAATATTTGCGCATCAGGCAAGCCTTCTTCTAGGTTAGTTGGCTCATCACCACTCTCGATTCGGTACAAGTGGTCTAGTCTAGCATTTAGTCTCCCAGGCTTTACAGTTATCTCAAAATAATACTCTTGAAACAGTAGTAACCAGCGGAAAATCTTCCCCCCCAACACATGCTTATTGACTAGGTACTTCAAAGTTGAATGATCAGTGAACATCTTGAAGTGCCCTCCCAATAGATAGTGCCGATATTTTTGCAGGGCATACACCATGGCCAGTCCCTCGCGTTCAGTAGTACATTAATTACATTCTGTGCTAGAAAGTTTTCTACTAGCAAACACAACCGGGTGTTCAATATCCCCTTCCCCAGGTTGTGTAAGGACAGCGCCTAGGGTGATCCCTAAGGCGTCCACATGGACATGAAAACCTTCGCCCAGTCAGGAAATATGAGGATAGGTGCAAAGACCATATTTTCCTTTAGCAGCTCAAAACTCTTCTGACACTCCTCATTCCAGAAAAAAGATATGTCCTTCTTTAGCAACTTCTCCATTGGTTTCATCATCAGAGCATACCCTTGAATAAATTTCCTATAATAGCCAGTGTTCCCGAGAATGGAGCATAGCTGCTTCTCAGTTGTGGGGACTGCTAAATTGATGATAACTACCACCTTGGCTGGGTCAACCATCAATCCTTGCCGACAGACCACATGTCCTAACACGATCCCGAAAGGTACACAGAATATGCACTTCTTAATGTTTAGGGAAATTTGGTTCTTTCTGCAGGCATCCAGCATCATGCGCAAGTTCGATACGTGCTTCTTGACCAACCCAAACACTGCCCAATCGTCAAAGTATACCTCCAGAAACTTGTGAATGAATTCCATGAACACTCCCACCACCACTCGTGAAAATATGGCAGGGGCATTTTTTAGCCCAAAGGGCATGACGGTGTATTGGAAGGATCCCCATTCAGTGGCGAAGATAGTTTTGTTGCGATCTTCAGGTGCGATTCTAATATCATGGTAGCCCGAAAACCCGTCAGTAAATGAGTATGCTTCCTGACCTCCCACACTGTCAAGAATTTCATCAAAGAATGGTGTAGGGAAGGAATCATGTAAGCAAGCATCATTCAATTTGCGTAGGTCTATGCAGATTCTTATTTCTCCTTTTGTCTTCTTTTCTTGGACCACCATAGGACTTACCCAATCTGATTTTTCTACTGGTTCGATGATACCTGCAACTATCATTTTATCGATTTCTTCTCTGACTTTCTACTTATATTTGGGGTTCAATCGTTAAGGTTGTTGCTTGACAGGACAGGCATCTAGTTTTAAGGTGATCCGCATGACACCCAGGTCCCCTACAATACCTTTGAGCTCTAAAAAATTTGTGGGAAACAGATCCTGATATTCAGTGAGCAGTTCCACGATTTTTCCAACGGTATCATCATCCCAGTAATCCCCAATTCTATCCATCTTGGGTTGTTCTTCCGTTCCAATGTTGACTTCCTTTAATTTGAGAGGCTTAGTCACGTCTACTGCTTGTAATGGAGGTCCAGCAACTGTGCGTTCTCCCTCGAACTTTGGGATAGTGATATTTCACAGATCCTCGTCACACTTTTCCACTGATAGGTTCCGACTATTGGCAATATCCTGCATCTGCGCATCCCAAGCTGGTTCCCCACATTCTATGCAAGGGTGTGATTCATCAAATATTAGAGCATATATGTCCTGTAGGGCTTCGTCTAATTTCTCAGTCTCGCCTACCAATCCAAACATCCCCAAAAAATATTCCCTCACGGCGTCCCAATGGTGAGTGCGTTGATGTAGCTCTGCATCCAAATACCACATGGTGGGGATATGTCCCAAGGCGTGGATAAACATGTGGACCCATTCGTCCCACGTATTTTCACACCATACTTCCATCCATACCGATAAGTGCATGTGTGGGTCCTCGCGGCCGAGGAAAATCTCCATGGGTAGGTGGACCGGAGGTTCGAATCGTAGGATCAACATTCTGTGACAATCATCCAATTCCTGGAAAGTCCCCTTATGAGTTTCCCACCACCGCACAAGGGTCGCACACATAGCTAGGTTAAGCGCCCACATCCTCCATTCTCTTGGGACTTCTGCTTCAAATGCTTTAAGAAAATCCCTAACACTACCAGAATCATCAAAATAGGGCAGCTCTCTTACCTCTGAGGAAATTTATCGGAAGCTCTTGGTGATCTTTAAGCATCATAGCGCAGATACATCATGCAACCGGTTCTGCCAATTTTCCATCTCCCCGTCTGAGTCAAAAATACATTCGTTATCCTTCTCCCAACATAGCACACCATCAGTGGTAGGGTTGATCCAATCCTCGTTTCGGGCAGTCAACTTGTAAATTTGATCAACATCATCCCCTTCGCACATTGGTTTTGCATATCGCTCGCCTTCTGCCGAATCTAGAGGGACTATTACCTGCGTATCCTCGTTTTCAAAAACCATGGTTCGCCTTTTTAAGTTGATAATACCTCCCATGTCTATAGCCCAATCCAGTCCTAAAAGCACAGTGTAAGGGTCTGCATAATCTACAATTTGAATCACTTCGAAATCTGCATATACCTTAACTCCCGCGAAGTCTACCATAACCTCTGATAGCCTTCTTAGCGGTATGATCTTCTGTTGGTTCACCATGCGTCTTTGTATAGTAGACCATTCCAGCTTGGGCTCTCCCATCCTCTACCAAGTCTGTTTAGGCAGGATATTCGCATCAGATCCTAAATCAAGGATGACCTGGTCCATTTCATAATCTCCAATCTGCACAGTTAGCCGAATAATAAAGTTTGTTTACTTCTCTCACTTATGTTGGTGGGGCAATCTTTTTGGCACAGCTGTCTATCAATGCTTGTAGGTTTTCGACTGCCTTCTAGTTGTGTAGTAACTAACTTTATACATGCCTATAGGAACGACTTCACTTTCTTCATCTGCTTTCAGCTCTGTTGGGATTTTGGAAGTAGATGCCTCATTTTTGGTAAATTCTTTTCCTACTTCAAGGAAGGTTTCTTTCTCTTTCTGTAAGTCCAGGTTGTCCCTTTTGTCAGCGGCCTTCCTAATAAGTGGCTCGGCTGCTGCCTTTTCCTTAGTTCCTCCCGTAGCCATGCCACTGCGCGTAATTATGTTGATATTGGGCCCTTCATTGCGCGGTTCTGCTTTAACCCTTTACACATTCTGCGTCAGTGTTTGTTGTTTTCCCCGTATCTTTGCTATTAGTACAGGACAATCTTCGATCACATGATCCAACTGCCTGCAATTCCTGCAAGATTGTCGTGTAGGGTTCGGACAGTCCCTTGCAAAGTGTCCCACCTCTCCATAGTTATAACAGATCAATTGTCCTCTTCCCCATCCTACGCTTCCACCTCTTCCCCCCGCTCGGCCTCTTGTCGGGGAGCCTCCTCGTCCATAGGGAGATAATGGTGTGGAAGGGTCAGCCTATACCCTCTACAGGTTTCCTCTATCTATCATCAAATCATATGTCCGAAAATTGTGCTCATGATGTCCTATAGACGAGCAAAATCTACACCACTGCTGCTTCAACTCTGGGACATAGGCACCGAGTCGGGGGCGGTGGTTTGTATCATGCAATCCAACTACTCGATAGTCAGTGCACCATAACTTGGGGTTGTTTGGTCCCGCAACCTCTTTGGGGTGTAACGGGTTAGGCCCCCTAGCTTGCATGTAGTCTCATAGCAAAGGGCACTGATCCTTGGTGTGGCCTGACACCCTGCACCATATGCACCAACTGTCTGTGTTGGCTTCTTTTCCCCGTTCTTTTCGTAGATTTTGGATTTCTAGGTGCATCGCCTCCAACTGGCCTTGGATCTGCTGCACCTTATTATCACCCTAGTAATTCTTAGGTTGTGGGATTTTGGTTTATAGTTAAAGAAAACCATGGATAACCAAGAACCTCTTTTAGAATTCAAGATCCAGCCTTCCTGAGTTCTGGAGAGGGATCTCTCCTTAAGATTTAGCTTTGTTTTGTAATGGATTTTAGGCTAGCTATGAGTGGACAATTTGGTTTGATTTTTTGAATGTTGGTAGGAATAAAGGACTACAAGGGAAACCATAGAAAGATCTACATAACCATTGGGCAATGGAGTCAAATTAATAGCAAACAAGACTAGAAAACTAAGGTCAAAAGAACAAATATACTAAGGGCAAGATAAATGATCTTCAGAGGGTTTAAAAAGGCTATTTTGATGAAGTGGTATGATCTGGACTAAGGGTAGTTAAGAATCCTTATATCACAGAAAAGGAAGAGGGAAAATGAGGTCAAATGAGACTAAAGAGCAATTAAGAATTCTAAATTGTGGAAATCAGCAGAAAACATAAACATGAAAACTAGTAAAAACAGAGAGCTTTTTACACTTATTTTGTTATACCTTTCCTAGTTATTCATTTAAGATGGAAAATAACACAAGATGTATGAATGAAACTTAAAGAAATAAACAATGAAAACTGGAAGATACAATACTCATCTGATCAGCACAAGGATCATTAGTTATGATGTCTATTTGCTTCAGTTTCCAGCCTGCTGCTTCAACTTAACTCACATAAAATCCCAATGTTTCAACAAAAAAGTCTATAGTAGTCTTGAAAATTTTATGCCACACAAAATACTTCGAAAGATTAAGTATTTATACAAATAAATTTCTCACAAAATGTCTCAAAAGTTTGAGAGAATATCTCAAGAAAAAATAGGAATTATTACATAAGAAGAGGGACAGCTGCAAAACAGATGGGCAAGTTGTCCTCTTTTACAAGAAAAATAGAACAGTTTACCTACTCAAACTGATTTTTTGTTTAGCTGGAAGTATTGTTGGCACTTGGGACATTATCTTGTGGAAGATAACTTGTAGTATACACTTCCTCTTTCATGTTCTGCTCTGATGCTCTTTTACTCTGTTTCTTCACTGTTTACTGCTGTAAATTAAAGATAACCAATAGTAACTTCTTTTTTTTACTAATACACTTTGACCATTGATACTCTTTTAACCACTGATTTTTCATCTTGATATATTTTGACTGCAAATTTTTATAGTAAATCAATGAATTCCTGCCACTGCTCTGCACTGGGAATTTTCACACTCTTTAGTTTCCTGTAACTTTCATCTGCCTCTGTATACTTAGCAAAATTGGGCTTGACCATGAAAATATGTTTAATCTCATTTTGCAAAAAGAACAAATTTTCAAAATATTCCAAAATGACTTTACCAGTAGGAGACCCTTGTGTTAAAGGTTTGTTGACTTGCTCTTTGGCATAAGTCTTGATTTTGTTATCATAATCCTTCTGTGGCATCAACTTTTCATTTAATGCATGAATATATGGTAAGCCTGCTTGTGATAATACTGTGTATTTGGCCCAAAATCTTGTGATTGCCAAGTTCATATCCTTGCACCTGTCTTCCAAATTATTCATCATATTTCCTTTATTCAGGACTTTCTTGATTTGTAATATACTTTTAGTTCTATCCTGAATTTTTAGCTCTTCAAGCTCTTCTCTGTGTTTGCTATTCAGAAATGTGATAAGCTTCATGGCCTGAGCGGGCTTATCGGCCAGTTCTTCTTCTGTCTTTTGTATTTCTATTTGGGCTGCTTTGAGTAACTCTTTTTGTTCATAAATAATTTGGATTGAGGGCCATTGCAAATGTATGCCCTGAATGATATTATTCCAAAGATAATTCTTAATGTAAGATACCTACTCAATAAGATTAACCTGTTGTTGAAGAATCTTAACCTGTTCTTGCAATCTATTAGCTCTTTGCTCATGTCCGTTGGAATTGATTAATGTATCTCTGTTAGATGTTTCCAGATTTCTGATGGTGCCTTTTAAACTGATTATCTCTTTATCTTTCAAGGACATGTCTTCCATAGCCTTTACTATAGCAGTTGTTTCCCCTGTTGGATTTACCTGTGATGTTGATGAAGAAGTGGCAGAGATGTCTTTAGAAGTAATTGACACTGCAGTTTCCAATACTCCTTTTGGTGCCAAATGTTCTGCCAATGTTGAGGGAATCGCTGTACTTACAGTTGGAATAACTGTGGGAATGGAAACTTCATGAGCTTTCTTCAAACTTTCATTTTCTTGCATTAAAGATTCTATTTGATTTTCCATCTCTTTTATCTGGGCTGTCATTTTCAAAACAAGTTGCATAGTTTCCTCTTTCTCTGTCTTTTCCTGAAGAACTTCTTTTTCCTGAGGGTGCTCACTCTGTGGCAATTTAAGCTGCTTTCTTAAGGCTGCAATATCATCATTCTTCTGCCTTATCAATTTTCTAGCAACTTCGGTGTTAGAAGGATCTACTCCAGTTTCAATTACCAAATCTTCTAAGGATTTTATCCTCAAATCTTTGGCATGTAAAGATGTTTTATCCAATTTCATTTGAGTTTGCAAATTGGATACAGTCTTTTGAAGCATTGTAGCATTCACTTTTTTGCTTACTACCTTTAAATATAGCATTTTTGATGCACTCTTGTGGAACTCTATCTGATCTAGTTCATGAATAGTATCAGCATTCACTGCAAATTCTGTCTTCCTGTAGTCTATGGCTGATTTTGGATCTGATACTACTGGTTGAAGAAAAGACATGATCATTTTATTGGTTGAGTAATCAAATGCTGCCACTAGTCTGTCTTTATCTCCTAGATTTTCCTTCAGAAGTTTAGAATAAACTTCATTTTTTATCTCTTCATTCTTTTCCCTGATTTGCTTGAACCTCTTCTGAATATCAAAATCAATTTCTTCAGTTATTTTAGAGGAAGATGGAGCTTTTGTATCCATTTCTACTTCAACCATTTCCTTGCCTTTACCCTGTGTTTGTACCTGTTCATTCTGAATTTCCCTGAGTGTTTCATTAACAATCCTGGTGGCTTCATCACCTATGTGCTGGTCATTAGTATCATCCACATCTATGACTCCTTATTTTCTAGAGTAGTCATTTTGGCCTTTTGCTGTAGACTGTTTTAAATTTGTTTTCAATGATTTTCTCAGCCAAATATCCTTCTTCTTTCCTCGGTCTTTTATTGGATATCTCTGCTAGTTGGTTAACTGTAACCACTTGTGTACTGTCCAAATTATCTGTCTGCATCTCCTAATCATCATCAATTAAAATGTTTACAACCCATTCCAATTGATTGGCATATTTTTCAATTATTGGCTTTGATTCATGTAGAAATGAGGTCAACTTGCATTGGACCCTGAGATTGCTCAGAATACCCTGAGGGTCATAGTTCCGTTAAAAACTCTCTTGGAACTTGAATGCTGCTAATTTGTTGCTTACTTCTTTCAAAGCATCCCTGTTGTTAACTATGAAAGAGCCAATTTGACTTTTCAATTTGAATTGTGCCTTCTTTTTGGATGCTATGAAGTTTACAACATCGGCATTTAAAATCTGTCTCAAATATTCCAAAGCAAAGATCCTTGTGGTTAGAAACTTTGGTAATTTGTATGGGGCCAAGATTGCACCATACACTCTGATTTCTGTATGGTTTTTATACACATACCAATCTCCAACTTTACAGTTTTCAGATAACTGTAAAATCCTTTTGATTTCTTCATTTATTCTTGGTGGTTCTGCTTTATCCAACAAACTGATGGCAGGTCTGATAAATAAGTCATTGAAATCACTATAACTATACTCACTGTTGTTTTTTCTCAGAAGAGAGGTCCAAAATATTACTGAAAGTGGTTTGCCCTCCATATCCATCTTCTGTAATGCAAAGGAAAAATTATTTGCTTGAGAGAACAAGAATAGATGTAACAGATATGAAGTATATCTGAACACTCCTTCATTAGGTAATTTTATTAGTTGATAATGAATATTGTCAGCAATAAATTTGGCAAAGTCAAAGACCAACTCTGGCTGCTTTCCAGGAGACAAAGTGGAAAGGAAGCCTAAGATGGAGGCATCTGTGAATTCATCATTAACATAGCCTAAAATAAATGACAGCATGGAAATGACATGTTTGGAGCCTTCAGGAAAATCAAAGGTATCATAAGGAGGATTCACCTTGTGAAGGTTGACATGATTGGGCATGAAGTTTTGAAGGATTTCAAACTTCCTAGGGAAATTTAGGTCTAAATACATCTGAGTCAAGTCTTCAATTGACAATGATACTGCAAGTGGATTATGGCTTAGTTGGAGCATATCATTGATTGATTCAACAGTTATGTAAAATAGGACCTCATTATCTTTGTTAACCATGCATCTTTGATCAGGAATATAATGCATCTGACACAACCTAATGAAATCCTGAGCAGGATGGGTGATAGGAACTATATATTTGGGCAAGTTGGATTCCCATACAGATATATCATTGGCCATTTTCTTCTCAAATTTTTCCTGGCACCAGCTATATACTTCCAGAAGATCAAATTCTAGAGTGGCATTAGCAATTCTGTAATCTAAGTCAATCAAGGGATTGTTTTCTTCAGTATTGATAGGAGGTTGAAATGGTCTACTACTTCAGTAGAATTAGCAGTTAAGACAAGAGTAGGTTTATCAATTTTGGGAGGTTTGAGATTTGGAAGCTTGCTGGAGGCAGGCTTCTGAGGTTTAGGACCTCTAGTTTTAGGGGTGACCTGCTTCTTAGTCATTTTTGAAGAAAATGAGCAAGATTAAATTGTTTGCTCAGCTCTTTATGGAAGCAGAAGGTCAATTAAGCTGATTTGGGAAAAACTCGGAATCTGGGCAAGGGTTTTATGAGGAAAATGCAGATTTGTACAGTGCAAAAGGTGGGAAAGGGGTTTTCAATGGCTCCCTAAGTAATTCAAAGGTATTTTTACCGCATGAATATCTTTTGGATGGTAAAAATTCTTAATTAAGAAGCGGCAAATTTTGGAAAAAATTTGACAGGGTTTCCCCTCTTTCTTCAAGGTTTAAGTACTCTCAGATGAGTACTTTTGGCTTTTAATTTCAAATTAATTTGATTTTGTTCTTAGAAATTTGAAATTTGCAGGCTTGGATTACTGATAAATACCTCTGAACAGGTATTGTTGCGATCGAACATGATTGTAGGTGGTACCAGTCTTCAAACTAGTTGCATTAGTTTGATACAAGGCACTGGGAGTCGTCGATAGTAACTGTTCAGAGTGGGAATGATTTTTGGATGACGAATTATTTCAAAATTAGCTCAGCAATGGTGTCTGTGGTTAATTCTCAGAGGGATAGGGCGCACAGGTATGGAAAAGATAAAGAACTAAGGTTAAAATTTTAGTTTTTATGGATCATGCGGTGTATTTATTGCAGGTCAAGTTGACATGGCGGGAGCGGTTTTTCGTTTGAAAGCAAAAATCGGTAATGGTTTTCACATTGCTTTCGAATGGTAACTGGTTTTTAGCTTTAGCAATGCGATCCAATATAGTTATGACACGTAACGGGCGGTGGTTTCACAAAATAACTCATTTCGCAAAAAAAATTGGCAACTTCGCCCGATCGCTTTAGAAATGTGATATGGGATCCGCGCGGATGTGGTGGAGTGGAGTGAACGGATAAGATGCGTCAGGAAGATGCGGGGAAATAAGGTTGGACCAGTACTATGATCTGCGCCGTTGATTCGGTAAGTGGAGATCGACGGCTTAAAATTAACCCGATAGGAAATGGTAGGGACGGGAAGGATTTATCGGGTTTATTTCGGATCGTCGGATGAAAAGGGTTAAGATAATCGAAGGGTCAGGAATAAATGAGAGGGTTCTGGGTTAATAGATGGATTTTTATGCATAAAGTGAGTTTATACATAAAATAAAATGAATGGGGCGGGTTAATAAAGTGTTTAACCATGGTTTAGTCTATGGTCAAGTGATATGTAATAGGAAAATGAAAAATGTTAAGGTTTTAACCTTGGGGTTAAGGGTAATCGGAAAGGGGATGTATTAAAAAGGGGGATGGGTTTTGTGAATTTTGGTTTAAATTAAACTTCGGGAATTTTTGTTTTTGTATTAAACATATATAAAATATGTTTTAAAAGATTCTCTTTGCATATTTATTATATAGTTAATTAAATCAAATCGATTTAATAACCATAGGGGGCGGAATATTTGAATAAAGTTATTTTTAGCTAAAGGGGGTTTATTTTGGGTATTATTAAAACATGTGGAGATAATAAACTTTAGCTAAAGTTATAATAATGGGTTTTGGGGGGCTATTAATAAAAAGGGAGTTATATTAATATGAGAAGGTTATTTTTCCAAGGAATTAGTAAATAAGTTATAGAGTTAATATGACAAGGGGAAAATATATACTCAAAACACATTAATATAACTAAGAAAAGTGAAGTTTAAAGACAAGTTTACATTATAATAACTTCATCACTTCAACTTAGGATAAAATGTCATTTTGAGGGTTTTATGATTTCATGAAATGTGGGAAATTAATCAAATGGGGATTAGAGCATCATTAAGTAAAAATGAGGTTTTTACTTATGATTTTTCATGGAAATGAATGCATGAATGAAAAATGATGTGATTTTTGGGATTAATATAACTTAACATTTTCAACTAATCAGCCATAGAGCCTTGGGTCCGGTCCCAACAGAAGTCAAAGAAATGCCTTGAGCCTTTCTGACTAATAGTTTAGAATGATAAATGGCTATGGGGAAGGGAAGTTAGTTATTTGCAGCATTGGTGAATAATATTTACAATGATGATTTTCACCTTCTTCTACCTACCCAATTTAACTGCTAACATTTTTTCTTCCATTTCGATTAGGTGCATTTGAGCTAGCGACCTTTACAACATTTATTCTTTCTGAAAGAAATAAAACTATCTAATTCTACACTTATTTCATCCATGAATCCAGACTAAACTATTGGATTCACTTATTCTCTACCTAACTACTGAATTTTCATGATTAAACTATATGAAAATCCTTTATTCTCTATCTACAACAAGTGAAATTGAAACATGACTAGTCAAGATTAAACTGATTAACTCATCATGGATTATGGCATTTATTGACACTCTACCATAATCGATTGCAAAAAGTAAAAGTAGTGGCATTTAAACTTACACACTTTCATGTTTGATTCATCTTTTTCTTTTGGGGTTTATTATTTTTTCTAAGTCCTTTGTTTTTTCTTTTAGGACTTTTTTTACCCTCTTTTCGATTTTTTTGATTTTTTACAAAATATGGGAATACAACTTGCAGAAGGCAAAGTATGTACATATTTACAAGATTACCATTAGTCAAGTCAAGAATTATGAATCCTATATTTATAGGTCACTAACATCGGCTTCACTTGGGGATGGCATTTCCTGATGGAATGTCAAGAACTCTGAGATCAGTAGCCTTCATCTTTGATCTTGGTGATCCTGTAATTGTCTTCTGTTTTTCTGCAACAATTCATACTTATGACATTTTATACTGCAAAGCTTAGGGCCTTCTCTTCGGGCTTCAACTTTGTAGATAAAACCTCCAATCCAATCTACACACTTGTAATGAATATTTACAATGATAAGTAAATCAATCTAACTATTGAGTGACTCTGAAGAATAGTAGTGTTTCAGCATCCTACCATTCACTAGTCCTTCTTGAAGTTCAGTTCCATCCAAATTTCTAATGAAAAAGGAATTATTACCTATGTAACCAATATTCACATAGGGTCCTTGTCATAGAAAGTCAAACTTTCCATGTTTGCCTTTATCTTCCCTTCGTGAGTCCCATCTCAAAACTTGATCTCCTATGAAAAAATCATCTTCTTTAACCCTTTTATCAAAAATCTTTTTGATTTTGTCATGTAAAACTTGTGTTTTTTCATAAATTTCTTCTCTAGTTTGTTGGAGATGTATGGTTTCATTGATTCTTCGTTGAATATCATTTGTTTCCACCTGTGCTTCCTGGATAATCTTCATGACTGGAACACCCAAGGAAGAAGGGAAAATTGCATCGGTTCCATAAAAAATCTGATAAGGTGAAGTTCCAATAGACTTTTTTGTGGTAAGTCTATCAGCCCATAAGGCATAGACTAGCTTTTTGTTCCAGGTCTTTTTGTTTTCTTGGAGTAATTTTTTGATAATATTGATTAAGCTTTTGTTTGATGATTTGGCTAAACCATTACCTTGGGGATAATATATTGTGAAATGACCTAAGGTAATATGGTATTTATGACAGAAATAAATCATTTTCTTGGATTTGAATGCTGCTGCATTGTCAATAATAATATTATGTGGGCATCCAAATCTTGATAAAATAATACTTTCTATAAATGAGATTATAACTGAATCAGTGGCTTGCCTAGTAGGAATGGCTTCTATCCACTTGGTAAAGTAATCTGTAGCAGTTAAAATCCATTTATGTTGACCTGAAGAGGGAGGATGGATTTCACCAATGATGTCTAACCCCCATAGTTGAAATGGTTTTTCAGTTGATATGGGCTTAAGAGGTAAAGGCAATAGTTTCTTTTTCCCTTCAAAAATTTGGCATTTGTGGCAAGAAGTGATAAATTTTTTGACATCAGAGAATAAATTTGGCCAGTAAAAATCAGCTCTCAGTGTTTTGTCAGCTGTATTTTTCCAGTATAGGTGGCCTCCACAGTCACTTGCATGAAATTCCTCAAGAATTTTGTCAGCCTCAGATTTTAATAAACAATTTAGTAAAATCCCACTATTTTCTTTCCAGTAAAGTGCATTGTTTAAGATACAAAACCTCATTGCTTTCTGTTTGATGAATCTTTCTTTGGTTTTAGTTAGCCCAGGAGGAGCTTGTAAATGTGTTAGTACAAAGATAATATCATAGTACCATGGTGAGTCTAGATAGGCCTCACTGATCAATGGAGTCGTCATCTCTTCCTGGTCATCTATTTGTGCAATGAAATTAATGTCTAAAGCATTGCAATTTGATTCAGCCATCAATCTGGCTAAACCCTGTCCTTTAATGATCTTAGTTGGTTTGATTTCCAGATCATACTCAAGGATAGTGGCTATCCACTTTCCTCTCCTACTATCAGGTCCATCTTGTGTCATAATATCTTTAATTACTGCATTGGGGACATATGCAATGATGTGTGAATGAAGTATGTACACTCTGAAATCCTTGATGGCTTTAACCAGGGCTAAAGCTTGTTTTTCCATTATATTGTACTTCAGAGGTGCATCTCTGAGGGCTTTACTAAAGAATGCAATTAGCTGTTCAAAACCTTGATTGTTTTTCTGCAGAAGAACTGCAGTTATGGTGTGTTTATATGCAAAGGAAAATATTATGAAATCTTTTGTATAATCTGGGATGATGAGGACTAGTGCTTTTGTCAAGGCCTGTTTTATGGATTCGAAATATTGTTCGGCCTTTATTGTCCATTTTATTGCAGAGTCCTTTTTAAGCATATTGTTGAGATCTTTTATAATTTCAGCCAGATTAGAGATAAATATTCTTAGAAAATTGATTTTACCCAAGAATGCTTGAAGTTCCTTTATGTTTCTTGGTGGTTAAATGTTCAAAATAGCTTAAATTCTTGTAGGGTCTATTCTAATGCCTTCTTTGGAGATAATGTGACCTAATAGTTTTCCTTCTTCTAGTCCGAAAATAATCTTTTTAGGATTGAGGGATATACCATATTTTCTACATTTGATAAAGACTTGTCTCAGGTGATCTAAGCGTTCATCATTTGTTTTTGAAAAGACAGTAATATCATCAAGATAGATAACTAAAAATTCATGGATCTCCTTAGCAAAGGCAATATCCATTGCCCTCTGAAAAGTAGCTCCTGCATTTTTCAATCCAAAAGGAATTTTCACGTACATGAAAGTGCCCCAAGGAGTAGTAAATGAAGTTTTAGTCTGATCATCTTTATGAACTAGAATTTGATTATAACCAGAGAAACCATCTAATAAATAAATTCTTGAAGAACCTGCCACCTTCTGTAAAATATGATCCATTTTAGGGAAGGGGTAATTGTCTTTCAAGGAAGCTTTATTAAGATTTCTTAAGTCTATACATAGTCGAATTTCTCCTGTTTTCTTTCTGGTGGGCACTAAATTAGATACCCAGTCAGAATATCTGACTGGTGTAATTATTTGTGCATCAAACATTCTTTTAACTTCTTTCTTGATTAAAGGTAACAAAATTGGATTAATCCTTCTTAGTTTTTATTGAAAAGGTTTTTTATTTTATTTCAAAGGAATCTTAAGTTGAACTATGTCTTTGTTGTAAGTTTTCAAATCTTCGTAACCCCATGAAAAAACATCCTGATATTCTTTCAAAAGTTCTATGTATTTAACATTTTCTTCTGATGATAAGGATTTTGATAATTTGATATTTTTGGTTTTTCATTTGTCCCTAAGTTATACTCTTCTATATCAGACCTGACTGGTTCCATTTTTGGCCTTTTGGGTACGTCATTGGAATCAAACAAGTCTTCTAGGGGAGTTAAATCTCTGGGTAAAATGTTATGTTTTAAATCAATCAAATCTGGTTCATTTTCCATCATTTCCTCTATATCTACTTTTTCCAACTCATTTATGTCACTCTGAGTAAATATAGTAGGTCTATCAAAATTATGTACATCTAAATCTTCTAAAGCATCTATTTGACAAAAATTTGACTCTGTTACAAGGTGAATCTATATTACAGTCATTATCAATTTGGCAATTTTGAAACTCTCATTCATTGTTCAAAAAGTGATAGATTTGTTCATCTTCTGAGAAAATTTTCCAGTATTTTACATTATCTGGGACAATAGGTTTGTGTTTTATTTCAGCAGTGTATTTTTGTAATGGTGAAAATGGAAATTTGCAAGTGCTGGTAAAGGTTGCTAAACAATGGGCTTGCATGTTATGTTTTCTAGGGATGATAGCAAACTTGCTTTCTAACAAATCATCAACCAAATCATGTGTTGTGTCCCTATATCTGGCCAGTCTGGGATTGTGAACAGAGTATTTTGTGTTTATTTACTTGGTAACTAACTCTGAATCTCCCATGACTAATATTCGTTGCCCTCCCAATTTTCTAATGATTTGAAGACCTAATATTAAAGCCTCATATTCAGCCAAATTATTAGTACATTTGAAATTCAATCTAAAGGCATGTCCTTGGGAATGGCTTGTTTCAATGTTGGTAATCCATACACCAGCTCCAGCTCCTGATTTATTCACTGATCCATCAAAATCCAAATGCCATAAAACCTCATGACCAATGTAATCATCCATTATTTTAATCTTCTTATCAGTGATTTTAGTTTGGTTGTTATTATGATCAGTGTTATTGAGAATAAAGGAATCAAGATCAGTAGGAGTTGAATAGATTGGATAATTGGTAGGTCTGTCGGCAGTGTTAATCATAAACTTCATTAATGTTTCTCTGTAAAGCTTTTTGGGCTATCCAAATACCGAGATAGTGGCATAACTCATGTCAAGTTGTAGAGATCCCTGCAACTTTTCTCCCCATGAGCGAGAAATAAACATGCCATACTTTGGCAGGATATCAGCTACCACAACATCCATGATCATGCTTTTACCAGGATATTGAACTAAGTTTACACACAGATCTTTGATCAATCCTATGCATTGGACTTTAACTGAATCAAATGAAAATAGATCTTTATATGGTCGGGTTATGTCTAGATTCAGGGTTTCCATTATTTCTCTGGGCATTAAATTATGGGAAGCTTCAGTATCTAGCATAGCATTGTGTAATATCTGATCATGTACAGTAAGACTTAAAATAAATGGAGGTACTGACCCATCTGAATGCTTACCATATACATTTGGACCAAAGATTAATTCAGGTCTATCCTCACTCATATTAATTGTATCTTCATTTTCACTTACATTCAATGTTTCAGTAATAATAGATCTATAAAAGTCATTTTTAACCAATTCTACTAAGGGAACGACTATCTTTAACTTGGATATTTCAGATTGCATGTTAAATGTTGACTAAGATTTGATGGCTTGAATTATTTCATCTTCTGGAACTGTTGTCTGGGATAATTTTCTTGTGTTTCAACAGTTTTACCTTTGGATTGAGGTTTTCTTTTGTCTTTTGTTTGAGTTTCCTGGTTTCTGCTATCTTTAATTGTTTTTTCAGGAATAGTTTGAGTGTTCGTAGATGCTTTATCTATTTTGGAATTCTCAGCAGAAGATTTAGGATTTGATGATTTTGAGTCAGGTGGATTCCTTTTTGGATCATTAACTATTGCTGAATTGGTGGTTTTTGTGCTATTAGCCTTTTGGGCATCTTTAGAATATTGAGCCACCTCATCAGTGATATCTACAATCTTTGGACTATGTTGTTTTTTAGGACTGGGTGGGTTTGAATTTTGTTTATTTTCTCTGAGAAGAATCTGCAAAAATTTCGTTTTGGGAGCCTCAATATTCTTTTTGTTTTGGATTTGTTGAGTTGGAGCATTGTTTTTTGTAGTAGGCTCATTGGTTTTCTTGCTCCTAAGGTTATATTGGCTGTGAATTTCATTGATTGCGAAGTCATAACCTTGCTTATAATCAAAGGATTCACGAGATTCCACTTTGAACCGTTGTAGCTCAAAGAATTCCTGGTCCTCCTGTGTGAGGAAAATTGTATTGTTTTCATCTATCCCCATAACTCTGTTGATGTCTTCCTCATCCTCAACATTGTTTTGTGAACTCTCTACAAAGTTTTCTTGGAATGGGGGTATTATATTCTGATCTGGGGAGGGTTCTTTACCTTTCCTAGGATTGTTGTTTTTCCTGTAGTTGGGATTCCTGATTTTGGATTGATTCTCCCATTGTGGTTTTCTTTCAATGTGGTCTAGTCTCTCAACTACTTTTTCTAATGTTTTGTTGATAAAATCAAATTTATCATCTAAGTTTGAAGCTTCTTCTTTGATAGTAACCCTCCTCTCGTTTCTCATTCTGGCTTTCTTGGCAAGGATATTGATTTCCACACCTACAACGTTTACTTGCATTTATTCTAGGGTCTCTGCATCTCTTTCTCTAAGTTGGTAGGCCATGTCTACATCAAAACAATCAGGGAATTTGAGTAGCACGGAATATGGAGTGGGTTTAAGATCTGCAGGAATAGAATTGTAAACAATGTTGTATCTAGTGCAAAAATCTTGGACAGACTCATTAGGGGCTCTCTTAATATCATCAAACTCGGATAATATTTGCATGGGATTCTTCTTCTTTTCCCATTTATTTAGGAAAGCTCGGTGAAAGGTAGCTAAGTCTGCTATACTACCAGCACCTAAATTTCTAAACCATGTTTTTACTTCTCCAATTAAGCTTTGTGCAAATAACCTCATTCTGACATTAGACTCATCTATCTCATAAATTTCCCAAAAATCATTCATTCTGGTGATATGTTGTTGTGCAGTAATTTGTGAAAATTTATCAAACAAAGGGATGTCCTTTTGGTAATTTTGGGGCATGTCATGGAGATTTTGAGGTAATACCAAGGGAGCATATCTCGCTGCCATGGCTTGGATTCTTGCTCAACTAGGGGGTACAGTAGTTGTGGCAGGGATAGTGCTGGTTACAATAGTAGATGTGCTGAAGGTTGAACTTAAAGAGCTTAGAAAAGGAGATGAAAAAGAAGTAGTATGGCTAAGGCTTATGGTGGTGGTTGTAATATAGGTAGTGAATGATGGAAATACTACTTTAGGCTGCAAGGGCAGCTCAGGGATGAATGGATCTGTGGATGAACTAGCGATGGATTGAGGATATGATGAATATATGATCCTAGGCTGCAAAGGCAACTCAGGACTAACAGGGTCCAGAGGTGAACTGATAGTGGAATTTGTAAATGAGGTGGCAGCATACAGAGTAGAATCTGTTGTTGGAAATATAGTGGTGGATAATTGAGAAACTGGAGGTTTAAATTGAGACAAAAAATTGGCTAACTTGATAGCTTCATCAATGTCTTTAACTTTTGTGACACTTATTCTCTCTACTGGACTTTGACTTTCGGTTTTGTCTGATTTAATAGGTGCTGAAATAACCTTTTGTTTTTCATTCACAAAAGAAGCAAAAACAGGATCTAAAATAGTTTCCTTTAAATCAGTTTCAGATTTGGTTCTAAATAAAGATTTTTCAAACTTCAAATCAAATTCAATGTCTGATAAGCTTACTAATTCTTTGGTTAAAGAATCGGATCTTTTCAGGGGTACTTCAGTTTCTAAACTAACAGTTAGTTTTTTCTTTTTTCCTATCTGGTCCGGATTGTCTACTATATCTGCAGGGTTGGGATCAGGGTTGGATCTAGTATAATAGACTTTCTTTGGAGCCAAAATGATTATTGTGCAAATACCCACAACCTTTAAACTTAATCTTAAAGTAGAAAAGATATATTTAAAAATATTCCTTCAAGATTAAACTTAAAACTGGAGAGTGGTTAGTTCTCCAGTATGGTCGCCAGTACGTTATCACCCTAGTAATTCTTAGGTCGTGGGATTTTGGTTTATAGTTAAAGAAAACTAGGGGTAACCAAGAACCACTTTTAGAATTCAGGATCTAGCCTTCCTGAGTTCTGGAGAGGGATCTCTCCTTAAGATTTAGCTTCGTTTTGTAATGGATTTTAGGCTAGCTATGAGTGGACAATTTGGTTTGATTTTTTGAATGTTGGTAGGAATAAAGGACTACAAGGAAAACCATAGAAAGATCTACCTAACCATTGGGCAATGGAGTCAAATTAATAGCAAACAAGACTAGAAAACTAAGGTCAAAAGAACAAATATACTAAGGGCAAGATAGGTGATCTTCAGAGGGTTTAAAAAGGCTATTTTGATGAAGTGGTATGATCTGGACTAAGGGTAGTTAAGAATCCTTAGATCACAGAAAAGGAAGAGGGAAAATGAGGTCAAACAAGACTAAAGAGCAATTAAGAATTCTAAAGTGTGGAAATCAGCAGAAAACATAAACATGAAAACTAGTAAAAACAGAGAGCTTTTTACACTTATTTTGTAATACATTTCCTAGTTATTCATTTAAGATGGAAAATAACACAAGATGTATGAATGAAACTTAAAGAAATAAACAATGAAAAATGGAAGTTACAATACTCATCTGATCAGCACGAGGATCGTTAGTTATGATGTCTATTTTCCTCAGTTTCCAGCCTGCTGCTTCAACTTAACTCACATAAAATCGCAATGTTTCAACAAAAAAGTCTATAGTAGTCTTGATAATTTTATTCCACACAAAATACTTCAAAAGATGAAGTATTTATACAAATAAATTGCTTACAAAATATCTCAAAAGTTTGAGAGAATATCTCAAGAAAAAATAGGAATTATTACATAAGAAGAGGGACAGTTGCAAAACGGATGGGCAAGCTGTCCTCTTTTACAAGAAAAATAGAACAGTTTATCTACTCAAACTGATTTTTTGTTTAGCTGGAAGTATTGCTGGCACTTGGGACATTATCTTGTGGAAGATAACTTGTAGTATACACTTCCTCTTTCATGTTCTTCTCTGATGCTCTTTTACTCTATTTCTTCACTGTTTATTGATGTAAATTAAAGATAACCAATAGTAACTTCTTGTTTTTACTGATACACTTTGACCACTGATACTCTTTTAACCACTGATTTTTCATCTTGATATATTTTGACTGCAAATTTTTATAGTAAATCAGTGAATTCCTACCACTGCTCTGCCCTGGGAATTTTCATACTTTTTAGTTTCCTGTAACTTTCGTCTGCCTCTGTATACTTAGCAAAATTGGGCTTGACCATGAAAATATGTTTAATCTCATTTTGCAAAAAGAACAAGTTTTCAAAATATTCCAAAATGACTTTACCAGTAGGAGACCCTTGTGGTAAAGTTTTGTTGACCTGCTCTTTGGCATAAGTCCTGATTTCATTATCATAATCCTTCTATGGCATCAACTTTTCATTTAATGCATGAATATCTGGTAAGCCTGCTTGTGATAATACTGTGTATTTGGCCCAAAATATTGTGATTGCCAAGTTCATATCCTTGCACCTGTCTTCCAAATTATTCATCATATTTCCTTTATTCAGGACTTTCTTGATTTGTAATATACTTTCAGTTCTATCCTAAATTTTTAGCTCTTCAAGCTCTTCTCTGTGTTTGCTATTCAGAAATGTGATTAGCTTCATGGCGTGAGCGGGCTTATCAGTCATTTCTTCTTTTGTCTTTTGTATTTATATTTGGGCTACTTTGAGTAACTCTTTTTGTTCATAAATAATTTGGATTGAGGGCCATTGCAAATGTATGCCCTGAATGATATTATTCCAAAGATAATTCTTAATGTAAGATACCTATTCAGTAAGATTAACCTGTTGTTGAAGAATCTTACATGTTCCTACAATCTATTAGCTCTTTGCTCATGTCCTTTGGAAGTGATTAATGCATCTTTGTTAGATGTTTCCAAATTTCTGATTGTGCCTTTTAAACTGATTATATCTTTATCTTTCAAGGACATGTCTTCCATAGCCTTTACTATAGCAGTTGTTTCCCCTGTTGGATTACTTGTGATGTTGATGAAGAAGTGGCAGAGATGTCTTTAGAAGTAATTGACACTGCAGTTGCCAATACTCCTTTTGGTGCCAAATGTTCAGCCAATGTTGAGGGAATAGTTGTACTTACAGTTGGAATAACTTTGGGAATGGAAAATTCTTGAGCTTTCTTCAAACTTTCATTTTCTTGGATTAAAGATTCTATTTGATTTTCCATCTCTTTTATCTGGGTTGTCATTTTCAAAACAAGTTGCATAGTTTCCTCTTTCTCTGTCTTTTCCTGAAGAACTCCTTTTGCCTGAGGGTGCTCACTCTGTGGCAATTTAAGCTGCTTTCTTAAGGCTGCAATATCATCATTCTTCTGCCTTATCAATTTTCTAGCAACTTTAGTGTTAGAAGGATCTGCTCCTGTTTCAATTACCAAATCTTCTAAGGATTTTATCCTCAAATCCTTGGCATGTAAATATGCTTTATCCAATTTCATTTGAGTTTGCAAATTGGATATAGTCTTTTGAAGCATTGTAGCACTCATTGTTTTGCTTACTACCTTTGAATATAGCGTTTATGATGCACTCCTATGGAATTCTATCTGATTTAGTTCATGAATAGTATCAGCATTCACTGCAAATTCTGTCTTCCTGTAGTCTGTGGCTGATTTTGGATCTGATACTACTGGTTGAAGAAAAGACATGATCATTTTATTGGTTGAGTAATCAAATGTTGTCACTAGTCTATCTTTATCTCCTGGCTTTTCCTTCAGAAGTTTAGAATAAACTTCATTTTTTATCTCTTCATTCTTTTCCCTGATTTGCTTGAACCTCTTCTGAATATCAGAATCAGTTTCTTCAGTTATTTTAGAGGAAGATGGAGCTTCTGTATCCATTTCTACTTCAACCATTTCCTTGCCTTTACCATGTGTTTGTACCTGTTCATTCTAAATTTCCCTGAGTGTTTCATTAACAATCCTGGTGGCTTCATCATCTGTGTGTTGGTCATTAGTATCATCCACATCTATGACTCCGTTTTCTATAGCCATTTTGGCCTTTTTGTTGTAGACTGTTTTAAATTTGTTTTCAATGATCGTCTCGGCCAAATATCCTTCTTCATTCCTCGGTCTTTTATTGGATATCTCTGCTAGTTGGTTAACTGTAACCACCTGTGTATTGTCCAAATTATCTGTCTGCATTTCCTGATCATCATCAATTAAAGTGTTTGCAACCCATTCTAATTGATTGGCATATTTTTCAATTATTGGCTTTGATTCATGTAGAAATGGGGTCAACTTGCATTGGACCCTGAGATTGCTCAGAATACCCTGAGGGTCATAGTTCCAGTAAAAACTCTCTTGGAACTTGAATGCTGCTAATTTGCTGCTTACTTCTTTCAAAGCATCCTTGTTGTTAACTATGAAAGAGCCAATTTGAATTTTCAATTTGAATTGTGCCTTATTTTTGGATGCTATGAAGTTTACAGCATCAACATTTAAAATTTGTCTCAAATATTCCAAAGAAAAGATCCTTGTGGTAAGAAACTTTGGTAATTTTTATGGGGCCAAGATTGTACCATACACTCCGATTTCTGTATGGTTTTTATACAAATACCAATCTCCAACTTTACAGTTTTCAGATAATTGTAAAATCCTTTTGATTTCTTCATTTATTCTTGGTGTTTCTGCTTTATCCAACAAACTGATGGCAGGTCTGATAAATAAGTCATTGAAATCACTATAACTATACTCACTGTTGTTTTTTCTCAGAAGAGAGGTCCAAAATATTACTGAAAGTGATTTTCCCTCCATATCCATCTTCTGTAATGCAAAGGGAAAATTATATGCTTGAGAGAACAAGAAGAGATGTAACAGATATGAAGTATATCTGAACGCTCCTTCATCAGGTAATTTTATTAGTTGATAATGAATATTGTCAGCAATAAATTTGGAAAAGTCAAAGACCAACTCTGGCTGTTGTCCAAGAGACAAAGTGGAAAGGAAGCCTAAGACGGAGGCATCTGTGAATTCATCATTAACATAGCCTAAAATAAATGACAGCATGGAAATGACCTGTCTGGAGCCTTCAGGAAAATCAAAGGTATCATAAGGAGGATTCACCTTGGGAAGGTTGACATGATTGGGCATGAAGTTTTGAAGGATTTCAAACTTCCTAGGGAAACCTAGGTCTAAATACATCTGAGTCAAGTCTTCAATTGACAATGATACTGCAAGTGGATTATGGCTTAGTTGGAGCATATCATTGATTGATTCAGCAGTTATGTAAAATAGGACCTCACTATATTTGTTAACCATGCATCTTTGATCGGGAATATAATGCATCTGACACAACCTAATGAAATCCTGAGCAAGATGGGTGACAGGAACTATATATTTGGGCAAGTTGGATTCCCATACAGGTATATCATTGGCCATTTTCTTCTCAAATTTTTCCTGGCACCAACTATATACTTCCAGAAGATCAAATTCTAGAGTGGCATCAGCAATTCTGTAATCTAAGTTAATCAAGGGATTGTTTTCTTCAGTAGTGATAGGAGGTTGTAATGGTCTGACTACTTTAGTAGAATCAACAATTAAGACAGGAGTAGGTTTATCAATTTTGGGAGGTTGGAGATTTGGAAGCTTGTTGGAGGCAGGCTTCTGAGGTTTTAGGACCTCTAGTTTTAGGGGTGACCTGCTTCTTAGTCATTTTTTAAGGAAATGAGCAAGATTAAATTGTTTGCTTAGCTCTTTATGGAAGAAAAACGTCAATTAAGCTGATTTGGGAAAAACTCGAAATCTGGGCGAGGGTTTTATGAGGAAAATGCACATTTGTATAGTGCAGAAGGTGGGAAAGGGGTTTTCAATGGCTCCCTAAGTAATTCAAAGGTATTTTTACTGCAAGAATATCTGTTGGATGGTAAAAATTCTTAATTAGGAAGTGGCAAATGTTGGAAAAAAATTTACAGGGTTTCCCCTCTTTCTTCAAGGTTTAAGTACTCTCAAATAAGTACTTTTGGCTTTTAATTTCAAATTAATTTGATTTTGTTCTTAGAAATTTGAAATTTGCAGGCTTGGATTACTGATAAATACCTTTGAACAGGCATTGTTGTGGTCGAACAGGATTGCAGGTGGTACCAGTCTTCAAACTAGTTGCATTGGTTTGATACAAGGCACTAGGAGTCGTCGATAGTAATTGTTCAGAGTGGAAATGATTTTTGGATGGTGAATTATTTCGAAATTAGCTCAGCAATGGTGTCTGTGGTTAATTCTCAGAGGGATAGGGCACACAGGTATGGAAAAGATAAAGAAATAACGTTAAAATTTCAGTTTTTATGGATCATGCGGAGTATTAATTGCAGGTCAAGTTGACATGGCGGGAGTGGTTTTTCGTTTGAAAGCAAAAACCGATAATGGTTTTCGCATTGCTTTCGAGTGGTCACTGGTTTTTAGCTTTAGCAATGCGATCCAATATAATTATGACACGTAACGGGCGGTGGTTTCACAAAACAACTCATTTCGCAATTTTTTTTGGCAACTTCGCCCAATCACTTTAGAAATGTGATATGCGATCCGCGCAGATGTGGTGGAGTGGAGCGAACGACTGAGATGCGTCGGGAAGATGCGGGGAAATAAGGTGGGACCAGTACTATGATCTGCGTCGTTGATTCGGTAAGTGGAGATCGACGGCTTAGAATTAACCCGATAGGAAATGGTGGGGACGAGAAGGATTTATCGGGTTTATTTCGGATCATCGTATGAAAGGGGTTAAGATAATCGGAGGGTCAGGAATAAATGAGAGGGTTCTAGGTTAATAGATGGATTTTTATGCATAAAGTGAGTTTATACATAAAATAAAATGAATGGGGCGGGTTAATAAAGTGTATAACCATGGTTTAGTCTATGGTCAAGTGATATTTATCGGGAAAATGAAAAATGTTAAGGTTTTAACCTTGGGGTCAAGGGTAATCGGAAAGGGGATGTATTAAACAGGGGGATGAGTTTTGTGAAGTTTGGTTTAAATTAAACTTCGGGAATTTTTGTTTTTGTTTTAAACATATATAAAATATGTTTTAAAATATTTTCTTTGCATATTTATTATATAGTTAATTAAATCAGATCGATTTAATAACCATAGGGGGCGGGATAAGTTATTTTTAGCCAAAGGGGGTTTATTTTGGATATTATTAAAAAATGTGGGGATAATAAACTTTGGCTAAAGTTATAATAATGGGTTTTTTGGAGCTATTAATAAAAACGAAGTTATATTAATATGAGAAGGTTATTTTTCTAAGGAATTAGTAAATAAGTTAGAGTTAATATGACAAGGAGAAAATATATACTCAAAACACATTAATATAACTAAGAAAAGTGAAGTTTAAAGACAAGTTTACATTATAATAACTTCATCACTTCAACTTAGGATAAAATGTCATTTTGAGGGTTTTATGATTTCATGAAATGTGGGAAATTAATCAAATGGGGATTAGAGCATCATTAAGTAAAAATGAGGGTTTTACTTATGATTTTTCATGGAAATGAATGCATGAATGGAAAACGATGTGATTTTTGGGATTAATATAGCAACTTAACATTTTCAACTAATCAGCGATAGAGCCTTGGGTTCGGTCCCAACAGAAGTCAAGGAAATTCCTTGAGCCTTTTTGACAGATAGTTTAGAATGATAAATGGCTATGGGGAAGGGCAGTTAGTTATTTGCAACACTGGTGAATAATATGTACAATGATGATTTTCACCTTCTTCTACCTACCCAATTTAACTGCTAACATTTTTTTTTCCATTTTGATTAGATGCATTTGAGCTAGCAACCTTTACAACATTTATTCTTTCTGTAAGCAATAAAACTATATAATTCTACACTTATTTCATCCATGAATCCAGATTAATCTGTTGGATTCACTTATTCTCTACCTAACTACTGAATTGTCATGGTTAAACTATATGACAATTCTTTATTCTCTATCTACAACAAGTGAAATTGAAACATGACAAGTCAAGATTAAATTGTTTAACTTATCATGTATTATGGCATTTATAGACACTCTGCCATAATCGACTGCAAAAGGTAAAAATAGTGGCATTTAGACTTGCACACTTTCATGTTTTATTCATCTTTTTCTTTTGGGGTTTATTATTTTTTCTAAGTCCTTTGATTTTTCTTTTAGGACTTTTTTTACCCTCTTTTTGATTTTTTTATTTTTTACAAAATATGGGAATACAACTTGCAGAAGGCAAAGTATGTATATATTTACAAGATTACCATTATTCAAATCAAAAATTATGAATCCTATATTTATAGGTCACTAACACACCCCAAACTAGGTATCGTCCCTTGGTGCAACTTCTAGCTTCATAGAAATTTCCAGGGCCTTTTCTTGTGTATCAATCATATGTTGGCCCATAGGCCCACGCAGGTGTGGTAATAGCATGGCAATGAACCATTCTTTGTGATGTCTATCTTCGTACTTAAAATCCCCATCCCTAATAACTTTCTTCAGCTGTTGATCGGCTCCCATACTGATTATGTAGGTCCCTGTCAGAGATCTTTCAGGGCGATCACTAGTTGAGCGTAGGACTTTGGCTTCCAAAACTGTTGTTTTAAGGCGTCCTTAATTTCCTGTATTGATGGATCTGTGTGCTGGCCGACGTACCCCATGAACCAAACTAAGTCTCTTCCCTCAAAGTCTAGGGATAGTTGCGCCCTTTTCACAGCATCGCTAGCAACATTCTGCGTAGTCCACACTGATTCTGCTAAGAACCAAAACCGGTCCATGTCCTCGTCCCCCACACCCTTAAAGGTATGTAGCTTCATGTGCGTGGCCATGTCGTCTTCTGGTGGCGGTGGTGGGGTAGGAGAATTCTCGCCCTTTCGCGGATTTGACATTGGGGTAACCGGCAGGCTAGTTCCTGCGTGTGTAGGTGGCTCCCTTAGGGGGCTATATACCGATCTATCCCCTTCTTAGTTAACCATGTAATATTTACCACTTCGTGTTGTACTTTTGTTCTGATCGTAGGTCATTCACGTTGTGTGATTTCACAACAAACCTTTTTCGCACAATAGTATCTTAATTAGTAGCGGCAATGTTTGCAAAAACTTACCTCGGAACCCTTTAAAGAACCTCCTCTTAGCTTCATAATAAGATATGAATTGATCAACTGCGAATTCCATTACGAATCCTCCCAACACACTATCCACCCAGTGATCTACAGTCCGGGTGATTTTGTGATTAGCCCTTTCCAACTGTCGAATCAATTCAGGAGTCCACTGCGTAACCTGATCGTTCTTCCCGCGGGTCTGGAACTCCGCTAATCTTGCTAACCACTCCTGTAGTTCATGTGCGAAGGTTACAAAGAAAATCTCATATTCTTCGGTAAAGATATACTTGTTTTTCCACTCTTCGACAGTCAACCTTGTACTTCGATTCTCTTTTAAGTAAAATTCCTAGATCTGTTTCTCAAACCAGTCTTCAAGCTTAGATTGCTCAAGCTGCCAGTGACCTCGTGGCATTACCCTATTTCTCTCAAAATTTTCCCGGTCCCGGCAACGGAACCATTTGTTGGCTTGAGGGGTCTTGACCCAGGTTCAAATTTAAGGTTTGCCAACAAACCCCTATACTACTAGCCCTTTCGGCAATGACCTGCTTGCGCAGGCCAAGGTCTCACCCGAAGTAGTATGGAAGGGTGCTGGAACTAGGTTTCCGCACCCTGAGAGAAGGAGGGTTAATAGAGGCGGCCTTGTTAATATCTATCAGATTTGCACAGAGGAAATCTTATTGCAAAAACTTTAACAGTATACATTCAGAATGTGAAGTTTATAAACCCATAGATAGCATAAATAAACAACTATTACTGATCAGATCTCAGTAACACCTTCGCATTCACGTGCGCATCAATATTAATCGACAAACTAAACTGTCGTAATATCATAAACACAGCCAGTTCTTATAACACAAAGATACGATCCAACATATTTATCATTCATTAGCTTCCAAAATCCACTTACAGACCCAATTCCCAACCCACGCACACAGCTAGCGGGGTCCGCACACAGCATGACTAAGGATCTTCGCGCACACAGCCAATCGAAGTCCTTACCCAAATACAACCCAAAACAGATCTCAACAGTTCACAATTTGCATCAATCAATCTTAGCCTACTTCTAGACTCGATCTAACCATCTACTTATAACACCTTAGCCTATGTTATCCTATGGTCCACAAACAATGGTTTGCGGACCCTAGGTCTACCCTTTTGACCCATTACAATTCATTGGGGGTTTGACCCACCCCAAACCCCCTTCGCTAGACCAAATATTACAAAAATATTACAAAACTAGACAAAATTAGGGCTAGGAAACCCCGTTCCAACAACCATCCTTATCGGTGGCCATCCTCACATTTTTTAATATTTTTCATCATTAACTGATAATCAAACGATTCCTCACATGTTAGACATTAGCTCATTTATTCACATGTGTAGAATTATGCAATTCGCGATGGTGAAGAATACTTTGGGATGAGGCTTAAATCACGCATCCTTGTTTCCTCTCCTAAGTTGTGTAATTTTTTTTCTGGAGACAACTTATATCAGACTGATCACACTATGACACAAATCCATATTGTGCTTATTGGTGGACATGATCTGTCATGGATCCACAATATATCATTCAGCTTTATATATTGAGCATAGGAATGCCTGACTCGGGACATTATTTATATCATACATATGTTTGTTGTTTGTAGATATCCTTTCGTTTCGATGCTTTGATTACTCTCTCTCCACAATTTTTACATAAATTATTTCGGCCATCGCCTTCCTCTCTAATCTCACACTTTTGGGGGCATCTATTAGCCATGAAAATACCTCCTCATCAGCTTAGAGGAGATCATTATTCTTTGGTTGAAATATACCCCTTTTTCTAGCTTATTTGAGATTGTAACACGCCCTTTATACTCAATAAATGTGTTATAATGCCAGTTATGTACCATGAGCAGTTTTGCGAACATCGTGATCAGGATTAAATTGGCAAGGGGAAAAAATTGGAAAAAAAATCGAAAAAAAAAAAAAAAAAAATGGTAAAAATAGGGAAAAAATCAACACATACAAAAAAAATCAATTTTTTTCAATTTTTTTAATTTCTAAAGCATCCACAACATAAAATAAATGCATTGACACATAAATATGAAAAAAAAAAACTAATATATAATATGTGTAATATTATGTCTAGTGCTACATCACCCATAACAGTGAATTATGTCCTGAATACTAAGTCCCGGACTCCTGAGTTCCAACTCAACCTCAAAATATCAACAAAAAATATAATAATGTATCTCAAATCATGAGTCATAATGTCATATACAAAGGAATGCACCAATTAACTAATACTATTGATTTCCTCTGCACCTCTTGCGAGAAAATGTAACAACTTTCCCTCTAGATGAAGAAGTTGGTGGGGTTGTCAATGGACTCTGTTGTGCTCTAGAACCTGAAGCACCAGAAGTTGAAGCACCAGGAGCTAAAGGTGGTAGACTACGTCCTCTATCGGTGACAGGGGTAGGTGGTGTCACCTCCTCCTCCTCCTCCCCCTCCCCCTGCTCTATCCAATCATGGGCTGACTCCATGATAAGCCTCTCAACCTCAACCCTCCATGCAGCAGTGGTGGCAATCGCATCTAAAGAGATGGCCTCCATATAAGGTGTCCTCTCAGGTTTTCTCACCCACAATCTAAGATTGTAGTGGACGTAGACCATGTTATTGAGGCGTTGAGACTCCAACATGTACAAGGGTCATAAATTAATAAATTATAGAACATATATTATAAATAATAAATTAATAATTATAAAAAACAAATATTTAATGAATTCAAAAAATCAATTGGAATATTTTAAGTTTTTAACCTGTTGCGCTTTTTGGTGTGTATTTTTTCAAATACACTCCAGTTACGTTTGCATCCTGAAGAGTAACATGTTTGGCTAAGTATTCTAATGTCAAGCCTTTGGAGATTTGGTATTCTGTCATAGTAGTTCCTCCACCATGCATCTATAACAAATACGAAAAACTTATAAAGTTATAAACATAAGAAAAAATTTTAAATAATGAAAATTTGAAAATTGAAATTTGAAGCAAAGTATGAAGTTATGAACTTGAAGAGACAATGAATTTTGAAACAAACTAAATCTTACCTGGCATTTTAGTATTACTATCCTGGACAGCAATGTCAAAGCTCAATGTGCCACCTGTCATTTTGTATATATCCATTTCTTTGGAGATATATCAACGATGTGTTAGAGATTGCACCATCTTTTGAACACAAGTGAAAAAGCCATCCATGACCTCAACATCAAATAAGAAACCACAGAAGTAAGAAAATTTGGGGTTCATGAAGATCCCTGCAGCATGAATGGGACGATGGAGTGTGTTGTTTCATCACTTGTCAAACACTTCCCATACAAGAAGTTGTTTTTGAAACCCGTCATCCCTCTTATCTTAATAGTAGCATAGAATGACTTCTTTGCTTCTATCCATGGCCTCATACAAGTATTCCATTGTAGGATTCTCTCCATCAACTAATTTAATAACCTTTATCAAAGGTTCAATAATGTTGCACACCTCCTGCACTCCTACCCAGAAGCTTTCTTGATATGAAACTAACCTACATATGGCATCTCCCTCTGGTTTGTGGATATATGTCAAAGCATGCCACTCCTCTAAAGAAAATTTATCTTCACATCCCACATAGAATTCAGGAGGGATTGAAGAGATATGAAACTGATGCCAAACCGTGTAATGGTAGGGCGCACCAACTCCTTATTGTTGGTGAATGTTCTCATTGAATGAAGCATGGATGCATGATTATATATAAATCTTGCAATGCTCTTTAATGATTCAGCAATATCTTTGACAAAAGGAATTTTTCTGATGTCTTCAAACATCAAATCAATGCAGTGTGCAGCACAAGGTGTCCAATATATGCTAGATGCCTCTCCATAAGTATCTTGCCAGCAGCAACATAATTTGCAGCATTTTCCGTTATGACTTGGACAACATGTTCTCGACCCACCTCCAGAATGAACACATCCAATAAATCACATAATAATCATGCATCTTTGACATGTGCATATGCATCAACATATTTCATAAACATTGTCCCCTTGAGACAACTGACCAAGAAGTTAATAATATCACTTTGATCAGTCCAACCATCTGACATCACAGTGCATCCTGTGACTGCCCATGATGCCCTTAACTCCTCTAATCTCTTGGTGCAGTCAACATTTTCATTTTGAAGAATGCGCCCTCTATAGTCATCATATGAAGGGGCTTTGTATCCTAGGCCAACAACGACAATAGCATCAATCGCAGCCTGGTAAAATGGATTGTTCCTAGAAATACTGAAAGGAATATCACTCCAAAGAAAAATCTTGCCCAACAACTTGTCAGCTTCTTCCTTCTCCCTTTTTTTAATAATTGAGAAAATAGATGGTTGTGCACCAAGTGAGGTTCTCGGAGAAAAATATGATGAGGAAGCTACAAGGTTGGAGGTAGAAGATGTTGACGGTGAAGAACCACTACCACTCTCACGGTCACCTTCAAATCCTGATACTCCACCCCCTTCTATTTGACTCTCCAGAGCTGCCTTGGTAAGTTTACTTGTTTCTCTTCCTTCCAATGATTTGACGACTCTTCAGATGATTTATGGATTGGTATTTGTGCAAGGCCCTACCTCATGTCCAAGAACTTGTGCAAGGTGGTACTTCAATCTGTATACCCCCCCCTCCCCCACATGTCATATGGTGCCCACATAGCTTGCAAGTTAAATTTGATTTGTCAAACCCCCCATAAAGTTCACCAAATTCCCACATAGGGTCCAATTTCCTTGGCATGTTTGTAAATTTTTTGAACTCTTAAGTTTTACTGTAAAATGAAGTTTGAACTTTGAAATTTGAATCTAGTGTTGAACCCTTAATTAAACTGAGAGGGGGGGTGAATCGGTTTAATACATTCAAGGACTTTTAAAACTTTCATTTAAACTTATTTACACCTTCATTTCATGATCAACTTATTATATAATGAAACAACAAACATAATATGTGAGCAGCAAGTATTAAGCAGATTAAATACAAAACATCAACACATAATCATCATGCATATGGACAGCAAATATAAGTGGAAACCCATAAGGGAGAAAACCACATCTTATTAATGTTGTGATGCAAAGGCAAGGGCCAACTCCCTCTCACCACTAATTTTCTATAAGCTCCAACCTACAAGAGGCTACTACCTCAAATTCTGCAAGCTACAACTTGCAAGGAAGCTCCAACTCCCATCTATTTTATGCAGGCTACAACCCAGATGAGGCTCCTATCTCAACCAGCTCCAACTGGACATTTATCAAGCTACAACTTGAAATGCAAGCACCAACTCCCATGTATTTTCTGTAAGCTACTGTTACACCATTTTTTGGTCATCTAACCTATTATCATTAGATGGACCCAAGTACACCATGTAAGACCAATTTTACCCTAAGTAAAATTGCTTTCACTATGTAAGATAACTTAATAAAACACATTTATTAGGTTGTTTATGGTCTAAACAGAAAACCCCAAAAGGAAATATTAAACAAATCTATATTTGTTTGATTTTCCTCATGGAATAATTAATTAAACAATAATTTAATTATTATTCCTGGTTATATTTAACCAAAAACAAGGAAATTAATTAGATAAATCCTTATTTATCTTATTATTTTCTAGGAATAATTATTTAAATAATATTTCTTGTTAAATATGGCTAAATCATTTATAAATAATTAAATAAACCATTATTTATTTAATTATCATTCAACCACTTCCTTAAAATAATAAATAAATCATTTATTTATTTATTATTTATAAATAAAGGGATTTGACCCAAGTCAAATACCTTTTCCCTCCAACAAATATAATAAAATATTCTTAAAAGGTGGTTCTAGAATTTGGTTAATAATATTTTATTCATGCACCAAATCCTAGACTACCCTAATATTTTTTTATAAATAGAAGGGTTTTCCCATTCATTTGTCACCTTTTGTTGCCTATTAGATTACTCTGGATATATACTCTTGGTCTGACTTTGAGCCATTATCATTGTCACATTTTCCATCATTTCACTTTGTGAGCTCACTTTGAGTTCTATGTTTGTCTGGGTTTTCTACACCAACAAGAGAGAGAAATTCTAGATCTGAAGTGCTGAGGACTTTCAAGAACCCATCCCATTGAGGAGAATTGGAAACACCTTTCTTGTTTTCCTCTCAGGTGCCCTTTTATATAAAAAAATCTTTCAAAAATATTGTTCTTGTCTTATCTATTGGATGCATGGAGCAAAACCTTATTTTCACTGCTTAATGTCTTTTTATGTATAGATCTGGATTTGTGCAGCTTTGTTTTGATCAACTAACTGCAGATTTGAAGATATTGGCAGCCATAATTGATGTTAGGGCTATTTGTTATGCGTAGCTAAAGTGGTCTTTTTCCGACAAAAGATTCATACAAAAAATTGGCGACTCCACACGGGTTTTCTTTTGCGACCGCTGTCGTTTTATATATTCCTGCATATCCAGCTATTTCAGACCCTAGGATTTCTCTTTAGTTTTTTGTTTTTCCTATTTTTATGGTGTTTTTCATCTCTAAAACCCTCAAACATTAAATTTTTTCACTTCTGTGTGTTTCTGGCCCTATTGCGTAGGTGATAGACATCAGCCGTAGCTGAGACAACAATTTTTTTTGAAATCTGCCGCCGAGAGACCCAGATCTGTAGGTCGCACTTATCGGCCCAAAACCTGCGACCTGGACTGGAGGACGCACTTTTTTGCCCCAAAACTGTGACTTGGACTAAAAACAGGTCGGAACATGCGCCCTGCACTTTTTTCTGTACTTTTCCAGCAATTTTTCTGGGTTTGTCTGAAGCTTCTGTTAGGGCTTTCCAGCCTTTGTCTCCGCCCGTTTAGACCTGTTTCTGATCTATTTTACTCACCTAAGTGGGAATCTAGCCCCTTAGGGCTTTAGTACTCTCCACTTTTTGTGGAATATTTTTAGCTGTTTCAGACATCTGAATTTCAGAGTTTCAGCCTTGTTCTTTTCAGATCTGATACCTCATTTTCAGATCCCTTTTAGATCAGCTCTTCTCCCTTTCAAATCACCTCATATAGTTTTGTTTGGGTTTACCTCTAGGGTCACCTCCTTGTCCCTTCTACCTTTAGCTGATTTCCTCCTTTGTTGCAGCAACTTTGCCTCTGCCTCTTTGCTGTTTTTTGCACCTCTTTTCAGTAGATTTATCCTTTAGATCCCTGTCCCTCCCGACCTTAGATCTATTGGCCCCTTTTTAGTGTGTTTTTACTAGATTTTTTCCCTCTTTTAGATTAGTTTTGAGAGACCCGCCTTCTTGGGTTAGATCGATGCATTGTTAGCGGTTAATTTTCTGTTATTTCAGCCTTATTTATTATTCTCTGCAGATTTATTTTCAGTTACGCAGCACACTTTTTCTTTTACTCTCAAAACGTCTGGGTTTAAAAATTAAAATTAACACACGCCACACACTGACCCTAAGTGAAGAAGAGCCCGGTTAACACCACCAAGCAAAGACTTTAAAATCAATTGACACTGCACCTCTCTGCCCTTGTTTCGACATTGACATCACTTGATTCTGCACCTCCCTGCCTTTGTCAGTTATTCTTCTTCCCTTTGTGCCGTCACCATTGCTCCCCCAAGGCATATATCCCGGAGACTTCTTGGCCTTCACCCTCAGTTTCCGGTTGGTCGACTTACTCCTTCCCACTGTCGTCGAGTTAGTCCTTCCTCGAGTCCGCACTCCGGTTCTTCTTCTGATTCTTCGAGTTCTCCCCCTACTTCTGGTTCTCACCCTGTTACCTTCACCATGTCTAGTTCAGGGCCTAAGGCTAGCAGTAACCCTGGTACTACTGTTGGGTCTGTTACTAGCGGAACCACCACGGGAACTACCTTGACTGTCCCTTTGCTCCTTTATATGGCCGGTCTCAGTCTCCCCTATTTCAATCAGTTGATCAATAATCCTATCCGCCACGATGTTGGTTGGCCTGCTATTCTAACCAAGCTCCCCTCTGACATTCCCAAGTTCGAAGGCCTTGCTGGAGAAGATCCCTCCAACCATATCCGATCTTTCCACATGTGGTGTTCATCCAATTCCATTACTGATGATTCCATCCATCTTAGATTGTTCCAACGCACGCTTACAGGCGAAGCTTCTAAATGGTATGTTGATCAAACCGCCTCTTCCCATACCACCTTTGCGACCATTGCCCAAGCCTTCTTATCTTATTTCCAGCTCCCTCTCCGATACGACACTGGTACCGAACTCTTGACTTCTTTCCGTCAATCATCTCCGACCCGCCTTTCCGCTCATGTCTAGAAATGGCAGAGAAGAAGGAGCTTATGTCGAGCTCCCACCTTTGAAGATCAGGTCTACATGGACTGGTTCCTTCGCTCTCTCTTACCTTCACTCCCAGTTCCCTCAAACTGAATAAGCCACCCTCCAAATAGCCTTGAAATATGACCTCATATATGCTCAATCTGGTTATGTTTATACCGTCCTTCCTGACCTCCCCAGACCCGATGGCGCTAATGCCCCGGGGGCATCTCACTCTGCCGACGGTATCGTTGGAGCTCTTTCGCATACCTACGCTCAACCTCCTATGGGCTATGGTTTCCCTCCGGGAGGGGCCAGCACCTCCAGCACTTTTCCCCCTCCAGGTAGCATGTATCCAGGATACGACATGCCTCCTCCTTTTTCCCCACCTCCTACTTACCTCAATGTTGCCCATCCTAACCATTATCCTTACCCACAGCCTGGTGTCCCAGCTCCTCCAGCATTTGGACATCCAACTCCCTTGCCTTCTCAACCCCCGCAACAGCGACTACTACCCCCTCCAGGGAAAGTATTTGCACAGCAGGGCGCGACTAATCCTCCTCCTTCTCAAAGAAAGAGGAAAGGCAATCAAAATCAATCTGCCCCTGGTAATCGTGGATCCAATCCTTCAAGTATTGGTTCTAACACTGCTAACCAGCAATAGGGCTCTCAACCCAAGCCGGACAAGCCTCTTCGCACCAATAAGCCTTGTTTGTGTTGCGGTGTTTACGGTCATTACACTCACGATTGTCCCCTATTACCACAGATGCGGCAGATGTGGGAGTCTCAGGCTACATTGCGTGGACAGCATGCCTCCCCTACTGTTCCCCCCAATGCGGCTATTTCTCAGCCAGCTGTGTTTACCGATCCTTTCCCTCAGCAAGGATTTGTGGCTACTCAACCACCTCATACCCTGGTAACCACTCAACCTTCCCCTTCTAGTTCCTTTGATTACCAGATTCTCATGATGAATTCTGACCAACCTCTCACCGTCGACCTTAACCTTCAAACTCGGTCTCGTCAGTACCCCACGCCTCCTACTCCATCTGCCCCCGAGTCACTTCAGGTCCTACAGAGCCTCTTTCGACACCCAATGGTCCCTTATAGATCCCTCAGCGTAAAGCTGAGGTTCATACCAAGGTTCCTAAGGGCCCATTACGCTGAAATGTTGCTTCTGGTCGAGCTGCTCATTCGTATAGCATAGTAGATGATTTGGCGTAGTCTCCTGCTGCCATTTCAACACTGGAACTCCTCCAGTCGTCTCCTTCTCAAAGGAAGGCTCTACTATCTGCCATGGGCGTTGTAGATCTTGCTGATCACCAATTGATTGTTCTAGACGCCCGTCAGTCAAACCATCCTCCCCTTCCTGCTTCCGTTGCTTTCCAAATCCCAATCAAAATCCGGAACGCCAACGTGGCTTGGTGTATTATTGATGAGGGGGCATCTACCTGTGTAATGTCTGCTTCGGTTTGGAAACAACTTGGATCTCCTGAGTTGGCCCCTTCCACCATCACCCTTCGTGCATGGGATGGCCAAGACTCCCAGCCCATTGGCCTATTCCGTAATTGTCCTATCACTCTTGCGAGCAAGACTGTTTGCGTTGACGTTGAAGTCATCGACGCCCCTCTTGATTATAACATTCTTTTGGGGTGTAGCTACACCTATGCCATGTCTGTTGTCCCATCCGCAGTCCACCGCAAGATGTTTTTCCCTCACAATGGAAAGATAGTCACCATTGACCAGTTGACATATCATGAGCCAAAATCTCAGACCTCCCCTGAGTCGACCATCTCTTCTGTAGCCAATAAGAAAACCGTCGATTCTTTGACCAATGTCTCCCCCGGCGTCTATAAATACTCCTCCTTGCTTGGAACCTTCCTTGGTCTTCCTCCTCCTCCTGTCTCTGATCCCAGCTTAGCGAATGTTTTCATGATGCAATCGTCTCGGGCTGACCTTAAGCGGCGCACTTCGGCTAGTCAGCAACCTCAACCTCGCCCGCCACAACCCGCTCCTAGCCCTTCGCCTCAGCTGGCTGAACCTCTTCCTTCTGGACCTTCTCATCCAGCTAGTACCCATGAGCCTCTCTACCCTCCTGGGTCAATTCCCCCAGGCCTCAACCATCTTGGAGCAATCCCTCCTGGCCATTACCCTGTCGGTCAGATACTTTTCCTTGCTCCCCCTCCCGGAGTCTATTCCTTCCCCATCATGGCCACCCTTTCCCTCCCTAATTTGACCCTGGGAATACCCGTCTAGTATCTTAACCCTCCAACCGAGACCCCACCAGGTCACCCCAAACCATACCTTGCTTTGGCACCAGTTCAACCGATTCCCTTAGCTTCTTCCGTTGCTACAATGCCACCAACACCTCAACAAGACCCTTCTCCTGTTGTGACAGCTACGAGAAAGAAAGGAAAAGCTCGCAAGGGGGCATCCAAACACAAAGCCACCCCGACTGATCCTACCCCTCCTACACCTGCCAAGCCTTGTGCCTTGTGTGATGGTGTTGGTCATGCCACCCATACTTGTCCTGAGTTACCCCGCATTAAACCCATGGTTAACGTCGCGTTCCCTGAGTCTCTGGTCCCTGAACCCTCTGTTTCTTCCTCGTCCGCAGCCAAGAACCCAAAGACTCTTCGCACCAACAAAACCTGTGCTCTGTGTGGTGCCCATGGCCATTATTCTCACCATTGTCCTCACCTAACGAATTACCGAGCCTCTTTAGAGGTCATTCGCGAGTATGAGGTTGAACAAAATCAATCTGCCTCTCCCATCCTCGCGCAGTATGCGTCAGGTCAACTCGAGGATCCCCCTGCTACCCCTGATGTTGAGATGACAAAACCTGCCGCCCCCATCCTATACCTATCATCATCTGTGCGACCCTCGGAGTACATTCCCTCTGAATCCCCTCTGTCTGTTTTACTTGATCTCCCTTCAACAACATTCTTGGGCTCCACATCATTTGACCATCTTTTTACTTGTTCTTCTGTCATCCCCCATGACGATTCGTATGTGAGCCTTTCTTCCCATGCTGATAATTTAGGTAGCTTTGCAGCATCATGTGGTTTCCCCAACCTTTTCTTTCCCACCCATAACTGTGATGATACCATCTGTATTTATGATGTTCTCAGCAGCATGAGCTCTAGCTATTCCTCCCGTAGCCCTCATACATCACCCTCTAGTCGGTCTATGAGTTATAGCCATCCTATCCAAACTACTCCCTCCCATAGTTGTCGTTTGATTTCTACCCTACACTCACGTTGCCATCATTGTTCTTCCTCCTCCCATTTCTTGTCTTGTGACACTATTTTGTAGGACCTCCCGTCCACACATTATATTGGCTATGCCGATGGGACAAGTCGTTATTCCCGGAATCTAGCCTTGGTAGCTTGGGCCATCTTTACCCCCTTGCATACCCTCGTTCTCTCTAATGGGGTCTGCATTGGTAATGCCACCAATAATCAGGCCGAATATGATGCAGTACGTGGCCTCTTAGCCGATGCCCTCTCTCATCGCATCCTCCATCTGCACATTCGTTTAGATTCCCTGCTTCTTGTCTTGCAACTCAATGGTGTCTATCGTGTGCATAATCCTATCCTGTTTAGACGATATTTACGAGTGAAACTTTTGATACATCAATTTAGATTCATTACTTTCAATCATGTACATAGAGGACAAAATCACTACGTAGATAGCATTGCAAACCATGTTCTAGATTGGCATTTATCACACACAAGACAATAACATTCAAAATCATCAAAACAATGCATATTCATAATATATATCATACAACATGTTTTTAGAGTCCATCTACTCTGATACATATGACATGCCCATAGCATGTTACAACAAACACATCTCAAAACTGGGGGGAAACACTTGCCCCTACATACACACTAGGGGGCACCACCTGCCCCTCATCTAATCCCTCTTTGGAGGATCCCGAGCCAATGGCTCTGCTCCCGCAGCTCGTAGATCACGCACAGTCTGACTGGCCATCGCCATGCGCCGCATGACGCCTTGTCATTCCGAAGGAAGACCAATACATAGCTCTATGTATTGGTCGTCTAAGTCTTTCCATCCCCGCTCTGAAACACCAGTAAGCAGCCCCTCACATCTACGACGGATGTCCTCCAGGAGGGCAGCCATGTCCTCATTCTGTTTCGTTCTTGATCCACTAGCACCTGTAGTCCCTGCTACTGCAAGTCGTCCCATATATCCAGCCGGTTTTACTGGAGCTATATCTGCATACCAAAAGTATAAGACTCAGTACCATATATACTATTCACAAACTTTAACATGCACATAAAAGATTAGTCACTTGTCACTTACCATCAGGCCCCCATACTCGACCAAGCGGAAGTGGCAAGTCCGGATCTCCACAATAACTCATCCCACTATAGGGATAGTCGTCTATGTACAACGGCATCTAATCCCAATGGGCAAAGAACTCCGGTCGGAACACCCTCTCGACCGCCCTTGCTCCTCCTCTACATAGTAAGCGCCCCCACCGGCGCATCCTGGGTTCTCTCGGACCCCCATCTGGTAGCTGTACACGAGGTCGCAAGGCCGAGATCTTCTCGAAAAAGGAGCACAATACGGTCCCATACGAGCAATCTTGGTTCACTTGCCGCTTGCAAAGCGACAGTTGTCGTTTCAACGACACCAACATCATTTGGGCCCACCCATAGTAGGTCCCTCTCAACACTGATTCCACAATCATCATCTACCCTCCAGTGATATGATGGAGCGCCTGGCTGCCCAGGATCCACAACACTACTGCCGCCACTGCACGGGTCTCTAACCTCTCTAGATCCCCAATCGGTATCCGAGTCCCTTTGACTTGGAGGCCTGGTCGACAATGTCGCTCTACAAACTCCATAATGTTACGCCCCCGCGGTAACACTGGTTGTGTATTTCCCACCATCCCTAATGGTGGGAGACCAATCAAGAAATACAAATCCTGGAATGTCAACTCGATCATGTGCCCCTGCACTATAAAGACCTCATGATCTAGATCCGAATAACTGACAATCCGGGCCAACAAGGGCTCCCCAGCTCTCATCAGAGGGTTCTCCACAAATTTCAAGACCCCAAACCTAGCCAGTGCACGACGGACACCCTGATCTGCTTGGATCTTCGTCCGTAATGAACCCAGGTCTCTCTCTCTCCACTTGATCCGTATATCTGCCATATCTGCACAAAAATATCATATTTGTCAGTCTACAGATAGGAAAAATTGTATCCAATTACAAAAAACCCAACTCTCAGCCCACAACAGCACTGAAATCACCTTCATCTGACAGGACGCACTTTTTGGCCAAATCCTGGGACAAGTCGCACTTTTTAGGCCAAAACCTACTTCCCAGGTTGCAGTTTTTGACCCAAATAGTGTGACCCGGTTGTAAAGATGAGGGAGGGGTTGTTCCTGATATTTGGGACCCTAATCTGAACTTTTAATCCATCAAAAACAAAGAGTAGGATTAGGCCTCTTACCTGCAATTGACGGATCTCGATTCCAACGGTCGGTTTTTCTGCTACGATCGCCGCAAGATTTAGGGTCTTCTCTCCTCTCTACATTCACCACAACTACACAATTAAATGAATGCATTTGGAGGGAAAATGCCTTATTAGAAGAAAAACCCCTGATTTTTCTTTCGCCCGTTGCGACCAAACCGTAGCTCTGTTTGACACACCGTGTGCACCGTTGGAAATCTCTCACCGAGCACTCAACTGGGTATCTGTTAGTTTTTCATGATTTGATACTTCACCAGGACACATTTTCTCCACGAAGGGTCTATTCACCTCTCCTTCAAATCAGATTTCCTCACTTAAAACACTTGTATTTGGGGCACCACTTTGCCTCCATACTTGTCCTTGTTCGTGTTGAGTTTCGTCATGAGCTACCCTCTTGTACTCATGTTTTTATGGTCCCCCATTGGACCTTTACTGTGTGGCAGCACCATCGAGTCGCCCATGTTTAGAGCATCCGAGTTGAGTCATCATTTCATTAATGGAGTCTATCCCGAGTCCCTTTGTACCCCGCTATAGTCCTCCATCCTTCATTGCTTGGTCCCTCTCGTGTCGCACATGATGGCATTCAGTCCCACTGTCCCCTATCCCTCCTGATATCGTGTCAGTCACTACCAAGTCATCCATGCCCTTTATGCTCTAACAAGGGAAGTCGTCCATTCGCTACTCAGTATCCCCCATTTCATCATCATCATTAGTGTCAGTCTGTCAGTCACTCTACTATTTTCTCTCGTGCCTTAGTTGAGGATCCCTTATTGCCTCACCTATGGTGGACCTCCTTCTGTCGACATCAGCTCATTCACTCCAGAAGACAGGTCTAGAGGGCGATGTACCTTGGTTCCAGCTTCTACACTTGTTCGGTGCCTCGGATTAGGCAAAGGGATTTCTCATTACCCTTTGACTTGATTGTTTCTCAACTCCAGCTCCTTTCAGCATGATCGAGATCCGTATACTTGATGGTCCAGTGATGCAGCAGCAGCTATTGGTGATTCCCGGGTGTGTGTGAGATGTCTCAACCCTCATGAGGGGGTGGCCCTGCAGGTAGCCCCCCACATGCCCGGATGACCTCTTCATTGTAGCCTTCGATGCAGCTCCATATATTTGATGATGTTGGCCTTAGCCGCTTGCAGCACTTCTTTGATTTGCATGTATCAGTCAAATTTTGTGAGCCCTTCCCCATTTATAGGGGGCATTTGTGTTGTATTTGTATCTCATGTACTCAGATATTATTGAATAAGTCTTGGCTTTTATCCCAGGCACAACATGTATGTGGGATTCCTCATTATATCTTTTATCTAGCTCATGTTTATGCCAGCATGTACTTTATAGTTCGTTCCCTTATTTGCTGGACACACTATTCTTTTGTACTTTGTCTCACCAGGCATAGGTATGCCTCCCTCGTCGCCTGTAGCATAGGTACCCTCTCATAAAACGAGACTTGTTGCACCTATAAGTCTCATCTCCTCAGGGTCTAGTTCTTTAGCACTTTAGACTACCTTACATTTCTCTCTCTGACTTCCCTTTTGATGTCTGGTGATTGAGTTCTTACAACGTACTTCGGTCATACAATTTGCTCCTAACACTCGTACGTTGGGGGGCAATCTGTTACACCATTTTTTGGTCATCTAACCTATTATCATTAGATGGACCCAAGTACACCATGTAAGACCAATTTTACCCTAAGTAAAATTGCTTTCACTATGTAGAATAACTTAATAAAACACATTTATTAGGTTGTTTATGGTCTAAACAGGAAACCCCAAAGGGAAATATTAAACAAATCTATATTTGTTTGATTTTCCTCATGGAATAATTAATTAAAAAATAATTTAATTATTATTCCAGGTCATATTTAACCCAAAACAAGGAAATTAATTAGATAAATCCTTATTTATCTTATTATTTTCTAGGAATAATTATTTAAATCTTATTTAAATAATATTCCTTGTTAAATATGACTAAATCATTTATAAATAATTAAATAAATAATTATTTATTTAATTATCATTCAAACACTTCCTTAAAATAATAAATAAATCATTTATTTATTTATTATTTACAAATAAAGGGATTTGACCCAAGTCAAATACCTTTTCCCTCCAACAAATATAATAAAATATTCTTAAAAGGTGGTTCTAGAATTTGGTTAATACTATTTTATTCATGCACCAAATCCTAGACTACCCTAATATTTTGTTATAAATAGAAGGGTTTTTCCATTCATTTGTCACCTTTTGTTTCCTATTAGATCACTCTAGATCTATACTCTTGGTCTGACTTTGAGCCATTATCATTGTCACATTTTCCATCATTTCACTTTGTGAGCTCCCTTTGAGTGCTATGTTTGTCTGGGTTTTCTACACCAACAAGAGAGAGAAATTCTAGATCTGAAGTGCTGAGGACTTTCAAGAACCCATCCCATTGAGGAGAATTGGAAACACCTTTCTTGTTTTCCTTTCAAGTGCCCTTTTATATAAAAAAATCTTTCAAAAATATTGTTCTTGTCTTGTCTATTGGATGCATGGAACAAAACCTTATTTTCACTGCTTAATGTCTTTTTATGCATAGATCTGGATTTGTGTAGCTTTGTCTTGATCAACTAACTGCAGATTTGAAGATATTGGCAGCCATAATTGATGTTAGGGCTATTTGTTATGCGTAGCTAAAGTGGTATTTTTCCGACAAAAGATTCATACTAACAGCTACAACCCACAAGAGGCTCCTACCTCAACCAACTACAACTGGACATCTATCAAGATACAACTTGAAATGGAAGCACCAACTGCCATGTACTTTCTATAGGCTACAACCCACAGGAGGCTCCTACCTCAACCAGCTACAACTAGACATCTATCAAGCTACAACTTGATATGGAAGCACCAACTTCCTCATACTACAATGAAGTCATATGCTGATTTACCTGGATATTAGCTCTGTTTTACTCCTTCACTACTTCCCTTCCAGCCTTCAAATCTACTTCATATTAGCTCTCGATCTACACAACTTCTCTTTCAACTCTCTCACATTCTTCCACTCTCTAACCTCTTTATGCATATTACAATAACATCATTTATAGATATCATTTCATAGTTGTTTGCATTCTATATGGGAATATGAAATGAACATGTATGACTCTTTGCCTTCCACCTTCTCATTTTCTCACTCAACACATTCAGGATGTTACAACACTATGTACTCATTTCAGTATTACATTGGAGTTTTGCTTTGCCTCCAGAGACTTCCCTTTGCATAACAAACAATATAAAATAAATAATACATTTACAATTACAATCAATTATTTTACTCAGCCCTTTCAGTTTCTTAGCGTTGTTGTGTGCTTCTCTTCTTCTGCTTGTTGCCCTTTTGTATTTTCTGTTTTTGCCATTATATTCCAACTTTGTTGCATAACTGCCCCTTTTAGCTCGACTCTTCTTCCGGGTTCAGCCTTTTCGTTTGCTTTACTGCCGCAACACTATTCTGCCGAGCTCATGGTCCTTTGATTTGCGTTCAGATCATTTCTTTGTGACTTGTGGGGTATGGCCCACATAAAACTCCCTTTTAACATAACGGAGTATTACAAATCTGAGTTTTATCAACATACATACTATTTGCGATCAAAAAACGCATATTAACATAACATACTCGTAGCAATCAAACAACGCGTATATAACATACACGAAACAGGGCTTATAGGGTCCCACAGTACCTTGAACCAATCACATCTCATCGCAAATGCTTGCCCGCAGGTTTCTCACTCTACCGATAGCGTTAAACCATAAACCATGTGTTCTGCGATATGCACTCGTGCGTGGTGTTGACATGTATACTCCCTTCATCGCATCGCATCATTTGATCCTTACCACATCGCAACCAAAACAACATACCTTGCGATGTCTTGAAGTTTAAACTTTATTTCTTGCAAGATGCGATGTTGCACAAGGTCGACACGTGTCCCCTCCATTTCGAATCGCAAAACTTTAACTTAACTTGCGGTCGCCTTGTTGCTATCCCTTAAGCGTTGCGATGTGCGGTATGCGGGCGCGGTCCACGACATCATGCCACGTCACTGTCACGTCATCTTTTACGTCATTGCCACATCATCATTATGTCACTGCCATGTCATCTTTACGTCATCCCCCGCACTTCGCAGTTCGCAACTTATAACCGTTTAACTTAGTGGTTACCTCTATTTCGTGCGATTTGCGATATTGCGTCATGCCACCACGTGTCCCTTCTCCACTTTGCATTGCAGATGATTTCACTTACCATCTGATGCCTTAACATTGAACTCTTTTATGTTGTGATTTGCGGCATCGCTCCTGAAGCGATACGATCACCCCCGTCCATCTCTCGCCTTTACTTTTGTGATCTTATCCTGACCGTTTGTTCGCCTCCCTTGGAATTCTTCAAAGAATTCTCTGCTTTAGTCGATTTTTCGTTTGTTTACACTGTCCCACTCTGTAACTTCGGCTCTCGCCTCTTCCTGCTTCTGCTATGTGTAAGATCTTTGGTCCTCACTGTGTCTAGCAAATCCAATTGCCTTATGTTGTGCACTTAAGTAGTTCGCTGCCTCTCTACTTCACTAGTTACCTCTGCTGCCTTCGTTGTCTTGTTGCCTTTCACGACTTGACCCGCTTTTCTGCCTTCGCTACCTCTGTTGTCTTGCTGCCTTTCACGACTTGACCCACTTTGTTGCCTTTTGCTGCCTTGGTTGTCATTGGCTTCTTTGTTGCCTCTGATCCTTGTCTGCCTAGCTTCTTAGCTGAATTCATTGCCTCTGCTCCTTGTCTTTCTCTTGCTCCTCTGCCTCTCTTTTATGCTTTCTTACTGCATTGTTGCCTAATTTGCTCCTTTGCCTTATTGTTGGTTCTTCTCTGCTCCTTTGCCTTAATTATAGTTCGGGTGTTGCTCCTTTGCGCTCCTTTGCCACCAATGACAATATTTTCAACAATATCCCCCTTTGGCATTGATGGCAACACATCCACCAATACTCCAATACTTCCTCCAGGATTTCCTCCCCCTTTCATTTTGAGAAGTGTATTGTCTTTCTTCCTCTGCCTACTTTTCAAAAGAGCCTTTCTTCTTCTGCATGTTTCTCCTCCCCCTTTGAAATCAATGGCAAAGGGTTGCACATTTCCCAGTGAGGTTTCCATCTTTGCATTATTTCTCTCTGAGTTGTGTATAAGCCTTCTTCTTCTAACCTTATACCTTGCTGCTCCAGACTAGTGTACAAGAGATGTTGAGAGAACACTTTGAGAATCATTGAACTTGTATGTATATACACATTAAGCCGGTACCATCCCAAAGCACAGACTCCTTGCACTTGTATAAAGTTGAAAGTGATGATAAGGACAGTTCATAGAACAAACTTATATAATCAGGGATGCATCATTGGAACAATACTAAAATATTGAGAATGATCCATACGACATTTAAAGTCTGCTCCAAATATACTTCAGTTCATATTATGATCTTCATCTGAAATACATATCTATAGTACACATCTTTTCAAATATGATGATGCCAATATATCTTTTATAGCTGAGGTTCACCATTACTGCCTGTTAGTGGTGATATGTGTTGAAATACTGACAGGGATATTACACTAACAGCGGAAAGGCCCTTAATACTGATGTGAACAATGAATCAAACCAGAACTTACAACTTATTGTAAGATTAGACAATATCCTTCAATCTAAGAGACCAAAAGACTTTAGTACTTGTACATAGTACTTTCAAACTAACTCTTGGGGCTAGATACATTCAAAGTATTGGTTAGTCTCACTTATCAACTATGCAATTTTATTTAAGACATAAGGGGGTATGTATGTCAATAATCAACCTCTTTTCAATGGTGAAATACCAGCAATTCCTTTCTGCTGAAGTAGGCTTTAGATGCATCAATAACAGACTCTTGAGCTTCAAATGTAAGATTAACACAACTAGTCCTTCATACTTCAGATACTTTAATTGTTCTATCATGATCATCTTCAACAAAAACATCTTCAAGTTGTTTAATTGAAATCTCAGCAAACAGACTTCACATAGTTTTATGAATGATCTTAAGACAAAGGCCTTGAAGATATATTTGTACTAACTTGAGGAAGGCATGCAGTTATATCTAGAAATAGATACTTCTTTAGTGCTCAATATAATACTTTAAGTGTAAACAGGATAATGATCCTTTAGCATTGTTATTGACCTTTTCATGCTTTAATAATGCAGATAACATTGGGAATACTACCTTGATGTACTTCTGTCATAATATTCTGATCCTGAGGACCTGTACCATACCACTGCTCCACTAATGACACTTGGTACTCTATTGATAGGCAGACTGCTTGTTCCAAATACCAATTGATACTACTTTGATAAACCATGCAGTAATTTCACTTCAGCTCGCACATGCACCCATAGTTAAGGCAACCTTCATAGTTTCTACAATTGAGCTCTCCATTGTTCTCAACAACAATCATCAATATACTGAATCTGATCTTGGCATCATTAACCTTTTGCTTATTTTTTCATTCTAGTTTAAAACAATGTCACTGCAGATTCCTTTTTAGGACTGCTCCAGAATCATTGCTACTCTATGTAAAATTCAATTGTTCTAACATAATGATCTTCAGGAAGAAATATTCAATTTCTTTACTTGGAATCTACAAGGGCAGACCAGTCATATTTTTATCATTCATTTAATTGCTTTCCTCCAAGGGGACCTTCTATAGATGAATGATGTAATGATATAATGATGATAAGAATTTCTCTTACTCATACTTCTTAAATTTTTTTTATTGTTAACTCTTGTTGTATGATGCACAATGTGATCATCCTCTATGGATCTTTCCAGTTCTAAAGCTTGAAACATAATTTTTGTGATTTTAACCATTCATCACTTAGTGTGATGTTGTCTTCTTAGTTAACATGTTCATGGTCGATGTTCCCTCTACCACCATAGTTGCTTGTTTCCTTCTCTCCTTCCATCAACCTATTGGTTATTGAATGCTTCAAGTATCCGTCTTCCTTTATAGTTCTCTATCAAAGGAATTGTCCTTTCCCTTCTTGAACTTTAAGCTATTCTTATTCCAAGGAGATCTTCTTAGACTACTTTTATGGGGACTATTTATGAACTGCTCTCCCCCTGGGGCGTTTCTTCTTATCTATTACTGGCTGGATATTTGTGTTGCTTCCTAGAGTAGCTCCCACTGAGGCTATGATGGATTCATTATGTTATTGAGGTAACAAGCTCCCCCTTTCTCTTTTCCTTCCATACTTTATTGGGGTTCTTCATAATGTCTGCACTTCTTTTTGATTCAAAGTTTTGTCTGGTTTGATTGGATTCCATCAATGGTCTAGAGTTATTTAAGGTATATGGAAGCTTACAGTATTTTGCTTTGTGACCAAGCTTGTGGCATGAATAACATCTTATTTTACCTAAGAAAGGTTGAGCTGATGTATGGAATTTTGCGCCCCTTTTTTAACATAATTTGCATTCAACAAGTTTATGTCCAAAATTATTGCATGCATAACAATAGTCGTGGAAATACTTCATGTACCTGGTGATAGATTGTCTTCTCCATGTGTTTGTTTGAGGTAGTCCTTTCATTGGCTACATCTTTAGTTGGTTGGACTGGATTTTCTTTGTCTTACAGCATGCTACAATATGTCCACATTTGTGGCAGGCAAAACAAGTGATATTTCTCATAGGAGGAAAGAATCTCCTTTGACAACTTCCAAATTTATTCAATTCATATTCAGGATTGTAAGAGCCTTTTTCAGCTGAATGTTTCTTCATTTCATTCTTTGTAATTTGAGGTTGCTGCTTGTTTCTGTTTACTTCATTGCAAGTCATGTTATTGTTGTCTTCTACTTCTGTAGGAATCTTTTGAGCTACTTCATTATCCTTTACAGCTTTTACAAAAATGATATTCATGTTATCTTCTACCTTGGACTTACTTGTTTCTCCTTCATAGCTTATCCCGGCCTTTCTGAGAGGAGACCTTTGAGGATTTAGAATTTCGTCCAACTGTCCAGAGATTTTCATTTGTGGAATATTCATAATTAGTTCAATTTGGGCCTTCTCTAATTTCATCCTCATGCTTACCACCTCTTCTTCCAATCTTCCACATTCCAGACTTTTCTCTCTCATTTGCTGCAGCGGAGTGTATTCTACTTTCCTTGCTTCTACAAGTTGTGCCTTCAGGCCAACAATTTTTTCCTTATCTTCATATTCTCTCTCATCACAAATTTGCACCAATGCCTTAAGGTTTTTGTTTTCATTCTTCAATCTTTCTATTTTAGTCAAGGTTGTGTCAAGTTTGGCTTTTTCCTCAATGGTAATTTCTTCATGGTACTCACATCCATTTACCCTAACAGGTATCTCATTTGATTGATATTTTTCCTTTTGACAGGAATTTTTCTTTTTCTTCTGGTTTATCTTCTCCTTCTTGATAATGCATCCACTAGTGTCTCCTTCATGCATGAGATGAAATCTATTCCAGATTCCTTTTGTAGAGGTTAAATCCATTATTAAATCAAGATCCTTGTTATGAAGACTATTATATATCACACATTTTTCCTTGGCATTCCACTGTTGTTCTTGCAAAGAGGGAGAGCTTGTGTAATAACCATCACATACAAGCTTCCATACCTCAAGTTCATAAGCCATTAAATCTGTTTTAACCTTATCTCTCCATTCAGGAAAGTTTAATGGATTCAACACGGGTACATTTTGATAGTCCAAGACTCAACCAGATCTCCTTCAAGCTATTAGACTTACACCAAAGGAACCCGCTCTGATACCAATTGTTGAACCCTTTGTTAAACTAAGAGGGGGAGGGCTGAATCAGTTTAATACATTTAAGTTCTTTTAAAACTTTCCTTTAAACTTATTTACAACTTCATTTCTTGATCAACTTATTATATAATGAAATAGGAAACTTAATATGTGAGCAGAAAGTATTAAGCAGATTAAATACAGAACATCAACACATAATCATCATGCATATGGACAGCAGATATAAGTAGAAACCCATAAGGGAGAAAACCTCATCTTATTATTGTTGTGATGTAAAGGAAAGCTCCAAATCCCTCTCACCACTTATTTTTGTAGGCTCCAACCTACAAGAGGCTACTACCTCAAATTCGGCAAGCTACAACTTACAAGGAAGATACAACTCCCATTTGTTTTCTGTAGGCTACAACCCACAGGGGGCTCCTACCTCAACTAGCTCCAACTGGACATCTATCAAGCTACAACTTGAAACGGAAGCACCAACTCCCATGTATTTTCTGTAGGCTACAACCCACAGGAGACTCCTACCTCAACCAGCTACAACTGAACATCTATCAAGCTACAACTTGACATGGAAGCACCAACTCCCATGTATTTTTTGTAGGCTACAACCTACAGGAGGCTCCTACCTCAAGCAACTACAACTAGACATCTATCAAGCTACAACTTGATATGGAAGCACCAACTTCCTCATACTACAATGAATTCATATGTTGATTTACTTGGATATCAACTATGTTTTACTCCTTCTTCACTGTTGCCCTTCCAACCTTCAAATCTACTTCATATTGGCTCTGGATCTGCATAGCTTCTCCTTCTGCTCTCTCACATTCTTCCACTCTCTAACCTGTTTATGCATATTACAATAACATCATTTATAGAGATCACTTCATAGATGTTTGCATTCCATATGGGAATATGAAATGAACAGGTATGACTCTTTGCCTTCCACCTTCTCATTTTCTCGCTTAGCACATTCAGGATGTTACAACACTATCTACTCATTTCAGTATTACATTGGAGTTTTTCTTTGCTTCCAGAGACTTGCCTTTGCATCACAAACAATATAAAATAAATAATACATTTACAATTACAATCAATTATTTTACTCAACCCTTTCAGTTTCTTAGCTTTGTTGTGTGTTTGTCTTCTTCTGCTTGTTGTCCTTCTGTCTTTTTTGTTTCTGCCATTATATTCCAAATTTGCTGCATAACTGTCCATTTTAGCCCGACTCTTCTTCCGTGCTCAGCCTTTTCGTTTTCTTTATTGCCGCAACACTGTTCTGCCCGAGCTCTTGGTCCTTTGATTTGCATTCAGATCATTTCTTTGTGACGTGTGGGGTATGGCCCACATAAAACTCCCTTTTAACACAAAGCAGTATTACAAATCCGAGTTTTATCAACATACATACGATTTGCGATCAAACAACCCATATTAACATAACATACTCATAGCAATCAAACAGTGTGTATATAACATACACAGAATAGGGCTTATAGGGTCCCACAGTACCTTGAACCAATCACATATCATCGCAAAAGCTTGCCCATAGATTTCCCACTCTACCGATAGCGATAACCATAAACCATGCGATCTGCGATATGTGCTTGTGCGCAGTGCTGACACATGGACTCCCTTCATCGCATTGCGTCGCTTGATCCTTACTGCATCGCAACCAAAACAACATACCTTGCGATGTCTTGAAGTTTAAACCTTATTTCTTGCGGGATGCGATGTTGCGCAAGGTCGACACGTGTCCCTCAATTTCACATTGCAAAACTTTAACTTAACTTGCGGTCTCCTTCCTGCTATCCCTTAAGCACTGTGATGTGCGGTATGCAGGCAAGGTCCACGTCATCATGGCACGTCACCCTACCATGTCACCACCACGTCACTGCCACGTCATCTTTTATGTCACTGCCACATCATCTTTACGTCACTGCCACGTCATCTTTACGTCATCACGCGCACTGAATCGCAGTTCGCAACTTATGACCGTTTAACTTAGTGGTTACCTATATTTCATGCGATTTGCGATATTGCATCGTGCCACCATGTGTCCCTTCTCCACTTCGCGTAGCAAATTCTTTAACTTACCATGCGACGCCTTAACACTGAACTCTTAAATGTTGTGATTTGTGACATCACTCCTGAAGCAATACGATCTTCGTCGTCCATCTCTCGCGTTTACTTTTGCGATCTTATCCTGACTTTCCATTCGCCTCCCTTGGAATTCTTCAAATAATTCTCTACCTTAGTCGATTTTCATTTGTTTACCCTGTCTGACTCTGTAACTCTGGCTCTCGGTGCTCTCACCTCTTCCTGCTTTTGCTATGTGTAAGATCTCTAGTCCTCGCTATGTCTAGCAAATTCAATTGCCTTCTATTATGCGTTGAAGCAGTCTTGCTTCATTAGTTGCCTCTGTTGCAATTGATGCCTATGTTGTCTTGTTGCCTTTCACGACTTGACCCGCTTTATTTCCTTCGTTTCCTCTGTTGTCTTGCTGCCTTTCACGATTTGACCCGCTTTGCTGCCTCTCCTGCCTTTCGTTGCCTTAGTTGTCTCTGCTTCTTTGTTGCCTCTACTCCTTGTCTGCCTAGCTTCCTAGCTGAATTCGCTGCCTCTGCTCCTTGTCTTTTTCTTGCTCCTCTGCCTCTCTTTTATGCTTTCTTACTGCATTGTTCCCTGATCTACTCCTTTGCCTTATTCCTAGTTCTTCTCTGCTCCTTTGCCTTAATGATAGTTCAGGTGTTGTTCCTTTGTGCTCATTTGCCATTAATGACAATATTTCCAACAATCTCCCCCTTTGGCATTGATGGCAACAAATCCACCAATACTCTAATACTTCCTCCAGGACTTCCTCCTCCTTTCATTCTGAGAAGTGTCTTTGTCTTTCTTCCTATGCCTGCTTTTCAAAAGAGCCTTTATTCTTCTACTTGTTTTTCCTCCCTTTTTGACATCAATGGAAAAGAGTAGCACATTTCCCAGTGAGGCTTCCATATTTGCATTATTTCTCTCTGAGTTGTGTATAAGCCTTCTTCTTCTGAACTTATACCTTGCTGCTCCATACTGGTGTACAAGAGATGTTGGGAGAACACTTTGAGAATCATTGGACTTATATGTATATACACAGTAAGTTGATACCATTCCAAAGCACAGACTCCTTGCACTTGTATAAAGTTGAAATTGATGATAAGGACACTACATAGAACAACCTTATATAATCAGACTTATATAATCAGGGATTCATCATTGGAACAATACTAAAATATTGAGAATGCTCCATACGACAATTAAATTCTGCTCCAAATATACTTTAATTCATATTATGATCTTCATCTGAAATACATATCTGTAGTACACATCTTTTCAAATATGAAGATGCCAATATATCTTTTATAGCTGAGGTTCACCGTTACTACCTATTGGTGGTGATATTTGTTGGACAGCTGACAGGGATATTACACTAACAACCGAAAGGCCCTTGATACTGATGTGAACAATGAATCAAACCAGAACTTACAACTTATTGTAAGATTAGACAATATCTTTCAATCTAAGAGACCAAAAGACTTTAGTACTTGTACAGAGTACTTTCAAACTAACCCTTGAGGCTAGATACATTCAAAGTATTGGTCAGTCTCACTTATCAACTATGCAATTTTATTGAAGACATAAGGGGGTTATGTATGTCAATAATCAACCTCTCTTCAATGGTGAAGTACCAGCAATTCCTTTCTGTTGAAGTAGGCTTTAGATGCATCAATAACAAACTCTTGAGCTTCAAATGTAAGATTAACACAACTATTCCTTCATACTTCAGATACTTTAATTGTTCTATCATGATGATCTTCAGCAAAAACATCTTCAAATTGTTTAATTGAAATCTTAGCAAACAGACTTCACACAGTTTTATGAATGATTTTAAGACAAAGGCCTTGAATATATATTTGTAATGACTTGAGGAAGGCATGCAGTTATATCTAGAAATAGATATTGCTTCAATGCTCAATATAATACTTCAAGTGTAAACAAGATAATGATCGTTTAGCACTTTTATTGACCTTTTCATGCTTTAATAATGCAGATAGCACTGGGAATACTACCTTGATGTACTTCTACCATAATATGTTGATCCTGAGGACCTGTACCATACCACTGCTCCACGAATGACACTTGGTACTCTGCTGATAGGCAGGCTCCTTATTCCAAATACCAATTGATACTACTTTGATAAACCATGCAGTAATTTCACTTCAGCTCACACATGCACCCATAGTTAAGACAACCTTCATAGTTTCTACAACTGAGCTCTCCATTGTTCTCAACAACAATCATCAATATATTGAATCTAACCTTGGCATCATTAACCTTTTTTTATTCTATAATTGTGGTTTAAAAGAATGTCACTGCATATTCCTTTCTAGGACTGCTCCAGAATCATCGTTGCTCTATATACAATTCAATTGTTCTAACATAATGATCTTTGGGAAGACATCTTCAATTTCTTTACTTGGAATATACAAGGGCAGACCACTCATAGTTTTATCACTCATTTAACTGCTTTCCTCCAAGGGGACCTTCTATGGATTAATGATGTAATGATATAATGATGATAAACATTTCTCTTACTCATCCTTCTTAAATTTGTTTCATTGTTAAGTCTTGTAGTATGATGCACAATGTGATCATCCGCTATGGATCTTTCCAGTTCTAAAGCTTGAAACATATTTTTTGTGATTTTAGCCAGTCATCACTTAGTGTGTTGTTGTCCTCTTAGTTAACATGTTCATGGTTGATGTTCCCTCTACCACCATAGATGCTTGTTCCTTCTCTCCTTCCATCAACCTTTTGGCTATTGAATGCTTCAGGTATCCTTCTTCCTTTATAGTTCTCTATTAGAGGAATTGTCCTTTCCCTTCCTGAACTTTTAGTTTTTCTTATTCCAAGGAGCTCCTCTTAAACTACTTTTATGGGGACTATTTATGAACTACTCTCCCCCTGTTATGTTGCTTCTTATATATTACTGGCTGGATATTTGTGTTGCTTCTTAGAGCATCTCCCCCTGAGACTATGATGGATTCATTACGTTATTGAGGTAACAGGCTCCCCCTTTCTATTTTCCTTCCATACTTTATTGGGGTTCTTCATAATGTCTACACTTCTTTTTTATTCACAATTTTGTTTGATTTGATTGGATTCCATCATCTGCCTATAGTTCTTTAAGGTATATGGCAGCTTACAGTGTTTTTCTTTGTGACCAAGCTTGTGGCATGAATAACATATTTTACGTAAGAAATTTTGAGCTGATATATGGAATTC